>LPNX010529450.1:7463-78662 GCA_001517045.1 Pseudotsuga menziesii | reverse complement strand
TCAAATTTGTGCTCTGGGTGTTTTCCTAGGATACAGCCTTGGCATACTCCTTTGGAAAATTTTATCTTGGGAAACCCTATGACCATATCTTTCTCACTACGATCAGATAAATACTTGTAATTTAAATGGCCAAATATTTCATGCCACAACTTGCTAGCTTCATTAGCATGGATAAGAAGAGCAGAGGGGTTTGAGTAAGGCAGGAAGTGTGAAAACATGTATACCTTTTGGGCATGATTCGCTACTCCTTTTGCAATGATTCTTCCACTTGAGATTTCTGTGATCTCAACTTCATCTGGTGAGAATGTTACTTTTTTAGGAGACCCAGTGTGGGTCATCTGGTACACTGATAGAAGGTTGGAGGCGAGACAAGGGACATACAGCACATTGTTGAAGTTACCATGATCAAGTTCTATCCTTCCTTTGCCTTTACTTTCAGTGAGAGAGTCGTCTCCCAGTACAATAGATGGTCCTTTCGACATATCCAGTGAGGAGAAGGCCTCCTTAGTCAAAACCAGGTGTCTTGAAGCTCCAGAATCTATGATAAAACTAGGTGAGTTTGATGTGCCAGCAACTAGAGCATGAACCCTCTCTCTGTCATCGGAACTTGATCCTCCTTCTCTCTTCTTTGAGCCTTCTGGAAGGGAGATGCCATTCTTCTCCAGGATATTTGTCAGCATATCAATCTTCTTTTTCATACAAGAGCTTTCAGTGTGATTTCCCTTCGAACAGTATGAGCACTTGTTCATATCACCTTTGTTTTTCTTCTTCTGGGTATTTTTCTTGGGACCTTGTTGATCCTCTGGAGACTGCTTCTTGTCTCTTCTTTGCTCAGGTGGCTTTTTAGCTTTCTTTTTTATTTTAGAATTCACCTTTGAATCTCCAGCAACCAGAGCTTGGTCTTTGGAAGGTTTGATGGTGCCCATCATCACCAGCTTGTCTTGTTCTTGTGTGAGAGATTCCATGAAATCTGCAAGGCTAGGCATCTTCCAGGCTCGAGCTGTGAGTTTTGTGGCATAGAAGGTCGAAACAAAGACTGAGTAGTCAGGTCCTATCTTTGAGAGGATGGCCAATACGAGCTGCTCATCTTTCTTTTCGATACCACACTGCTTCAGCTGCAAAACTAGTGCTTTGAACTTGGAGAAATATAGCTGCAGGGATTCAAAGCTGTTGGGACTCAAAGAAATCAGCTCATTTTGGATCTGATGTCCCCTCATCTCATCTGTCTTTCCAAAAAGCTCAGACAGCTTCTCCCATACTTGATCTGGTGAAGTTAATCCATCAAGATGGAAAAGGAGGTCTCGGGAAATACTGAGACATAGGAGGCCATAAGCCTCATCTCTCCGATTGTGCCATTTGATCTTCTCTGCAGCTGCATTGGGCTCTGCTTCTATTGCCATAGTCACCCTATAGAGGATTTTTTCTCTCAACAAGATCTCCATCTATGCTTTCCATTCAAAATAGTTGAAGGGAGTCAAGATAGTTTTCTGTGAATCCATAGCTTTAGAAAATCTGTCTCGGCTGTCAATAGAAGGCTCCCAGTCTTGATGTCGAACTTGCAAAACAATTTTTGAAGGAGAGTAATAACCTACAATGGCTCTGATACCATGTAGAAATTTTGACCAGCAATAGATTAATTTCACTCACAACAAATTACAATTGATCATGCAAAATTGTCAACAATGGAGACTGAATATGGAGCTGTAACACAAAATTATATTAAATCAGTGTACAATATCCAACCCTATAATATCATAGGTTTCTGAATATATAGAATACATCAATAGGTTGAATGCATAAGGAGGCATCCAAAGCTAGCATAAAGCAGGCTTACCCAAAATAGGCAAATCCCCCATAGGTGTAAAAAGCTGATCCCAAATCTGTCATGAGGCTCACGAATTGGCAAGGGCGCATGGGCAAGCTAATGAGTGTTGGAATGGCAGCTCATACATGCTTTTGCATGGAGGAGGAAGAGGCAACAAAGATGATTCACCTCACCTAGTCTTGCTTTCCTATGTGCCTTAAAACACTGAAAAAGCAGGGAATAAAGCAGAAAAAGCAGAAGGGCACCTAGGAGGCCAGGAATAAAGCAGATTTGATTCCTAAGGATTTCCCAAGTGCTACATGAGTCAAATATGTCAAGTTTGACCTCTATGGATAGGCAATTAGCAACTTGCACATGGTGGGACTCATGGACTAGGCAAATAAGACAAAATAAATGAATTAATGTCTAAGTGGGTAAATACTATGGGTTGATTATTATAACAATGTCATGCCCTGATGTTCCTATCAGGAGTTTCTATAATGTAAACAAGTCATGTCAATTCATTATGGGTAACCCTCCTATTGATCAAGGGTTAAAGTCCCCGTAGTTCCAGGGAACTAGGGTTATGTTGCAGCTGCAACTGTTTCCCCAAATTTTCAAATTTTGGACCCCTTTCTTAATTTTAGCAGCATTGCCTAAAAATTGTTTGAATCCAGGAACTCTTTTTGTTTTGTTTGATCTTGGACTATTTTGAGGATAACTCTCTTCTACCTTTTCGAAAAATTTCTTATGTTTGAAGCTGCAGTGAGTTGCAGAATTTAGAGTCTGGTTTACTGCCCTTTGAGCTGTGTTATATTTTCAGAAGCCTATTTCTCATGCAAGCCACTATTTCGAAGGCCATTTAAACAACTTATCGAAGCCATGTTTCCTTATGGAGCCTCTATTGCGGAAATCGAACGATGATTATTCTGCAGGAGGATCTTGACTTCTTTGTTGTCGCATCGTATCGTTTGACTTGTTTATATTATCGAAGGTTGGTCGAAGCTGAGTCGGGGTATTTGGTCTTTGTGAAGCCGCTGTTTTGGAAGTGAAAAAAATTTGTTGGACCGCTACGAGACCCTAAGTTGTTACGAACACTTAGCGTTTTATGCCATAGAAAAAGTTATGATTTGGATCGGAGGCTATAGTCTGTTTAGCTTCTGCCCTTGTAGCTCCCAAACGAACTAGGTATCCGCCATATAACTGCTCCGCCCGCCGATGCTTTGTCGAGTTTTCATCGCTTTGTCTTTGGATCGGGGGGTCTGTAGTCTTTCCTCCTCTTCCCTTGCAGCTATGTAACGCACTAAGTGTCTGATGTTGATGTCTTTCCGCTCGCCGACTGGGAACTTTTCCGCCTAGAGTTTGAGTTTAGCTCTTCGGACTCCGATAGACTTAACGGTCTTGTGGATCCCGTTGCCTATTTGGGAACCACTGACGTGGCTATGAGTGAGACTACACGGCTGATGTTTTGATGTTTTAAGCCGCCGATAAGTTTTCTCTTCTTGTCGTGTTGTGATTTTTTTAAACCTTTGTGTGGGTGACAGTGGTTTTGGTACTTGTTAAGGTTTTCATGATGAGAGCGCAATGCAAGGCCTCTTTTGATGACTTTTCATTTTGCTGATGTAGTTTGATTGAAGGACACAGTCCTAATTAATGATAAATGTCATTTGATCGCAGACAGACTCAAGAGACTTTTTAATACTAAGGAAGATAAATGAAAGACATGGCAAAATCGATGGTGACAAAAGCCTAGGATTGGAAATATTCGTCAGTTACTGAGCGGATCCCACTTTGTGAAGTACTCATAATTTGAAATCTGAAAATGTAACGCATGAAGTGAATCATGAGTACTCACGGAAAAGATAAATTGGTGATATTAGATGGTTTTGAGGAGCCCAAAGGTCACACGGTTGGGGCAACCCAAGCGGTTGGCTGATTTGGTTTAAATATAGGAAAGTTATAGTTTACAGGGGATTTTTCCTTGGAAAAACTTGTGAACTATTGTTTGTAAGAGGAACTACTTCATTTTACAATAAGAAATTACAAATTTTTCCTGTTGGAGAAGGTGCTATGTGGAATGTTCCAATGTGATAAATGAACAATGTTGAAGAGGAACTATTTCGTTTTCGGCTATGTTTCATTAACTTTGAGAGCGTTCTAACTTTCTGAACCTATGTTCTTACCTGAATTTTCTCTAGTATATTCTGTGATGTTTTCCACTATGAGTAATGGAAGTTTTAATTGTTGATGAGCTATCTTGTCATGTATACTTTTATTCTTGTTTGTATGTTTCGTTCTAGGAACAACTATCCGTGATTTTCCGTAACATGTGAACAGTATTACATTACTCATGAATTAATATCTAGCTCTCTAGAGAAAGCCTAGTTAGTATTTATTTTCTAATTGTGTGTGATTTAGATGTGAGGGAGTTTAAGACGAGAGGTAAGAACCTGCGCATCACATTGTGAACACTCCTTGCATTCTCAATCAATTTGCAAGTTAGGTAGGCATGGGCATATCATTCTTTAAGTAAAAAATAAAAAAATATATATGGTGGATCAGGCCGCAACTAGTAAAACCTTTTATTTTTGTTACTTGACCTACGGTAGCCGGACATCAAACCGAACAGATTCCCTACACGAAAAAGTCACGGGCTAGTTGGGAACGTTGATTGGGGAGAATCCCTTGCTGTTGTTGCCTACAAATTTCCAGGCCTCAATAGTTTCTGGCACTAGAAGGAGGGCCGCCAGTGCATGGCTGGCCGAGGAAACCCATTTTTCCGAGACTATTCCATCGGTAACAGTTCAGAAAGAAGTGTGTTTCATAATCCAATTCCTGAAGAGGGGGGTAGAGAACATTTGTATTATGTCGACAACGAAGTTGTTAATGATATGAGAAGACACACTAGGGAATACATGAAGAAGATTGGAGGATTGTCGATTATCCCTGAATTGCCCAGAAGAGAATATAAAAGGAAAGAACTTCCTATATTGGAAAACACAGTGCTGGTTGGGGATTGTGAAGAACTTGTAGAAACAACCTTACAGGAAGTTGTACAGCCTTTGAATCAAGTAGTCCTAGATACTCCTCATAGTTCTCCTGTTCATACTCCTATTCACTCACCCCTCACTCTCCACCTAGACTCATGGCAGGCGTAAATGCAAATCAACCACCCAATCCACCGAATCCACCACCTGCCTGGAAAGCCAGATCACCTTTAAACCTAAGACCTCCTTTGCATGATTTACCTCAATATTTTGAAAATATGCTACCCAAATTTGACCCAAATGAGAAAATACTAGTAGATGACCACTTGAAAAGTTTCTATTTGGCAATAGAAGGGTTAAGGGTTGGGGAATATGAGGATGTAGTTTGCATAATTTTCCCACACACCCTTAAAGGAGTTGCAAAATCGTGGTACTTTGGTTTGCTGACAAATTCTATCCCTTATTGGGATACCTTCGAGAGAATTTTTAGAAGTAAGGATGCAACCCAAAATACTCATGCAGCTCTCATGAAAGGACTATGCACCTTAAAGAAAGAAAGAAAGGAGAAGGTACATAATTTCACCCAAATATTTGCTCCATATCTTAAGATTTTTTTTGAAACTGACAAAACTTCAGATAAAGTCATGATTGAATATTATACCTCAACTCTAGGACCTGAGTTGGCCATGTTTTCCAAAATGAAGGCCAGGCCTACTCTAGCGGAGACCTATGAGGAGGCAAAGAAAGTAGAGGCTGAAAGGGAAAGTATCCAACATTATCCTGAATGGTCAGGAGATAAAAATGTGGGGAGGAAAGATTTGTTGTTTACCAAGCCTAAGGAGGAGCAGTCACCAGATTTTGAAGGAATGGAAAAAATGATGTAGAAGCTTTCTAACAGAATCATAGAATTGGAAAAGGAAAAGGAAGCCCAAAAGTTCTACAAGCCCTATTACAAGAAAAGGGAAGATAACAATCAATCCCAACCCCCTCTGCACAATTCAGCATCTATGAATTTAACAAAGGTAGGAATGGACAATTTTTACACTTTCCACCAAAAACCCCACTTTGAAAAGAATTGTCCTCAATGGATAAACTCAATGACGTTGGTTATGAATTAGCTGTTGGATTCTAAATTGACAGAAGATGAAGATGAAGAAAGGAAAGACAGTAATACATCAACAAAAGAACAAGAGGATGAGACCATGGTTTTATGGGACTATGTTTCGTTGTTTGACGCTGAGGAGGAAAAGGTTTTGGGACACAAGGACATCCTGGAAACAAATGTAACAACAAGAAGCCAAGGGTTGGATAAAGAAAACAGTCTCATGCTCCCAAAGATTAAAAGAGTTCAAAGGAATGTTAAAAAATTTCAAAATAACTCCTCAGCTAATGAAATTCCGGAATTTTCCATCACCAATTAAGGTCCCAGATAGACTAACATGTTCGCCAAGCCCAATGAAGGAAAAATAAATAATGGTAAACCAAATCCCACCGAGTCTAAGATGGATTATGACATTGTGGAAGATATAAAGAAGGTAAGGGTGAACATCTCATTATTTGAAATGTGCAAGGTGCCGCAGCAGAAAGAAAAGCTATTGAAAGCACTTGACGCATCAGAGGAGGGGCTACCCACCGACAAATAGCCCATGGAAGAAGAAGAAATTGGGGAAGCAAGTGTAGGAGGTAAGCCTAAGAGCAAGAATCCACTATTTCTCCTCACCTTTGAAATATTTAACCATAACGTACATAATTTCTTGGTAGACTCAGGGGCATCGGTTAATGTCATGCCATTGTTGGTCCGCAAAAGGATAAATGGGCAGCCTAAACCATCCACCTAGAGGGTTGTTCAGTTGGATAGAAAAAACATGAAGGTAATTGGGGAAATGGAGGATGTTCTAGTCCGCTTGTCTTCGAATGATAAGGTGTGTCAAGTTATTGATGTTGTGGTGGCTGACATACCAGAAGCTTATGGGCTTGTTTTGAGCATACATTGGTCGGCACAGATAAATGGATATTTTGCCTTGGACTGGTCACATCTATGGATACCATATAAAGGAAGCCCGAATCAAATTAAAATTTTGAGGGAGCCCCATATGAAACATAATGTTACTTAGTTCGAAGAAAAAAACGAACCAGTGGACTCTATTTTGGGAAATTACTTTATTGAGTTAGAACCAGGAAATTACCAAGCAAAAGAAGCTAGCGACACATCAGACACTCAACCTGACCTCCTTCAATTTTCACAGGCTGATGAAATTGATAGTAAAATAGTAGACTTAGCAGTAGAAGTAGATGTAAATTCCCGCAAAGTAGTTAGCGATTTTTGGACATTTTGTTTTGACGGTTCTAAAACGTTAGAAGGGTAAGGAGCCAGCTATGTCCTGATTGACGCCAAGAAGAACAAACATTTTCTTTCATGTAGGTTAGAGTTTGAATGTACAAATAACACAGCTGAAAATGAAGCGTTGGTTCAAGGTTTAAGGAAAGTAATTGAATTAAAGGCAAATAATCTGAAAGTGTTTGGAGATTCTGAAATAATTGTAAAACAAATTCGGAAACAAATACATTGCATTTCTCCTCACTTAAAAGCTTATCAAAGTGAAGTATGGGATTTACTCAAATGTTTTGATGCATTTAATATTGTATCAATTCCAAGACTTAAGAATGCAGCAGTTGACGTGTTGGCCACATCAGCTGCGAGGTTTGTGCCCTCTAATAATCGGTGCTCTGTTGAATTGCTTTTCAGGCCCTTGTTTTTGGATATGATTACCAACCTACGAGTGTTCGATGACGATCAACAGATTATAGAATGCTTAACGAATGACGAGGCATTTAAAGGGGCAATTATTGATGATGAAGAACATTAGGATGAGCTTAAATTCAATAATTTCATCCCTAAGGGAGTCAGAACTTTAGAACGGATGTTTGATTTAAACGAAAAGTTTAGAAGACTAGCAAATGCGAAGACTCATGGCTCATCTCTACAGTTCGAATTGATTAATTTGGGGACTGAGATGAAGCCTAAATATGTGAATCTTGGAAAATGCTGTTCACCAACTGAAAGAAATAAGTTCATCGTTCTTTTTAATCAATATAAAGATGTTTTTTCCTGGATGTATGAAGATTTGAAGACATATGACACTAGTATTATCCAATATGTTATCCCCATCAAATCTGGGGTCAAACCTTATCAACATCCTTTAAGGAAAATGCATCCAAAATTAGAACCTCTAATCCAGAGCAAAGTTAAGAAATTATTGGATGCTAGAATCATTTTTAAGGTTAGACACTCGGAATGGGTTTCAAATCTAGTACCGGTAAGGAAGAAATCTGGAGAAATCAGGTTATGTGTGGATTTTAGAAACTTAAATCACGCTTCAGATAAAGACAATTATCCTGTTCCACCCATGGAGCAACTACTGCAAATGGTTTCAGGTTCTGAACTATTCTCTTTATTAGACAGATTTTCAGGCTACAATCAAGTATTAGTAGCCAAAGAAGACAGATTGAAAACGACATTCAGGACCAGGTGGGGAACTTTCTCTTACAGAAGAATGCCCTTTGGACTTATAAAAATTGGAGCTACGTTCCAGAGGGCTATGGACATAGATTTCCACGGTTTGATTGGCCGCAGTCCTGTAGTATACCTCAATGACATCACGATATTCTCAAAGAATAGAGAAGGACACGCATTTCATCTAAAGCATATTTTTGAATGTTGCCGAACATATGGTATCTCACTAAACCCCAAGAAGTGCGTGTTCACTGTTACGGAAGGTAAGTTGTTGGGTCACGTGGTTTCAAAGAAGGGGATCTCCATAGACCCAGAAAGGATCAAAGCCATTGAACAGATTCCCTTGCCCCATAATAAAAAGGGCATGCAATCATTTATGGGGACAATAAACTTTGTGCGAAGGTTTGTGCCAGATTTCCCTCAAATTGTTAAACCTTTGCAACAAATGGTGAAGCAAAGTGTACAATTCAAGTGGATTAAGGTTGAGAAGAAAGCATTAGGCAAGACTAAAGCCACTGTTGCGCATGCACCCTCCCTCAAAAGCCCAGATTTTGATAAATATTTTATTCTGTACACTTTCGCATCTGATGATTTGCTAGCAGCTGTGCTTACTTAGAAGGAAGATGGGGGAGATGAATTCCCCATATCATTTATGAGCACTGGTCTGCAAGGGACCAAATTGAATTACCCGACTATAGATAAACAACCTTACGCAATGTTCAAAGCAGTGAAACAATTCAGGCCCTACATACTAAAGAACCAGACCAAGGTAATCATCCCACACCCAGCTGTGAGGTCTCTTTTCGTACAGAAGGAGTTAGGAGAAAGAAGGGGCAATTGGGTAATAGCTCTTTAGGAATATGACCTTGAATTCGAGCCAGCTTCTATAGTTAAAGGGAAAGGATTGTGCAGGATGATGACTGAAAATAGAAACAATGAAGAACATGCCTGGAAAGACGAAGCTGAGTTACATTTGATGGATGTATGTCCTCTTTTCATAGCCCCGAAATCTTGGTATCGAGACCTTGTGCATTACCTTCAGACATGATTGTTACTAGAACATTGGAATTCTAAGCAAAGAAGAGCGTTGCATCTTAAATCAGCCTCATATCAAATTATTGAAGGAATATTATTCAGAAAAAATTATGACGGAGTTCTTCTTAGATGCTTAGAGAAAGAAGATGCGAAGAAGGTAATGACAGATTTGGATGATGGGCCTACTGGGGGACATTTTTCCGGAGATACTATAGCTCATAAAATTCTCAGAGGCGGATACTATTGGCCCACACTTTTCAAAGATGCACATGCCCATGTCAGAAAGTGTGACATTTGTCAAAGGTGTAGTGGAAGACAAGCTAAAGCAGCAGGACCATTGAAGCCTATGATAATAATAGAGGCTTTTGAGCAATGGGGATTAGATATCATTGGGGAGATAAAGCCGAATTCTTCCCTGCAACACAAGTATATTCTAACAGCAAACGACTAATTCACTCGCTGGGTCGAAGCCATCCCATTGCGCAAAATCAATGAGGATGCGGTCATAGACTTCTTGCAAGACCATATTATGACCAGGTTTGGAGTTCCAATTTCTTTAGTTTTTGATAATGCTACTTACTTTTCCTCAATAAGATTAACTACTTTTTCTCATGAGAAAGGGATAAGTTGCATTACTCTGCTAATTACTATCCACAGGGAAATGGCTTAGCTGAATCTACAAACATTAGGATTTTAAAAAAGACGGTGATAGAAAATCAGAGGATTTGGCACTCAGCGTTACCCAACACCCTTTCGGATGATAGAGTCACCCGCAAGTCTTCGATAGGAGTGTCTCTGTATACCCTTGTGTATGGTAAAGAGGCCATTCTACCCCCCAATATCATGCTACCCTCTTCAATAATAGCTAAGGAATCTAGAGGATCAGATAATGAAGTGTTGCAAATGAGGATATATAATCTCCTAAAGGCAGAAGAGTCTCGATCTAAATCCAGAGAGCACTTTAAATAACAACAAGAGGTAGTAAAGAGATGGTTTGATAAACACAAGGCTGGAACAAAAGATTTTGAGGTGTGAGATTTGGTTCTCAAGTGGGATCACCCCCATGATGAGAAAGGAAAACACATGAAATTTCAGCAGTTGTGGGTAGGTCCTTTCCAGATTGTGGCAAATCTTGGCCCCTCAACTTATAAATTGCAAGATTTACAAGGGTGGGAAGAGAACTTACTAGTAAATGGTTTAGTTCTCAAACCTTATTTTTCCTAAGTTTTGTTTGTGTTCTTTTATCTTTTATATAAATAATTTGACTTGGATTTTTACTTTTAATTATGTAGTTCTGTTTTGTTTTAATCTTAATTTTGACCGATTTCCATAAAGGAGGCAAACTCGTGGTTGCATGGAGAACATCAGATTTTTTGGAATGATTAAAGTTCTTGGGTATAAGACTGTGTATTATTGTTTATCTAAAAGAATTTCTTCTATTTTAGTAGTTTTCTCAAGTGGCTATGAACACATTGAAGTCCTACTTAACCCTTGTAAAATAAACCAGAATCAAAAGGTCTGGAATACTATTTTGAGGCTCCATCCATATCACATTTAAAATTTCCTAGGGAGTGACAGCAAGGGGCCCATGGAAAGCAAGCAGGGTAAACATTATATCATATATAAATGATCCCATGCCAAGAATTGAACGCCAAAAGGCGGATAAAATTCGAAAACTCCTATGAAAGCACTATGTATCAAAACAAATATTGAACCATATAAGTACTAAATTACCAAAAGTTCCTTTTCGTTCGTGAGATGAAAATTGAATACATCTCTCACATAAAAGGACACTATGGATGGAGGATCATGAATCAAAATTCAACTTGAAAGGCATGCAGGAGGACTCATATGAAAAGACAAAAGCTCAAAAGCACAAAAGGTGCAAAATGGCATGGGAATGAGGAACAAATGAATATTTTTGTTTACCATATGCTACAATCCTGTGGTGTCCAAGCTGGCAGCTACCTGAAGACAGAGGTAACAAATGAAATTCATCTTCCTGGCCTCAAAAGAGTTATCTTGACTTGAAAATCCTGGTTTCCACTCTCCTAAATTGGACTATCATCAGTGATTAAAAGCACATACATTTTCCATTTGAGAAATCCATATATCTAGAAGAATTCAATAGGTTCATTGTTATTAAACAGTCTGTTACTCAAGAAATAATCGTCCAGATATCTAGGTCCACTAGGTAGTCGCCAATTGTTGTAGCTGCAACTGTTTCCCCAAATTTTCAAATTTTGGACCCCTTTGTTAATTTTAGCATTGCCTAAAAATTGTTTGAATCCAGGAACTCTTTTTGTTTTGTTTGATTTTGGACTATTTTAAGGATATCTCTCTTCCAGCTTTTCAGAAAATTGCTTATGTTTGAAGCTGCTGTGGGTTGCGGAATTTAGAGTTTGGTTTGCTACCCTTTGAGCTGTGTTTTCTTTTCGGAAGCTTATTTCTCATGCTAACCACTATTTTGAAGGCCATTTAAACAACTTATCGGAGCCATGTTTCCTTAGGGAGCTTCCATTGCGGAAATCGAACGATGATTATTCTACAGGAGGATCTTGACTTCTTTGTTGTTGCGTCGTATCGTTTGACTTGTTTATATTATTGGAGGTTGTTCAAAGTTGAGTCGGGGTATTTGGTCTTTGTGAAGTTGCTATTTTGGAAGTGAAACAAATTTGTTGGACCGTTGCGAGACCCTAAGTTGTTACAAACACTTAGTGTTTTACGCCATAGAAAAATTTATGATTTGGAGCGGAGGATGTAGTCTGTTTAGCTTCCACCCTTGCGGCTCGCAAATGAACTAGGTATCCGCCATATAACTGCTCCGCCCGCCGATGCTTTGTCGAGTTTTCATCGCTTTGTATTTCAATTAGGGGGTTTGTAGTCTTTCCTCCTCCGCCCTTGTGGCTGTGTAACGCACTAAGTGTCCAATGTTAATGTCTTTCCGCTCACCGACTGGGAACTTTTCTACCTAGAGTTTGAGTTTATCTTTTCTGACTCCGATAGACTTAACAGTCTCGCGGATCCCGTTGCCTATTTGGGACCCGCTGACATGGCTATGAGTGAGACTACATAGCTGATTTTTTGATGTTTTAAGCCGCCGATAAGTTTTCTCTTCCTATCGTGTTGTGATATTTTTAAACCTCTGTGTGGGCGACAATGGTTTTGGTACTTGTTAAGGTTTTCATGATGAGAGCGCAATTCAAGGCCTCTTTTGATGACTTTTCATTATGCTGATGTAATTTGATTGAAGGATATAGTCCTAATTAATGATAAATGTCGTTTGATTGCAGACAGACTCAAGAGACTTTTTAATACTAAGGAAGACAAATGAAAGACAGGGCAAAATCGATGGTGACAAAAGCCCAGGCTTGGAAAGATCTGTCAGTTATCGAGCGGATCCCGCTTTCTTAAGTACTCATAAGTTGAAATCTGAAAATGTAACACATGAAGTGAATCATGAGTACTCATGGAAAAGATAAAATGGTGATATTAGACAGTTTTGAGGAGCCCAAAGGTCACACGGTTGGGGCAGCCCAAGTGGTTGGCTGATTTGGTTTAAATATAGGAAAGTTAGAGTTTAGAGGGGATTTTTCCCTGGAAAAACTTGTGAACTATTGTTTGTAAGAGGAACTACTTCGTTTTACAATAAGAAATTACAAATTTTGGCTATTGGAGAAGGTGCTATGTGGAATGTTCCAATGTGATAAATGACCAATGTTGAAGAGGAACTATTTCATTTTTTACTGTGTTTCATTAACTGTGAGAGCGTTCTAACTTTCTGAACCTATGTTCTTACCTGAATGTTCTCTAGTATATTCTGTGATGTTTTCCACTATGAGTAATGGAAGTTTTAACTGTTGATGAGCTATCATGTCATGTATACTTTTATTCTTGTTTGTATGTTTGGTTCTAGGAACAACTATCTGTGATTTTTCATAACATGTGAACAGTATTACATTACTCATGAATTAATATCTAGCTCTCTAGAGATAGCCTAGTTAGTATTTATTTTCTAATTGTGTGTGATTTAGATGTGAGGGAGTTTAAGACGAGAGGCAAGAACCTGCGCATCACATTGTGAACACTCCTTGCATTCTCAATCAATTTGCATGTTAGGTAGGCACATGCGTATCATTCTTTAAGTCAAAAATACAAAAATATATACGGTGGATTGGGCCGCAACCGGTAAAACCTTTTATTTTTGTTACTTGACCAACGGTAGCTGGACCGCAAACTGGACAGATTCCCTACACCAAATAGTCACGGGCTAGTTGGGAACGTTGACTGGGGAGAGTCCATTGCTGTTGTTGACTGCGAATTTCCATGCCTCAACAGGTTATTAGACTCTCCTAGAGAAGTCGGCCCTAGTAGGTTATTGTGAAGTTGGGAATTAGTATAAATAGAGATTGAGCCTCTCTATTTATCACACAGTCACTCACACTCAGTTGTAGCACATATCTGAGGAAGAATAAGACACTAGGGCTAGGAAGAAAGAGGCTACTGCTGTTGGGATATCATCTTACTATTTTGGGGTCTTAATTTTGGTGCTGATTCTATCTCTAAGGAATTCATGGGATTTTCTCCATTTATGGTTTCCCCGAGGAAAAACATTGTGTTCATTGTCTCTTGTGTTTGATTGCTGTGCTTATTATTCTCTCAGTTAAAGATCCTAATATAATGATAGCTTAATTTTAAAAATATAACATGGTGGTCCTCCTCCTGGTGGTCCTGGGGGTCCTAGTTGTCCTGGAGGTCCTAGTGGTCCTAGAGGTCCTGGTGGTCCTCCCCCTGGTGGTCCTAGTTGTCTTGGTGGTCCTGGTGGCCCCAAAGGTCCTGGTGTTCCTGGAAACCCTCCTCCTAATTCTACTAATCCTCCTAATGGCCTTGGTGTTCCTAGCAACCCTAACCCTGGAGGTCCATCTTTTGGAGGTTCATCATCCCATAAGCCTTTTCAGCAGTCTGTACAGTGTGTATCAGTCCACTTACGGTCCTATTGGTGGTCACATGCCTTATCAGTATTACTATTATGTTGAACCGAATCGTTAGTTACCTTTCCTAACAACTTTGGACTTTCCTAATTTTTCCAAATTGATTAATGACCCCATCCAACACAACACTTCATGGTCTCCCATTCCAGTCAAGTTACCATTCGATATTCTGAATTTCGATGGTAAGTAGGGAGATGATCCCAAAAATCATGTTATGACTTTCCATCTATGCTGTTCATCTAATTACTTGATGGATGATTCTATTTGATTAAGACTCTTCCATTGCACTTTGACTGGCACGGTCGCGAAGTGGTACATCGAACTTCCACAACACTTTTTTGTGGATTTATTAGTGCTTTGGCAACTGTTTTCCTCACACACTTTCAGCTACTCATTCGATACGAAATAGGTATGGAACTTTTAACCTCTCTATGTCAAAACACCTCCACACATATTTCATATCATATTCGTGAATGGAGAAGACGGAGAAGGCTCATTAAAGCTCCTATCTCGGACCAACTCTTGGCTGATTGGTTCACGAAATATTTGTTGCCGCCCATTTCCCAAGATGTGGCTATGGGGGGTGTTGTTACTAAAGAGAAAGCCATTAGTTGCATGCAATATCTATACTCAGTCTATTCCCAATTTGGAACTTTGTACGACCTCATCCCCCAAGCTCCTCGACCCAGCACTGACCTAAATAAGCCACCCATAGAAACTCCTGTTGTTGGGCTTATTGGTTCAATCTAGCCCCCATCAATGGTTAAAGCTACTAAACAACCCAATCCTTCCACTCCTGCTCCTTCCAACCCTACGGTTTCGACTGAGGTGAATGCTATTCAAAGTATGCAATTGTTGGATAATAAGAAGAAAGGAAAAGGTAATAACAAGAAAATCGAAAACCAACAGGAACACCCAAAACCTATGGCCCCAGAGAATGACAATAAAGGAAAAAGGAAAGATAAGTATCCCTGCCTATTGTGTGGTGGCGATAATTTCATGAAAGAGTGTCCTCGACGTGATGAAATTAATAAATTTTTAAAGAGTAACCCCACACTAGCATTTGTCACTGATCCTTTTCCTCAGTAACAACTAGTAGACCACATGTATAACCATGGAAATTCTAGTTCCACAAAGGAGATTCGAATGATGTCATCGTATACTATTAATCTAACAACCTAAAGTTAGTCATATTGTAAATCGGAGGAGAAGAAAATTAACAAACCTTCTCTTGGTAAAGCTCATTCTACTGGTTCTCCTGCATCCTCGTCTAATGGTCCCCTAACGATCAAGAAGCCTAATATTGACATGATTTTGCATCGACCAAAGAGTGCTCTTAGGAAGGCCATTTTTAACCCTAATTCCTAAGCTGTACAATTTTATAATGTTGTAGAAGACCTAGCTCATGTGCAATGTCTACCTTAGAAGTACTCCAAAGCTGTCCCACATAACGTAAAAACTTATTAATCACTTTGGGAACCACGGACCTGAGTGACATGAATCTGATTCATTTCAATACAGATAACCTTAAACCTAGATTACCCCACGAACTAGATTTTCAAGTCATAATTAGAGTAGTTGGAAAAAAGGTCTTTAGGATTGTTCTAGATGAAGGTGCTTCAACCTTTGTTTTGTCTTTGTCTCGTTGGAAAGCCATTGGCTCTCCCGAGCTTGTAAAATCACTGAAAACACTAAAAGCATTTGATGGAAGAGGTTTCCAGCCCTACGAACTCATGCTGACCCTTTCAGTTGAGCCTAGGGGAAAAACTATTTCCCTTCAGGTGGAAGTAGTGGATGCCATGTTAGGCTACAATATTCTCTTAGGGAGAAACTGGTTCTATGCTTTGACAGGTTTTGCTTTGACAGTATTTAGAACCCTCCAGTTTCCACATTTAGGAAAAATTGTAACAATTGATCAACTTGATTCTGTACACCCGATGTTACCACTCCTACGATGAATAATATCCCTTTTCTAGGTCAGTCCCATCCTCCTTACTAGTCGATTGGGGTAGGGATGTTGAAAGACTTCGTCCTAATGGGCATGTTTCCATCAACCCCTTCTAGCACAGAAATGGTAATAGTCAATATGATCTGTTCATTTAATTACTATCCTAAGGGTAAAAATTTTGTTGAGACATCCTCCCTCAGCCCGCATCAAGTAGTTTATGATGCCATCCAATTTGTTTCTGATGTTCCTATAGATGATCTTTATTTGGTGGCCTCGGATCCTTACCACATGCCCTACGGGTTAGAACCTTCACTTCCTACTCTGGATTGTCTCTCCCAGACTTTTCCATTGGATGATTCTATCAAGTACATCCATATGGGAGGATCACCATCATAGATCTTCGTTCCTCCCCAATACCAGTTCGGTAGATAATGATTTTGTATCTCTCTTGGGTACTAATATTGTCCATGATCCACAAACACCTGCCTTGTTGCAAGATCCTGAGTCTGAAGGCAATTTATGCAACATTACCAAACTGGTTCCAATCGACATATTAGTCAAGTCTAGAACTATTGAACATGTTCACATAGGGAAAAATTGTTCAATATATGAAATTGAAGAGTATAAAGCACTTTTTAAAGAATTCTGAGATATTTTTTCTTGGTCTTATGAAGAAATTCCTAGGATAGATTCATCCATTGTAGTCCACGAGATCAAAACCTATCCTACGGCTAGATCGGTTAGGTAGAAATTGAGACAAGTCCATCCACGAAAGGATGCGACTATCAAAGCCGAAGTTGAAAAACTTCTGAAGGCAAGATTTATCCATCATGTACCCTTGACAGATTGGGTATCGAATATTGTTCCTGTGAACAAAAAGCAGGGAACTATTTGAGTCTATATTGATTTCCAAGATTTGAATAAAGCTTGTCCCAAGGACAACTTTCTGACTCCACACATCGATCAGATTATCGAAAACTATGCTGGGAGTGTCATCTTCTCATTTATGGATGGATTTTTTGGCTACAATCAGATTGTGATATTGTCCACTGATCAACATAAGACAAATTTATATGCATGTGGGGATCCTTTGCCTAGAGGAAGTTACCTTTTGGCCTTAATAATGTTGGGGCCACATTCCAACATGCCATGTCCTATGACTTTCATGACATTAAGAATATTGTGGAGCCTTACCTCGATTATCTCCTTGCGCACTCACAACTACGGGAAGACCATCCTCGACATCTTAGAGACATTTTCTTGAGATGTCACCATTACAAGATACGGCTGAACCCAGACAAATGTGTTTTTTATGTTGAGATGGGACATCTCTTAGGATTCGTGGTCTCCAAGGATGGTATTCAGATTGATCCCTTAAATATTTCTGCAATACTAGCTTTACCTGCCCCAAACAACCTACTTGAACTCCAAAGTTTGCAAGGGAAGGAAAACTTTCTTCATCGTTTTGTTTGTAAATTCGTTGAGAAAACGCATGGTTATATGCGTCTCCTTAAGAAGGACAC
The DNA here is from genome assembly GCA_001517045.1 of Pseudotsuga menziesii. Classification (NCBI taxonomy): domain Eukaryota; kingdom Viridiplantae; phylum Streptophyta; class Pinopsida; order Pinales; family Pinaceae; genus Pseudotsuga; species Pseudotsuga menziesii. The sequence goes on along the minus strand of LPNX010529450.1, from coordinate 60,860 downwards.
TCCATTTTTCTGGGATGACTAGGCTTAGTGAGCCTTCGATAATCTCAAATAAGCTCTAACTCATTCACCCATCATACACCCCCCGGATTACTCGAAGTATTTTATCTTGTATGTTGCAGCCTCTACTACTACTATTAGAATGGTTTTAGCTCAAGAGGACTAGAACGGCCTAGAACACGTGATTTATCATGGTAGTAAGAATATTCTGGATTCTGAAACTTGATACTCGTGTGTGGAGAAGCTAGCATTGGCTACGGTAATTGCTGTCCAAACATTTCGTCACTACATCCTACTTCGCACCACTACTGTACTCACAGACCAAAACCCTATGTACTACATCTTGACTCGTTATGTTCTAGGGGAAAAATACTCCTGAAGGATTGTTATCCTACAGGAGTTTGATCTTGAATTTGCCAAATCTTCTTCAAAGAATTCATTACTTTTTTCCAAGTTGATGCGTGATATTGCTTGTGCTTTAATGGATTCTGAGCCCAGTGGTTCATTCCCGGATGAATTTATGTTCCTAATAAGCATAATTGACCGTGAGGATTGTTGCCACATTTGTCACCACACAAAGTACTATCTTATGCTCAATTATACCTTTTATAGACGTGGTATAGATACTATTATCCAACGATGCCTCACTCATGACGAGGATGAACAAGTTCTTAATGACTACCATTCTGGGGCATGTGGTAGTCATCTTTCTGGGATGGCTACAACTCAGAAAATCCTACATGCTAACTATTTCTGGCCTTCTATTTTTAAATATTGTCATGAGCCTATTAAGAAATTCCCACCCTTTCAACACTTTTTCCTGAAAAAGCGCACCCACCTTGCTCTATTACACCTTGTCATTGCCATTGGCCCTTTCTCCAAATGGGGGATAGATTTCATTTATTGTAAGCCTACCTCAGCTGGGGGGAATGGTTACATCATAATAGCCATGGATTATTTCACTAAGTGGGCTGAGGCTATTCCTACATATGCAAAGGATGGTAAGACTGTTGCCCTTTTTCTTTTTAACCATGTAATAGCTAGGTTTGGATTTCCTCAATCTATTGTCACTTATCACGGATCACATTTCTAGAATCAGATGATGGTAGAGTTAAGTGCTAAGTTGGGTTTTCGCCATGAAAACTCAACCCCCTATTATCCACAAGCTAATGGTCAAGTTGAGGCCATTAACAAAGTTTTAGAAACTATGCTATGTCGGATGGTTGGAGAGCACAAATCCAACTGGTACCAGACTCTCTTCTCTGCTCTTTGGGCTTATAGATTTTCAGTGAATACAACAACTGGTTTTACACCTTTTCAATTAGTATATGGACTAGAAGCTGTCCTACCTATTCAGTGTCAAATTCCACGTTTGAAACTTTCTGTTGAACTTCTCCCTAATACCTTTACTGAGGAAGAAAGGTTTTTATACTTAACCAACCTTGACAAAACTAGACGAGATGCTGCCTTGGTTAATGAGTCACACAAAAAATGCGTCAAGGTGCAATACGATAAATCTGTTGAACCTCATGTGTTTAATGAAGGTGACCTAGTCCTGAATTATGATCAGGGACATGATAATATAGGAAAAGGGAAGTTTGAATCAATGTGGTATGGTCCTTTTATCATTTCCAAGGTTTTAGAAAAAGGGGCTTACGAACTCGTGGATTATGATGGAATCCCCTTTGAGAAACCTCGCAATGGGTTGTACCTAAAGAGGTACTATTCCTATATCATTCATGTATGGTACCTTGTATATATGTACATTATTTGTATTTTTAGTGTGTTTTGATACTTTCAATATGGTTTTGAGTTTAATGTCTAGACTGTTTATACCATGTTTTGGTTATGCAAATCATATGGCTTTTTATGGCTTCGTCGACGGTGGTTGTTGCCATACCCTGAACCTTGGCTCAATTGCTTGGGTTCTGTATTCCCCTGCACATGATCTAGTGAGTTTAGGAGCATTTTGTATTGGTCATGTTACCAACAATATCATTGAGTATGAAGCAATCATAGGTCTTTTGACTGAGGCTGCATCCCGGGACATTTGTGACTTGGTAGTGTTCATGGAATCGCAATTGGTGGTTTGTCATTTAAACTAGGTTTACACCATCAGAAACCCTATACTACTCCATCTCTATTGAAGGGTATCTTTATTGGAAATGTCATTTGAAGTCATTACTTATAGGCATATACCTAGGGCAGACAATGCAGTTGCTGATTCATTTGCCAATTGTATCCTAGACTGGTATATTGCTCATTCGTAGCATGAAAGTTAAACATGGTTCATAACATTGTAAATAAACAATAAAAACATATAAAACTCATGTAAATACATTTTCCGTTTGAAGCATAAACATCGTAGGAAAAAATATGTATATATATATATATATGTGTGTGTGTGTGTGTGTGTGTGTGTGTGTGTGTGTGTGTTTACAAAATAGGTCACGAGACCTCATCTGAAGCACTCTAGATTTCAGGTATCACAAAATCATACAAAAAATCTCAAGCTATAGCAGCTTTCAGTGATACATCATGTAAGAGCTAGTGATTCTCTTGATAACACATAACAGCCTGCACTACCCTATGTAGTAGACGATTGAAGCGGCCTGGAACCCCTGCTTTGTGCCTTTGATAGCGAATCGGGAGATCATCAATGGATGCATTGGGTATGTCCAAAGTTAAACTCTCTAGGTTCTCCTCTAGCTCTCCCGTAGGGTCATCACCTCATTGAAAAAATCGAGCTCCTGCTTGTCTATCTAGTGGGGATGATCCCCCAAGTCGTTTAGCTCCTACATCTGCATGAAAATTTCAGGTCTCGTTACTATACATAAAAAGTAAAAAACATTAAAAGACAAAAAACACAAATGTCTATGTTAGGGTTTTATTTCTTACCCATCTCTCCCCACTACTCGCTAGGTGGAAGTGGTAGGTTAGGGTCACCCCCGAAATGTTCCTGCATAAGCATAATCTTCAACCATGAGGATATGGTCACTATGCCATCGGAAGAATGAAGACCCAAACTTCACCTTCCCTCTGCCTGCTCCCGAACAAGCCATGATCCTGACCCACCTCAGCATACAAGGTCTCTCTCCCTCAACTTAGTAAAAAACACTTGGGGTCTTAGCTGTGGGATCTGCTAAAAGAAGAAACATGCTAATATAGAACCATAGCCAAATTTTTTTAGTTCCCCCTGCTTACACTTGGTCGGTTGGTCTTTAAATATTGGTAACAATGCCTCTACCTAGTTGAAAACTATAGGTTCCATATCCTCTATCGCATACATCATATGTGCCCTAGAAGCCTCATGAGGCCCTTGGTTCCCAGCTAGCCTCTGCATGGTAAAAATAAGAGTGTGGAGAGGAAGATCCACTACTATCTTGATGGGAATCTTCTTCCCTAGAGTTCTAGTACTGGGAAGGTAGCGACGGTCAATCAGCTCTTGAGTAGTCACGTCCCCTCCACGGGAACCAATCAATGAAATCAATGCGCCCCATCTTGATAATCCAGTTAATAAGTAGATGTCTTCTACCTCAATGGTCAACACATGTTCCCCCACCTCAAAGTATTGTTGTTCTGGGTTCTACATATGGAGTATATACTCCAACAGTCTCTCATGAGACACCATACTAGGTGTGCGGAAGAACTTGATGAGGCCGTAGTTCCTTAATGCAGCTATACATCCCGCATTTCTTTCAGCACGGGAATCATCATCATCATGCTATCTTTCCTTCCATATCACCATTTTTGACTACTGGAAACTTGCCAAAAACCATTAATGGACTAGTTAGGAACATATCCAATCATCAAAATCAATCAAAAGCTTGTGCTTTTGCCTATCGATGCATTTTTCCCAACTCACGGCTGGCACCGCTTGAGTTCTGTTTGCACAGAGCAGTGGCACCGCTTGAGCGCAGTGTTATAAGCACGATTCTCATGGTGCACCACCTGTCCTGCAAGGGGTAGGAGTGGTGCCAGCTTTTTAAGTTTAGGGACTTCCTAAAATGGCCAAAAACACTCCTAAAATTAAAAATAAATGTTTAAAAGCAAAATATTGGGGTTTACCTATCTCTAATGGTGCTCAAATCAGACGGTCGGATCTGCTAGAATCAACAGCTGAAGATCTGGTTCAAAGTTGCTCCACAATGCTCTTGACTAGTGGTAAATAGTGAAATGTTTTTGATTTTTACTATTTGAAATGACTGTTATAGCTATTTTAGGGTTTTTTAATGTCATTTTAATACTTTGAAATCAATATCATTATAAAATCCATCCATATGACTCATTAAAAGTTGCTTTTCAAGAAATTAATGTTGCCATTGAGTTTTGCAGGGGTAGAAACAAAAAACAGTAAAAATCTATGGAAAGTTTGTTTTTGACTTTTTCGTACTTCCTTAAAATGGAAAAAGTCCCCGAGCATTTGTTTCGATACTTTGGTCGCACTCTTAGAACTCAGTATCAAAGTTTTGAGTCTTTTTTCTAATTCTTTTTAGGCTCTTAAAACTGTTCATCATTAAAAAGAGACCTAATGGAGTCTTCTTTAAGATCTTTTCGGACTCCCTAAATATGAAAAGATTGTCGAGTACTTGTCTTCTTTATACTTGTAAAAGTATTTGAAGAGTCGTCTCTCCAATGGTTGGTTATCTCTTTTTCGGTTCGGATAGACTATTTTACAAATAAGGACCCTTTGGAGTTTTCTTTTGTCTTCGTTCAGACTCTCTAAATATGAATGATGCCGAGTTTGCTTTCATTGGACTCGTTATATTAAACACTGAGAGACCCTTTTTTGGGAACAAACCCCTCTTTTTTCAGGTTCGTGAAATATATGGGAATGGACTTGTGCTTAGATAATCTCAAATGAGTGTTTGTTACCCTCTTTGAACTCGTAAAAATGAAAAGAGGCACTCATCAATCATGATGGGGGAATTAAATGAAGAGAATAATTTTAAAAATCCAATGGTAGTTGTTTGTCACCTTTGAACAGGGCACTTGTCTGCATATCATTCAGTTAATTGGGTATTCAGCTGACTTACAAGTTGATCGACTTTCATGAGTCATGTCACTCCTTTCAGTTTTTCAAAAGATTCCATTGTCCACTGTCGTATTATGTGTCTTTCTGGTCTAGTCATGCTACCCAGTCTTTTATCGTGCCACCCAATGTTCAAAACAAGAAAGAAGTTTACCTCTGCAGTTAAAACAACTTTTGTGTCAGCAATTTGCGTCATTCCTATGGTTACATTATCTACAACATTCCAAAAATTTGTTCCAAGTTTCGTTTCATCGATGTGGTAGTCATCATGGACCTCCTTCGACGAGACTATTCTTGTTGACATCATCTCATCATCTAGGAATTAGTATTAGAAACAAGTTTAGTACCTTGAGATATGTATGCCTTAATGACATATTCTCTCACTTTCAACATAGGTTCACATCATTGACCTTTGATCAAAATATTCTACTGAGTGTTTGACATTAGATCATCTATTCACACTCACAAGAGTGTACTAGTGTACCTTAGGAATCATTGACATTAATGGTGATCTCCCTCGCACTTGTTAACGGTTCACCTCATTGATCGGTAATCAAGTGGTTTCTACCACATTCGACTTCATAACATTGTAATCACATGGATAGAATCGTACTTTGTCGAAGACGAGACGAAGACCCTGGGTATTTGTTAAAGCGCTCATAGCTTGGTCCCCTTGTTACGATGGAGTATATTGTATGAAGTACTAGCATGGATCCATATTTATATGATCATGGCTATGCTCAAATTTGCATCTATATGACATATATCTACATTGTATATCTAGTAGATATGTCCAAGTTTGAGTCCTCTATCACATGGATCTACACTATATTCTAGTAGCCATGGTTGTTTATTCCTCTCATGGATTCATCTTGTATTGGTCTACAGCCATGATGAGGTTACATTTATTCATGAGTCAAATTATTGATGTATTATAGATGCCTGTTGAATGACACTCTTTGATCAAGTCGGCTCTTCCCTTGAATTGATAAATTAGTCTATCAAAGCTCTCGCCTATCATATCCCTCTAGCCTCATGCTTTGGGGGGCATTCTGTTACACTCAAAATTTGTCACCAACATGTGATGGGATCCCTAACATAAGACATTTTCCCTCAAATCCCAAACTTGAAGAGAATTCTGCTCTAGGTGTTGATTCCAACATACAAAATTGCAGCACCGCTCTTTCCCTCATTTAGATAAGTGGTACCCTATTCAGTACCTCCCTTGTTGTGTGAGAATCGGGCAATGCCACCACCTTTAACCTATGTTGTTGGCTTGATTCCTACCCTTCACCACTCTGTCATAAAGGGGTATATGCAAGCCTTTGGTAAAAAGTGAAAAAGGAGGTTTCTCAAGGCTTATGGAACAAGAGCCTCATGTCTAACCTTATCCCTACTCACTTGGGTTGGTTAAGGTTGAGATCCCTCTTTGTAGGATCTTGTGGCCACCTCATCCAGCAATATATCAACCATCCTATCCATTTGAGCCCTATAAATACAAGCTCATACTCCATGATTGAAGAAGAGAGAAGAATATTAGAGTTATGCTGTTGAATTGACACCTTGGCCTAATCCACCAGAGAGCAATTGTGGAGCAAGTTGGAGCTATCGGGGACAAGGTGCTAGTCTTGTGAAGGAGTGTATCGACACTAAGGAACATGGTTGTAAGCTCTTTCATTTATTTTCTAATGTGAAGTTGATTTCCTTCCCACATGTTTGTTGCATTAATCTCACATATATGTTATTGGATTCCTTAGTCACTAATATGTATGTGTAGATGATTTTCTGTTAGCTTTGATGTCTTTGTATGTTTGATATGTTTTACAGGTATATAGGTCTTTCATCAGAGTTACATTCCAGGCATCTATAACATTCAGGGAAGGTATTCAACCGATTTATTCACTCATTTGTTTTGGATTTGAACCATTCCAACCAGAGGAACAACTTCTATTCACAGAAGGTGATATATTCCTGATAACACCTGATACGTTTGTCAACTAATGAGAGGGCTTGCCAGTATATAGACATTGTGGTAGCAGACATCCCAGACGCCTGTGGGCTAGTGTTGAGCCAAGACTAGTCAGCAAAATTAGATGGTTATTTTTCCTCATATTGTTCACATTTGTGGTTTCCCTATAAGGTTTCCAGAATGAGATAAAGGTGGTGAGGGAACCTCATATGAAACACAACGTAACACAGTTGGAGGGGAAGAACGAACCAGTTAATTCTATTTTGGGGAACTATTTTTTTTAGCTTGAACTGGGAAATTATCAAGCTGAAGAAGCCAATGACACATCAGATACCCAGCCCAATCTCCTTCGGTTTTCACGGGCTGATAAGATTGATTGTAATATAGTAGAGTTAGTCTCAGATGTAGATAGTAGTTCAAATTCAGCAGGGGTAGAACATTTTTGGATTCTTTATTTTGATGGTTCCAAAACCTTGGAAGTTTCAGGACCTGGTTGTGTCCTGATGGATCCCAAAAAAAAACAATAAAATTTTCCATTCCTATAGATTAGAATTTGAGTGCACTAATAATACAACCGAGTACAAAGCATTATTATAGGGACTAAAAAAGGCAATGGAATTGAAAGTAAAAAATTTAAAAGTATATGGATATCCTGAAATCATTGTTAAACAAGTCTGAAATAAAATTCATTGCATATCACCACATTTGAAGGCTTATCAAAATGAAATATGGGATTTACTAACAAACTTTGATGCATTCAATATCACTTCAATTCCTAGGTTAAAGAATGCAACGACTGACTTGTTAGCTACTTCAGCTGCAAGGATGGGACCTATGAATAACAGATGTTCAATTGAATTGCTTTTCAGGCCTTCTGTTCCAGACAATATCACCAATATGAGGGTGTTTGATAATGATCGACAAATTTTGGAGTGTATAATGAATGATGAGACCTTCAAGGGAGCCATAATAGATGATGAGTAACATCAAGCAAACCTCTAGAATGGAAATTTCATTCCTAAAGGGGTCAGGAAATTAGAACATATGTTTAATCTAGACAACAAGTTTAGAATACCAGCAAATGTCAAGACACACAGTTCGTCTTTGCAATTCAAATTGATAAATCTAGGGTTAGAGGCTGATCCCAAATATTTGAACCTGGGGAAGTGTTGCTCACCCATGGAAATGAGAAAATTTATCAGCTTGTTCAGGAAATACAAAGATGTTTTTGCTTGGACATATGAAGACCTCAAAACCTATGACACCAAAATTATACAACATGTCATTCCAATAAAAGTTGGAGTTAAGCCTTTCCAGCAGCCTCTGAGGAAGATGCACCCCAAACTAGAACCTATAATTCAAAGTGAGGTGAAGAAGCTTCTTGATGCTAAGATAATATACAAGGTTAGAAATTCATAATGGGTTTCAAATCAGGTGCCAGTATGAAAGAAGTATGGAGAGATCAGACTCTGTGTTGATTTCAGAAATTTAAACAGTGCATCTGATAAAGACAATTACCCTGTCCCACCCATGGAGTAGATATTACAGATGGTCTTAGGCTCTGATCTGTTCTCTTTGTTAGATGTATTTTTAGGCTACAATCAAGTGTTGGTAGTAGAAGAAGATAGACTAAATACCACTTTCATAACCAAGTGGGGGACTTTTGCATATAGGAGAATTCCCTTTGGACTCATTAACGCTGGAGTAACTTTCCAAAGGGCTATGGATATAGCTTTCCACGGTCTGATTGGATAGAGTGTAGTGGTTTATTTGGATGATGTCACTATATTTTCTATGAAAAGAGAAGAACATGCATTTCATTTAGAACAGATTTTTGAACATTGTAGAAAGTATGTCATTCCTTTAAACCCAAAGAAATGTGTGTTCGTTGTTACAGAAGGAAAGCTATTGGATCACGTAATTTCAAAGAAATTGATCCCAATAGACGCAAAAATGATTAAAGCAATAGAATAGATCCCTTTACCCCATAATAAAAAGGGCATGCAGTCTTTTATGGGGACAATAAATATTGTGTGAAGGTTTGTGCCAGACTTTGCTCAAATAGTCAAACCTTTGCAACAAATGGTTAAGAAAAGTGTCTAATTCAAGTGGACTAATTCAAAGAAGGGTGCATTTAACAAGATCAAAACATCAATAGCTCATGCACCATCCGTTAAAAGTCGCAGCTTTGAATAAGACTTCATCTTGTACACTTTTGCTTCAGACGATTCATTAGCAACTGTGCTTACACAGAAAGAAGAAGGGGGTGATGAGTACCCCATATTGTTAATGAGAACTAACCTAAAAGGTGATGAATTGAATTACCACATAGTTGATAAGAAAGCTTATGTATTTTTTAAGGCGGTGAAGTGATCCAGACCATATATACTAAAGAACTGTACCAAAGTGATAGTTCCACACCAAGTAGTCGGATCTTTTTTCGTATAAACAGAGTTAGGAGAAAGAAGAGGTAACTAAGTAACAATCTTACAAGAATATGAATTAGATTTCAAACCAAAGACCCTATTCAAAGGGAAAGGGCTCTACAAATTGATGGCTGAGAGTCAAGACAATGAAGACAAAAATTGGGAGAATGAAGTTGAGTTACACATGGTTGATGTATGTCCTTTATTTACAGCTCCAGAATCCTGGTACAGAGACCTGATTCATTATCTTCAAGAAGGATACTTGCCTGAACATTGGAATCCCAAGTAGAGGAGAGAATTACACTTAAATTCAACCTCATATCAGATTATTAATGGAGTTTTGTTTAGAAAAAGCTATGATGGAGTTTTTATCAGATGCTTGGAGCGCGGAGATGTAGCTAAGGTTGTTATAGAGCTACATGATGGACCTGTTGGAGGTCATTTCTTAGAAGACACTACAACACATAAGATTTTGAGAGCTAGGTATTACTAGCCGAATCTATTCAAGGATGATAACCCTCATGTTAGGGAATGTAATACTTGTCAAAGGAGCAGTGGAAGACAAGCAAATGAAGCAGGACCCTTAAAACCAATTATTATTTTCGAACCATTTGAGCAGTGGGGAATTGATATTATCAGAGAGATCAATCAAAATTCTTTGTTGCAGCACAAATACATCTTGAAAGTAATTGATTACTTCACAAGATGGGTAGAATCCATTCCATTGCGAAAAGTGAATGAAGATGTAGTTATGGATTTCTTGCAAGACCATATTATGACCAGGTTTGGGGTTCGAATTTCCCTGGTTTTTTATCATGCTTCCTATTTTTCATCTATTAGATTGACTACATTTTTAAATGAGAAAGGGATTAAGTTAAATTATTCTGCTAACTACTATCCACAAGGTAATGTCTAGCAGAATCTACAAATAAAAATCTCATTGGGATTTTGAAGAAAACAGTCATAGAAAATCAAAGAAGTTGGCACATCTCTACCTAATGCACTCTGGGATGATAGAATCACACCCAATAACTCCTTAGGTGTGTCACCCTATACTCTAGTCTACGGGAAAGAATCCATCCTGCCTCCAAATATTTTGTTGCCTTCCTTTCAACTAGCTCAAGCCTCTAGAGGAACTGAAAATGGGGTCCTGCAAATTTGAATCAATACCCTGCTAAAATTGGTAGAGTCTACATCCAAGTCAAAAGAGAAGTTTAAGCATCAATAAGAAATAGTGAAGAGATGGTTTGATAAGCTCAAATCCAGAAAGAAGGAATTTGAAGTAGGTGATTTGGTTCTTAAGTGGGATTACCCGCATGATGAGAAGGGAAAACACACTAAATTTCAGCAATTATGGGTTGGTCCTTTTCAGATTGAAGAGAAGTTAGGCCCCTCAACCTATAAATTATGAGACTTACAAGGATTGGAAGAGAACTTTCTAGTAAATGGTTCTATTTCTCAAGCCGTATTTTTCTTAATACTGTTTGGTTTTTCTTTGTACATAAATAAACGCTTTGATTTTTTTCAGTTTGTTTTGCTTAGATTAGTTATGTTTTACACTTTGATTTCTTAAAGTCTAATTCTTGCATTTTTATGGTTTTACTTTCAATAAGATAGCAGAACCTTTGGCATTGGAGGTCATTAGAGCTTTGGATAAGCTGCAAATCTTTTGACCGAAAGACTGCTTGTTGTTTGCATATATCAAGAGGAAAGATCCTTTAAGATTAGCAGATGGTCTAAATAGATTTTGAACACATTGAAGTCCTGTTTAAACCCTATAAAAGAACTAAGGTTAGAAAATTCTCGAATACTATTTTGAGGTTACATTCACTTCACACTAAAGTATGTCCTAGGAAGCTAATAGTAAAAGACCCATTGAAAGGAAGCAGGGTGAACAGTTGTATGGTATTTAAAATAATCCCATGCCACGAATGAAATCCAAAATGCCAAAAGAGTCAAATCACCCTAAAAGAAAACAGTACATCAAAATACATACTGAATAAAATCAGTTGGATAATATTGCCCAAAGGTTCTTCTCCGTCTGTGAGCTGAAAGAAAAATATCTCTCACACAAAAGGACAATATGGATGGAAGAACCTGAATAAAAAATTGAAATAAAGAAAGAAATTCGGGAAGACTCAGAAGGATAAAAATCCAAAAGCATCAAAAGAATGCAAAAGGCATTGGAATGAGGAACAAAAGAATATATCTATTCACACTCTGTTACAATCATGTGATGTTTAAGTTGGAAGCATTCCAAAAGCAGAAGTAAAATGAACCTCATATATTGGCCTCAGAAGAGTTATCGAGACTTTGAAATACTGGTTCCCCTTTCGTATTGGACAACAATGAATGCTAAAGTTTATAAATCTTGCATCCTAGAAAAATCTAGGCATCTTAAAGAAATCTGATTAAGTCTGTTTTAACAAGATATTCTAGAGTATTTCTAGTTTTTAAAAGTTAGTTTTCAGAGATCTGTGATCGCCAGTAAGTCGCCAATTGTTGCCGTTGCAAGAACTATCGATTTTTTTTTTCTTTGTATTTCTTAGGACCCCTTTGAAAGTATTAGTTTTGTCCTTAAGTGCTTTGAATTTTATTTTCAGCCTTTACATTTTCTGCCCATCATTAAAGGTGATTTTTGATCCATTGTAGCGGATGGTTTCCCAGTTTCGAGCCGCTATGGTGGATTCTTTGTTGAGTTCGGGCTACTACGATGGGTCAGTTTTCATTTGTGAGCCACACCAAAGGGCATCTTTTTATTTTCAAACCTGCAGTGTAGGTATTGTCATGAGCAAGCCGCTATAGCAGGCATCTTTCTCATTTGTGTGCCCGTTGTTTTTATTTTCTGCTACAGCGGAAAGATTTGTGAATGGCAATTGCTACGACACCGAACCTTATGATTTGTCTTTCGAATTGGTCTCTAGGACCTGCTACGGTGGGTGCAACCTTCGGTTTGACCCGCTACGATGGTTTGTTCTGCAATTTTGTACCAGAGGTGGTTTTCGATGCGTTGGCACTACAATGGAGGAATTTTGTGTTAATGTATGGTTTTGGGAAAGGACCCGCCATTGCGGATGATATTTGAACTTGGAGCTGCTACAATGACTGAAATCTTATGATCCTCGTCGATATGAGTTCAATGGTCAAGCCACAGGGGAAGGTAGAAGATAAGTGTAGAGTTGTGAGCCAACAATAGCGGGTAGATTGGTAAGATCGAGCCACCGTGTCAGGATGTGCCCATGATAAATTATGATTTTCAGCCAGAAGATTTTGACATCGACGACATTTTTTCATCTCGCACGTGCAAGTCTGAATGACAAATTAAATCCCCAGAAATAATTTTTATTGGCCAAATGCGAAGTCTTTTACCATTTTTTTTACGTAGTTAGTTAGGCGTTGGAGAGGCGTTTCTTGTCGTTCGAGTTGACAATGCGATTTCCTCTATGGAGCTCATGTGGCGCATGCTGGCTAGTCATTTTTAGTTGCGTGGTGAATATTTGACCAGATAGGTAGGTTTCTAATCCTTTTTTTCAAGTGGTTGGTTTGTTAGGGTTGAAAAGTTGTCCATCGTCGATGCGGGGTGGGTTAGGTTGTGACATTTCCCAGTTTAAAAGGGGGTTTTTTTCACCCTTACTCTCATTTAGTTCTGGTCGTTTATTTTTAGATTCACCCTAGTAGCAACCCACCTGAAAAGTGGTCCACTTGTCTAGAAGCATTTTTCGCACAATTGGATAGGTTATCAATGAGTTTTCAAGGAGCCAGGTTTTTCTCCAGCATGAAGCCAATCGACAGCTCACTTGGGGGCATTTGTATGGGATGCAGTCTCCTTGTTTCACATAGAGCCCATATCTTGATGATTCATATATATCGGACGTGAGATATCGGGCATGGTTTTACCCTAGGGCACCGCCACTGTAGAGTTTGAAGTTGCATTAGACCTATGGGAGAGAGTGTCTAGGGCTAAGTGGGGGTTTTCACGACTAAACAAAAAAGCACAGAGGTTTCAACAAGGTTACCCATGTCTGACGTTTGTATGCATAGCTGTAACCCTGACCCATTCCCATGTTGCCTGTTCTAATGGATGAAACCAGCAGAGTAAGGTAGTTTTATGTTTCTTTTCTGATTCTGTAGGATATGTATGCATGCATATGTGTTTGTGTGCTTACATTTATAATGTTCATTTAAAATGTGGGCGCTAAGATAGATCAATTTTTTGCAGGTACAACTTGCAGTTGAAATAATGGCAAAGAAGGGAAGGAAGAAGCCTAAGGTTGTCAAGGACGATTCTGACGGAGAAGTTGTAGAGGTCCCGCTGGTAGTAAATATTGATATAGTGTATGAAGAAACTAAGGCAATTAAAGGAGCAGATCCTGAGCTAAAATGGGGCCAAATCTACCCCATGGTGGTTAAAGAAAAGTACCAGAAGCTCGTTTGGGAGAACTAGCTTTGTATGAGAACATTTTGAGGTTTGGGATAACTAAAATAGCAACTAGGTCAGAGATTTTTCCCTGTACGGAGGTCATTGGATGGATGTTACCCAAAATAGATAGATTAGGAATGATGATAAATGATGAGGAGGGAAAGCATGTTGCATTGTTTACACCTGCATTCATTTGAACAGCCTATAGTCTACCAGAAACAGAAATACGTGTAACCACAGAATGGGTTAAAAGTCTGAAGTTTGACTATACAAGTGACAACAAAGATGATGGTGGTTGAGGGAAATACCTTTAGACATAAAGAATTGGGAGAATATGAGATGACCCATATTCAAACCCCTTTCAGGATAATAACATGGATGATAAGCAAGATGTATGGTAGGGCTGATGGGAAAGACGTATAATTTTGGTTGGATTCCCCTCATGTACTATGTAGCCATGGAGGGAATAATTTTTGACTGGGCAGATATGGATACCAAGAACTTGTCCAAATGTGTCAAGGCAGCCGAGGAAGGTTTGAAATAGAGAAAATAAAAATTTTTTATGTTTTCTTTTTTGATAAATTGCATAATCTACCGAAACAAGTTTGAGAGGCTTAAGTGTGTATGGAAAGGGGGGAAGCCCCCTATATACACAACATATCAGATTTTGGGAGCCGATAAATATCACAAACATTACCAGTTCATATGTGAGGAGTTCATAAGGCACCTGTATAATTTGATATTTCTAGAATATTGTCCATTTCTGTCAGAAGGAGCTGTAGAATCCATAAAATAATATGGAGATTATTTTTTCACTGAAGAAGGCACGTATTTGAGAATGTATGGAGGCAACAAAGCACCCTCACTACCCACCAAGTATGCAATAGATTACATAGCACACAGGGAGGTAGTTAGACAAGTATTTCTAGATAGTTTTGGAAATTATTTTTTCGATATAATGAAAGTTGTGTTCCCACCAATACCTTTCTATGTAGGGAGATACAAGTTCAACAAAGTCAAGAATGCCCCAGAGTTAGTTAAAGAACTGGAGATTTTTCATTTTGGAGAGAAAAGCGTTCACTGAAATGATTCACAAGGAAAGGTGGTAGCTCACAAGGCAGGTCATAAGGTGCACTTCGAACATGCAGATTATTTGGATAAAGAGGAGCAAGTGTTCAGGAACATCTACAGCATGGAAACTTTGAGTAAGTGTTTGAAGGGAAATAAATCTGGGGTTAAGGGAAGTAGTAGATACAACCCAAAACCAAATGAAGGAAAAGAAGAAGTTGCAAGGAATGCCCAAGAAGAAAGTGCTCACAGGCTTGCAGCTAGAGGAAAGAAGTTGTTGGCAGAGGAAGCACAGAAGGATAAAGAAGAACTTGTCAAGCAAAAGAATGCTTAAGCTATTTTGGATAAAATTTCAAAGTTACAAAAGGCTATTGCTCGAGAAACTGTGAACCCTGAGCTAGGAATAAAAGATACAAATGATCCCACAGAGGGGAAAAATCAGGAGAATGAAGAAGTTGTAGCTGGTGGAGGTCAGGATCGAACCCAGGTTCGGGATAATACAGAGAACCCTCGATCCACATCTAGCAGCATCCTTAATTGGGATCATGTCCCCATAGCTGAAATAGGGCTAATACCATTTACCCTATCTAATAAATATGATGTGGCATGCTTAGAGTATATTCATTTCGATCCTAAAATGAAATCCATTATGTGGAGGACAGAGAAAACCTTGAAGGCAGGGACTCAGCCACTAGTGACCACAGTGTTAGAGAGGACGGTCATGAGTAATGTAGTAGCACACCCAAAGAAAGTGGCTTCTATGGGAATTGCGAATGCCTATGCCAATGCTCACAATGTTGACAGGATTATAGAAACCATTGATCAATACAAGGGGAAGATGGCTGAAATGAAGGAAGTTTTGAGGAAAGAAGAAAAGGTAGGTAGAGAATCCAAAAGAAAATATGAAGCTACCTTATCATATTTTGAGAGGCTTCAATAGGGACACCAAATTTTATAAGAAGGCTAGGACATTTTGAAATCATCTAGTGAAGGGTTAAGTAAGGAGAAAGGAAATTTGGAAAACAAGGTTGCAGAATTAGAATTGCAGAAGACTAATGCTGAGTAGAAATAAAAATAGTATGAAACCCAGGTAGCAGCATTGGAGGCACAAAAGGATTCATTGGAGGTTTTTTTAAAGGTGGAAAATGAGAAAAGAACAGATATAGAGCTATTGAAAAAGCATGCCCTCATGCTCATAAATAGAATTTGCCAGATGTAGCTCTAGATAGCAGATGAGATATTGAAGGTCCGTCAAGTGGAAGCTAGGTTGGAAGAGATTTTAGGTATAGCTTCCCATTTTAAATACAAGACCCAGGATGTCCTGGAAATACTTCAAGGGAATTTGACTTGGTTAGAAACAACTAAGGAACCTCCAGCAAATGCACCAATCAAATAATCTGAGAGAGTGAAGCTGGAATATGAGCTGATAGAATTTGGGAATAAAGCTGCTGCGTAACTGATAAGGGAAGCCCAGAGAACTAAAGGAATTTGCATAGATTTCTATAGAAAGGTGATTACAGCTTACAATCATTGCCAAAAATATTCCAAGAAGAGGTTAGATGAATTACCAGAGCATGAAGAGTTCTTGAAACAACTGTAGGACAGATGGCAAGAGGATGAATTGGGCATTCAACTGATCAAAAGTTTAGATGAGAGAGTGCCTAATAATGTAATATCCGAGGAAGTAATAAGAAACCATCTATTAGAAGATCAACTTTGATTGATTCCAACCAGGATGGCTAATATAAAAGCTCAAGTTTCCATGCATGAAGTCACTATTAGATTTCTAGAGCCATCAGAGTTTGAGACAATAGTGACAGATGCCTATATGTGGAAGGAGTTCATTAATGAGGTGGTTGGGCCCACTTAGAATGTTTGTTTTATCGACACATATTTTGTAATAGTTATATTTTTCCTAAATTAGTGAACTCACTAGGAGACAAAGTAATTTTTTGTAACTGATTTGTAAAGGAAGCCCAAAGGGTAGGAAGACCAAAAAAAGACATTTCAAATTGTATAAGTATAGATCAAGTTGATGAAGGAAGGAATTTCCCATGCTATCTTTTTTATGAAGTTTATTGTAAGAATAACTACTTCCTTTTATAATAAAGAAAGCTATTTTTTTGTTGGAGAAGGAGCTGTGAAGTTTCAAATGCATGCTGTAGATTGGTTGAATGTCGAATTATTTCTGTTTTAGCTTATTCTACAAACTATGAGATTGTTCTGACTTATGAATTACTTCCATGTTATGAATTATTTTTTGTTATTTTATGAAACTTATTCAGTATATTGAGTGAGGAATATTTCAACTAACAATGAGCTATCTCTCTGTTTAACTTTCTATGTATATTCATGTATTCTGAATCATGAACAACTATCTGTAATATTCTTTATACATGTTTTATAGTACATTACTCGTCATTAAATATAATATTTCTCCCTAGGGATACGTTAGATAGAATTAGTTAGCTTAGCATAGTTGTTACCTGTTTATTATTTAGAAGCAAAAGGGGTAATAAGATGAGAGGTAAGAACCTATGCATCACGTTTTGAACTCTTTGTTGTCTCTATCAATTGCACTTATATTAGGCACTTGCATATCATATATAAAATAAAACAAAAATTACACTTAAATGGTGGACCGGGCCGCAACCCGTAAAGCAAGCTTAAACCGTTACTTGACCTACAATAGTCGGACCGTAAACCAGACGGATTCCCCATATCAAAGAATAACAATCTAATTGGGAATGCTTATTGGGGAGAATCCCTACTGTTGTTACTTGGGATTTTCCAAGCCTCAACATGTCCATTTTGGATTTCTACTACTAGCAATGAGGATTAAAGAGGAATATTGAGAGATGTACCCTTTCTTGAATATCTTGTTAACATTTGAGATTCTATTTTCTTTCTATTGTAGTAGTGACAGAAGACTATAGATCTCTCTTTTTTGTAACCAATTCTAGGCATATAGTCCTCTCTTCCATACTGGGAGATTCATCTATGCATTTCCCCTATTTACATAATCCTCCCTATCCCATGAATCCCATGTTTTGAAGTAATGGGAAACCCTTAGGGTAAATTACCTTTTCCTAGATTCTTTAATGGGTAGCTATGCATTTGGGTTGTCATGATTCAGGGTGATCGTCATTATTATACAATATATGATTCCCATGTTCTTGGAATCTCATCCCAAAATTCATTGTCCTCTTCATTATTTCCTTGGGCCTTATCACAAATCTTGGAAATATTTCATCATCAAGGACGATGCCATAGGGAACCTTTTATTTATTAAAGAAAATTCTCATTCAACACCAATTCTACATTTTATCCTTATTTAAGTTATATTTTAATACCTCCTTCCTCCTCTCCTTTATAAAAGTTGTGAACTTCATATCCTCACCCATGACAATTGTTACCTTGAATATGCACAAAGAAAAATACAGAGGGACCTTTGACTTGTCAAGGTGTGTAGGAGGAAAAGGCTCCAATATTTCCTTGAATAGATATAAGTCTATACCATGATTTATTTTAACTCCAACTATGACTACATGTTTACTAATTTATCTTCAAAATGTCTACTATCATGGTCATTTGGTCTCGCCCCTTCGTTTCTTTTAATTTCTACTATGAAAAAATGTGGATCATATTTCCAAGGATTGTTGAGGGGAAATTTCTTTATTCTAGGATCTTTGAATCCTCCCTAATACTACAAGTTTTTAAGGATGAATATCCTCCCATGGTAATGCGAACACATATATTTTTCTTTTATTTCTTGAAAAAAAGCCTCATCAACATGAAATAAATTTGTAACATACTCTAGTATAAAGATCCTGGTGCTAAGGAGCATATAAATCATGTACATAGATATTACGATACATATAGCATGATAAATGTAAAATTCCCCCTTATAAATCAATCACCCCTTCTATGATGGCCACTCACTTGTAGATGCGACTTTATCCTTTGAGGAATCCTCACTAGTTCCTTCCATCTTTTAATTTAATAATGTTGTATACATCATTTTGTTAATATAATTAAAGATAGAGGAATACAATGCATTATCTTTATCTCAGGGTATCCAATTTGTAAATATTGTAGGCCTTGCATCCTTGGATAGCTATAAATATAATTGAACCATGGAATTAAGATGATAAAATATGAACACACATAGCAAATAGGAGGGTACTTGGAAATATTGATTGAACTAAATTTGGCTATCTATTCTCTCATGTTTTCAATTAGAGATTATAAATATTGAAAGGAAGGGGTCCAATGACTATAAAAAATGGTCAAGTATAACTACAAGGATTCATCCATAATAGATTCATCATCTCTTCTTATCACTAGAGTGAATATGACCATTATTTATTGGACTCAATTGGGAAAATATTTGGTCTAGTAAGGTTGGAGAGGAGTATTTCTCCAATATTTAATGGTGAGGACACAAATTCATGCTACCATAAACTCTACATGCTAGCCTTAACTAGAAATATTAATACGATTTTTTTCATATTTCCCTCAAGGGCCAAATTCTATTCTTCTATTGGAGGGAAGGATTTTACATTGGTGACCTAGACTTAATCTCAACCTTGAATCACTTCTTCATGATTCTCTCCAAGTGAATTTCCATTATGTGGCACCAAAAATTCAAACTATTAGTGGTGAATGTTGTGAGGGATTACATGTTGTTTATTTGATGGGTAGGAATATCCCTAACAATTCATGGATTTTCCTTCCTTTGTAAATCTTTATTGGAGCAAAAAACCATAGAAGGTCTTGAGATGTCAATTTGGCGTGAAAGGGAATCCTTGGTTGTTCATGGACTTTATAACTTTTGGGACTCCCATAAAACTTAAAATACCATGGCAAGATAAATACCATTTATATAGCAATCAAGGTTATTCTAGATCATGTATTATGTTTTTCCTTTTTTGTCCCCCTTCACCTTTTGATAGCTTGTGAGACACCCTTGTCCATTGATTTGATGAGCGACATTATTCTTTGTTGTTCATGACATTTTTCAAATTTTTAGACTCAAGTTCACCTCTTTACATAAGAATAGGTAATAGCCATCAATTTGGATTTTGTGGCAGCATTCTCTGTTGTTTGTGGCACTTATAAACCTACTCAATAATTGCAATCCCTAATTGACATTTCCAAGGTATTTCTTATCTGGGGGGTTATTAAAGGGGGTTTGTGACTTCTTAAAAAGTATTTTTTTAGGAGAGGGAAAGAGAAACTTTAGGCACATTATATTGAAGGGAAATATATAGGGCCTACCTATGGTTCAAGCATTTAAATTAGATATTGTGTTTTAAGATCAATACCATTTTTTTTGGGTAGGGGTGCAACAAAGTAGTACCATCGACTCCTTTTGTGGGATGGATCCTCCTTGTGAGATGCTAGGAATCAAACTCTATAGTAAATCATGTAATTTCCTTGTTCATTAGGTAATGGAGTCAAAATTGATATAAGGGGTCAAAACACTAATTGCAAACTTCTTCAAAAAGCTTGATGGAGCTAGAGACTAGGAAAAATAACAAGAAGGGAAAACTAATTTTTTTTTGGAACCTAACCTACTATTGCATAGGGTAGAATTTATTTAGAAACATTTTTCTCAATAAATGAATTTCCTGAGATCCTTACCATAGAATCAAAAATCCACTAATTTCCCCTCCATGTTTACTAGGTGGAAATAATTTGTGATTTATCCACAAAATTCTTCAATTTCATAGGACCATAGTGGAAAATTGTCAAACATTCCATGTTTTCTAGTGTCCTTATGCATTTAATCCCATAATAGAACCAAATATCCTTCTTGAAAGTTTCTAGGTCTTTCCTTTTTATAATTTTTTTTTTTCATGTTTGAATAGTATCCTCTGAACCTATGCCATACTTGGTCTCTTTATGATTTTACCTCCACAAATTGATTAATTATTATTTTGGTATTGTGTGGTTCTATATTTACTACTCACAATAATTTCATTATACACAGTTCTACCTTAATAGGTAGTAGTACTTCCAAGCCATAAACTAGTTTAGATGGCTCTCTTCTTAGATCACTCTTTGTGTTGATTCCATATTCCCATAGTGCATAGATGAGTTGAGAGTCCCATTTTTTATTACTATCTACCAACATATTCTAAATGATATTCCTAAGATTTTTGTTGGAAGACTCAACTTTACCATTACCTTGTGGATAATACTTGAAGAAATGACTTAGGATAATATTTTATTTTTGGCATAATGCTACCAAATTTAATTAAATAAACTGCTTTGAATTATCCATCACAATATTCTATGCATACCATATTGGGTCAACATATTTTCCTCCAAGAACGTAATAACGACATTATTGATAGGTTGATTGGTGAAGATATATTCTACCCTATTGGTAAAGTAGTATGTGGTAGTTAATATCAATATATACTCACCACTTGAATATGAATGCATTCACCTATGAATTTAAATCCCAATCACTAGAAAGGAGCTTCTAATTGCACATGATTTAAGGGTAGAATAGGCGAATTCTGTCTACCAACAAAGATTAGACATTCATAAAAAGAATTACAAATATTAAAGACATCAAAAAATTGGATAGGATATCAATATTCAAACTTGAAAATTTTATAGGTAGTTCCGTTAGTGGCATAACGGAATCCATATATCCCTTGATGCATGTTACGGAGAAAACTTCCTATGGCTTGGGGTACCACAACAGACAGAGTAACCGCAGAAATCAATCCCTTCCCAATATGCAAGAGAAATAAACATCTAACAATAAATGATCTCGAAACATACCTTCTTTCAGATGGTTGATGTAGATCCTTGTTGAGCTTTTCCAATCTCGCTTGTGTTAGCAATTTTCTCTCTCAACAATCAACAAACAAGACAAGCATGCTATATAATTGTGTTAGACCTACTATAGCATATATAATCAATACCATATAAGCATTTAAAATCATCCATGGATTCAATATTCATTTAAATACACATTATTGGACATGAAAAGATATTTCTATTAATATAAACAAGAGATTACAAGAATGACAACCTCTATCAGCACGTCCGCGAACCGGAGAAACTAAGTCCTCCACCTAGGCCTCCACCACTTCAATCCTCCATCTCTCGATAGAAATCTCACAAGCAAAGGAAACCTTGGGAAGAACAAAAAGTGCTCCAAGGGACAAAGGGATGCAGACTCAAGTATAAGCTCTGGCAACAATGGACTATAGTTTTCTTGCTCTTCACCTACTCCCCTTTCAGTGTATCCAAAGGGTTCCTTATATAGTGATTCAATGGGCTAATGGAAGGTAAAATCCAAGAGATCTCAAGGAATATGGAAGGCGAAGAGACAAGTGAATTAGATCCACATAAAGGAAAACTCCAAAACTATTTGGCCTTTTGCACACATCTCGATGTACGCAGGTTTAAGGGTCATATCTGCGTATATACGTGAGAATGGGTTTAAAAGTTGCATTTGGCACATAATGCATGTTTTTAGGGATGATATTGGAAACATCAAAGGTACAAAAATGGTCCACGGGGTCCAAAGATTCTGCAAAGGGACAGGGAAGGCCATAAATATGTGATCTACCATGTGTGGTAAAATCAGCTGTAACAGATGCCCCCTAATGTGTGAGGTCATAGGGGTGATGCGATGGACAAAATACATTATAAGTCCATCCCATAAGTGGAGTGATGAAGAACCAGGTGGGAGAACCAACCATCCAACAATTAAGTACAAATATCTCTGCATATGACTGCAAGTACATACAACAATCCTATATGCATAAGAGTATAATGGACATGAATAGGCATGATACAAAATATGACATGTGTGGTCATCTCCACGTACAATATAGATAGATCAGAATCTCCATGATGAAGATATAGAAAGGATGATGATCTCCATGAAATATAAAGATATACAATGGATCAAGATCTCCATAATGGCTGAAGATCTGACATACACTGGAATCAAGTCATGAGAGTTGAAATATCATGAACACTGGCACAATCAAGGAGGCAACATATTTGGAATGCCAACAATCTAGAAAGTCTTTTACATAATCCGCTACGAGTACATGTCCTACTATGTGAATAGAGGTGTCGAGGTCAAACATAGTAGTCCATCGTCTAATTACTGGTCATTAATGTATACTGTAAATGGATGCGAGATCACCCACTGATAATGAAAATGGGAATCAAGTTACTAGAGTGAAAACTAACAAGTGTGAATAAATGTGTTGAGGTTGAACACTTGAAAGAATCCATCGATCAGGGGACATTGATGTATTCCCAAAACTGTTGACGGTGAGAGAACCTGCCACTGATGACTGCAAGTCTCAAGGCACTCAAAATGACTTTAGACTCCTATCCTAGAATAAATGATTTGAATTCGATGGGTTGAAATCCACTGGAAGGAGGGAATTAAGGCATCCCCCATCATCCAACAAAAGATACTCAGCAAATTTGTATAATGTGGAAGGACTAGATCATAATGTGCATGAACCAATACCAGTACTAGGAATGGCTGACATGCAAAATCAAGAAAACTAAGGAATGGTTGAATCAGGCTTCAGCTTCCTTCGAACAAGAGTATAAAGGTGAATGGTGATTGAATGTAGGCAGCATAGACTCAATATACAAAACTGGGACATCTTTGCAACATAGGAGGCATCAATAGAGGTTCCATAGGGACTAGAAGCTTAACCAATCAATGGATATAAACTTAGATAAATGAGTACAGCTCCGAAAGTCAAACTATTAACCCAACCAATAGATGTGATATACAGTGCTCTGTTTGAAGGCGACACGACTCGACTGCTGCCAAACATAACATCTTTTCTTGTCTGGATTTTTGGTTTTTTGATTTGTTTTTGGACTTTTTCAAATATTTTTCAAATATTGAAAAATAATAAAAGTGCTTTATAGTTACATACTAGAAGGAGATGAGGGTCAAGGGGAAAGCAAACTAGTTCCAAGTAGCAGAAAATACCTATGCTCAATGCAAGGAAACATGTGTAGGATAACGACACTCGGGGGAAAGTCCCCTCCCGAAAAAAATAGGGAATCAAGCTACAAAAGATATATAAAATGGCTTTGCGTGGCTAGACATGAGACAAGATCGGGATATATGGCTGATAATCAAAGTAAGGGAAGCTGGCATAAGGCTCAATAAGGCAACCAAAACTCATGATAATGCAATTACAACTTGACATATACAAGGGAGTCCCGGGGGAATGGTGAGCATAAAGTTCAAGAGGAGTATGAAGCTCTTCCTCAAGGACATGGCGAGACTAAAAGGGAATCCAAGACCTAGGAGAGGACTCACAGCATGGGTGGAAAATTCAAAAGGTAGCTAACTAGGACACCCATGTATAGGAAAGCTCTACCATTCACATGGTACCACTTCTAACAACAACATGAAGGTTCTGTGATACCATGGAATGGGTTCGCACCTAAGCTTAAGATGGAATGGTCATAAGACAATGCATAAGTGCAAGCTTATGTGATATCCTAACCTATACGCTAATTCATACATAATACATGTGATAGGCACAAACGAGTCAAAACGTCAAAGAGAGTGTGCAAAAATTGGATCCTACATGACAACCATATTAGTCCAAAACAACCCGAAATAGTCAATAAAGAATCCAAACTATAGGATATAGGGAGGAATGATCATGAAAACACCACCCAAAGGAAACAATGTGGTGAACGATGGGACATAAAAAGGGAAGTAAAGTGTATACCATACATTCATGCATCCACTACCACCCCCATGAGGGTGACCACCAGTGTAAAGACCGAGATAAGGGAGTCAACATCCTCCACAAATGGAGTAGAGGGAGGAATGTGACCACTCCCAAATCTATTAGCATGGTAAGGGGTTGTGATGCCCCCAAGTCCGACACCAGGGTTTGTACTAGGACCAAGGATGGGTTATAGGATACCAGGCATGCCAAAAATGAAAGGAACCAAAATAAAGAGGGCATAAATATACTCAAGTAACCATGATCCCAAAGGCCAAATAGCACACAAAGAGCACACTCCTAAGAAAATCTACATCCAAACTACAAGTAAACCAAGGGGAGGATATGTGAGCCCTTGAATGCAGAAGGTATGTCTCGCCTAGGAGAGGCTTGAAACTCACATACACCACAAGAAAAGGTATGTAACCAATTATAGTGGCCCTCAGCTTCAACGCATAAAATTTTGTGCTATTCAATCTCTACCTGGCTAGGACACTCATAGAATAACCTCTACAAGTACCCCCTGTGATACCTAGGTAAGGAAACTAAGGTCACCCTAATATAACCAATGCTTAGGCAAACAGTCGCAGGTGGGATCGACCATATGGGTAGGGTAGCAAATCCCAAAACTCTTGAAAGAGCCCCCAAATATGAATACAATCCTAGAAATATCTCTGGTGCTCATAGAAAGTGACTAGGGGTCATCCTAATCACAATCGTGTGCACTACCTCATGCTTAACTCCCATGCAAGAGGAGCATCCTGAGAAACATTAATTATACCAAGGATTTCACTATCTCACTTGGAAAGATACCTAATTGTTGTTGTTTAGTTGTATTGGAAAATTAACTCACAATGAACTATTCCAAGACTCTAAAACCTAATCTTGTTGATGCACCCTATAAAAGAAAATAGTGTAATTTACTTTATTATGCATTGATTTTAATGGTTGTGCAACTATTGATATGAAGACTCAGTAGTGAAATAAAAGTGCACACCTAACAAACAATGCTAAGTGAAATATTTGTCAAATGAAGAATAGGGTATACCACTACATGAGATGCATAAATATATATTCCTTTCTGAATGCCAATGCAATCCTTCCTTTATGAAAGCCTAAATAAAACTCTCATCCAAGCAATCCAATGCAAGTACCTGCTCAAATCCATATGCAAAAAATGAAACTACCTTGTATTTTTCAATATAAAAGAATGAAAAATGCAATAAAAGTCATATAAAAATCTCAGTCTCTGCAGCAAGTATAAAACACAAGACCAGCAAGACACTGTGACAAAAAGAGTAATGCACTAATGGAAAAACAAAAAGGATAAATGACTAAAACTACTTTCAAAGAAAAATCAATGAAAAAGCGGTCTCTGGTCACAAAAGAAGCATCCAACAAACAACATTAGACCCAAGGATGACTGAACCACACTCACAACCCACCCAACAACTTCCCACAATATCAAACTCACCAAAATGGAGGATGTACACGACTATTTAAAGAACAGCTGTGTATATATGTGACTTTTGGCCAAAAAGCTGCATGTATACATGGATTTTGGCCAAAAACCTACATGTATACGTGAATTTTAGCCAAAAATTCACATATGTACGTGAATTTTGGCCAAAACTTCACGTATGTACATGACTTTTGGCCAAAAAGCTGCATGTATACATGGATTTTGGCCAAAAACCTACATGTATACGTGAATTTTAGCCAAAAATTCACATATGTACGTGAATTTTGGCCAAAACTTCACGTATGTACATGACTTTTGGCCAAAAACCTGCATATATAGAGAAGACAATGGTAAAACGTAGGCCAAGGGTCAAACCAATAAAGGGGAGTGTCAATGGATGAACATACTATAAAATGCAACACAGAAATAAGGAGCAACAAAGAGAAAGTCAATAATATCAAGCACATTATGCCCCTAAACCCCAAAGAAAAACAAGGAACCTCCCTAGTATGGTCGCTAATTCTGTTACGAAAAAAACTTCCTATGGTTTGGGGTACCACAATAGACAGAGTAACCACATAAATCAATCCGTTCCCAATATTCAAGAGAAATAAACATCTAACACTAAAGGATCTCGAAACATACCTTATTTCGGATGGTTGATGTAGATCCCCGTTGAGATTTTCCAATCTCGCTTGTGTTAGCAGTTTTCTCTCTCAGCAACAGTAAACAAGACAAGCATGCTATATAATTGTGTTAGACCTACTCTAGCATATATAATCAATAACATTTAATCATTTAAAAGAATCCATGGATTCAATATTCATTTAAATACACATTATTGTTAAATTTTCATATGCTTAGCTAAGACATCAGTACTTCATTTCATTTCATAACAAAAGCATATAACCAGGATCACTGAAAGATAGACAAGCACAACCATACAAAAGATAACACAAAGATTTATCCTGGGAAAACCCTAAAGGGGAAAACCCAGCAAAATCTTCCTCAATATAGATGCCCCAAAAGATAAAAGATAAAATATAAAACCAGCAAGGAGATCAAAGCATGATCCTCCTCCTTCTCCAACTACCTCTCTTCTCCACTAATACGCTACACAAGTGAGAGTGTGTGTTCTCAAATGAGGAGAGCTACACCTCTATTTATATTCATCCATTCACTTCAATTAACTCATCCAACATGTAGGCTCGAGTTAATCATGTAGGCTCGAGTTACACATGTAGGATCAAGTAACTACACTGGGGTGCTAATGACCCACCTTTACAATTAGAGGGGACAACCTCATGACTCTTATTAGTTCTTTCGATTAGAAGCATCGGGGTACAAGATAATACAAGTGGTTCTCCCGGTAGGACCATCGGGGACCACAAAAGATACATATAGAATATTCTTTGAAGTTACAATATTTCAACACTCCCCCTTAACGAGAAGGGTATTCTACAACAAAATAAATAGCAATAATAGTAGGAGAGAGATAGAGGACATCATCAACATCATCAGGGTAATACATCTATAAGTCATTGGAAGCTTTTCAACATTATGTAGTCTTCATCTTCAATCTTCAGTCTTCATCATCATTAATACTTTGACTGCTTCGATCAACAACATCTTCAGCACTTTGACCTTTCGATCAGCAACGTCATCTTCAGCACTTTGACCTTTCGATCAACAACATCATCTTCAGCACTTTGACCTTTTGATCAGCAACATCATCTTCAACCCTTTGACCTTTCGATCAACAACATCATCTTCAACACTTTGACCTTTCAATCAGCAACATCATCTTCAACACTTTGACCTTTTGATCAGCAACATCATCTTCAGCACTTTGAACTTTCGATCAGCAACATAATCTTTAGCACTTTGACCTTTCAATCAGCAACATCATCTTCAGCTCTTTGACCTTTCGATCAGCAACATCATCTTCAGCACTTTGGCCTTTCGATCAGTAACAACATCATCATCATACTCTAATATTTTGATCAGAAACATCATCATGAAAATATCATCAACAACAAAACATCATTATCATCAAAACATCAACATCATCAAAACATCAACATCAACATCATCATCAAAACATCAACATGATCAAAACATCAACATCATCATCATCAAAACATCAACATGATCCTTCCTTTCGGAATTACGGGATCAACATGTCTGTGGTACTCAGACGATCCTTCCTGTTGGAATTACGGGATTTAGGTCTTTATAGAGTTACTAACGATCCTTCCTTTCGGAATTACGGGATCAACACATTTGTGGAGCTCAGGCGATCCTTCCTTTCGAAATTATGGGATCAAGTCTTTACGGAGCTACTAACGATCCTTCCTTTTGGAATTACAGGATTTAGATCTTTACGGAGATGCTAACGAT
The DNA here is from genome assembly GCA_001517045.1 of Pseudotsuga menziesii. Classification (NCBI taxonomy): domain Eukaryota; kingdom Viridiplantae; phylum Streptophyta; class Pinopsida; order Pinales; family Pinaceae; genus Pseudotsuga; species Pseudotsuga menziesii. The sequence goes on along the minus strand of LPNX010529450.1, from coordinate 32,328 downwards.
CCTTCCTTTTGGAATGATGGGATCAACACATTTGTGGAACTCAGAAAATCCTTCCTATTGGAATTACGGGATCAACACATATGTGGAACTCAGACAATAGTTCCTGTTGGAATTACGGGATCAAGTCTTTACAGAGCTACCAACGATCCTTCCTTTCGAAATTATGAGATTTAGGTCTTTACGGAGTTACTAATGATCCTTCCTTTCAGAATTACAGGATTTAGGTCTTTACGGAGTTACTAACGATCCTTCCTTTCGGAGTTATGGGATCAACACATTTGTGGAACGTAGACAATCCTTTCTATTGGAATTATGGGATCAAGTCAATGATCCTTCCTTTCGGAATTATGGGATTTAGGTCTTTACGGAGTTACTAATGATCCTTCCTTTCAGAATTATGGGATCAACACAGTTGTGGAACTCAGACAATCCTTCCTCTAGGAATTACGGGATCAACACATCTGTGGAACTCATACAATCCTTCCTATTGGAATTACAGGATCAATTCAATGATCCTTCCTTTCGGAATTACGGGATTTAGGTCTTTACGGAGTTACTAACGATCCTTCCTTTCAGAATTACGGGATCAACATAGATGTGGAACTCAGACAATCCTTCCTCTAGGAATTATTGGATCAACACACGTTCTCGAGTACCGAAGTCACCAGATCCGTTCTGAACCGAAGTTCACCGGATCCGTTCTGAACCGAAGTCCAAGGATGATACAATCCTACCACCTTCTCGATGACCGAAGTTCACCAGATCCGTTCTGAACCAAAGTCCAAGGATGATACAATCCTACCACATTCTTGATGAACGAAGTTACACCGGATCCGTTCTAAACCAAAGTTCAAGGATGATATGATCCCACCACATTCTTGATGACCAAAGTCTCCAGATCACTTTAGAGCAGATGTCCTGGGATGATACAATCCCTCTTCATTCTCAAGGACCTAGGCCACTGGATCACTTTAGGGCAGATTCCCAGGGATGATACAATCCCACTGCAACATCACTACTCCCCCTTTAGAGGAAGGTCTTTCTGAACAACACCAAGCTTGTCTCGAAAGTGTTCGAACTTTACTTGAGACAGAGGCTTCGTCGGTACATCATCATCCAAACCATCATCATATACATCTTCAGTATGTGAATACTGAACTATCACCATCTGTATCTCTAGTATGCGAATATTGAAAGCATCATCATCTCTATATTCAGTATAGAAATATGGAATCACCATCATCTATATCTACAATATGTAAATACTGAAATATCATCTATATCTTCAGTATGGGAACACTAAAATCATCATCATCTATATATTTAGTATGGGAATATTGAAACATCATCATCTCTATATTCAGTATCGAAATACTGAATCGCTATCATCTGCATCTACAATATAGAAATACTGAAACATCATCATCTGCATCTTCACGCATTTGTAGAAATATCGGATTTTTTTTTATGTGTTACAACGGAACACTGGGTTCTCTGTCATCACAAATATGGTTATCACATTGAATCATTGTAGTATCCAACTTCAGGTCAAAGAGACCTGATATCAACTTCTGAAGCCATATGGCTTCACAACTTAGCAGAGCAATCTGCTATGTATTCTACTTCATCCAAGCTAAGAGAAACACTGGACTGTTTCCTGCTAAACCATGAACTCATAGCAGACCCCAAACAAAAGCATCTACTTGATGTGTTTTTCTTGTCTAAGATACTTCTAGCCCAATATGCATCTGTGTAGCCATACAATCTATACTCATGGCTACCATCATAGTATAGACCAAAGTCTATAGTCTCTTTTAGATATCTCATCACATGTTTTGCAGCTACTAGGTGAACCCATCTTGTTTGAACAAGATATTGACTTACGGTGTTCACAGCAAAACAAATTTTTGGTATGGATTTGTTAAGTACATCAATGAACCAATGATCTATCTATAATAAGTTGCATCCACTAACTCTGATGATTCATCATCTAACAGCTTCAGGCTGGAGTCCATGGGTGTGGCCATGGCTTTGCATTCTAACATATTGAATCTATTCAATATCTCTACCGCATAATTTCCCTGATTGAGAAAGATTCCTTCTAAACTTTGCCATACTTCTAGACCTAGGAAATAATGCATTAACCCAAGGTCTTTCATCTCAAATTCTTCTGCTAGTTTTTTTTTCTCTTGCTTTCCATGATCTGTTTCTCATTATCTACCAAGAATAAGTCATCCACATATAATAATAGGATGACGGGTTCATCTTCTACAACCTTGAGATAAAGATTAGGATCAGCTTTACTCTTGGTAAAGCCCATAATTGACAGGAAACTTTCTATCCTTCCATACTGAGCTCTGGGAGCTTGCTTCATGCCATAGAGGGCCTTCTTCAACTTATATATGAGTCCATTTGTCTTCGACTTCAAATCCTTGTGACTATTCAATGTAAAACTCTTTCCCAATCATACCATTAAGGAAGGCTTGTCTTTACTTCATCATGGAAGAAACTGCCATCATAGTTCTAAAGGAAGTGTACCTTGCTTCCTAGAGCAAGTGTCTCTTCGGATTTAATTCCCTCTTTCCTATAGAAACCTCAAGCTACAAGTCTTTCCTTACTTCTATCAGCAACATATTTTATCTTGCAAATCCATTTGTAAGATACCACATTCTTTCTTTCTGGTTTGAGTACTATATCCCAAAAATCATTCTAGTATTCTTTCATCATAACATCTTCCATAAGTTCATCTTGTCAGATCATCAACATATCCTAGTCTTCTGCATTCAACTTTGAAGGTTGGAACCCATTTTACTCTTGGTAAAGTATTGATCCATCAGGAAGCTATCCATCATGTCGTATCGTGTCGAACTCAGATATCTTCTGTAGTCACTCCCCCTAAAGTGGAGTATTATCTTCCTTCTTCATTCTATACAGGTGGTTCTATGCTTAATATATATTGGTCAATAGAGTATGCCGTGTCATAGTCTATTCTTTCTGAGGAAAATCATGAACCTTGCTTTGTACACTTGTTCTTGTAGATCCATATTGAAAATACTACGTATTTCCCTTTATGTCTCGAAATCATATCGTATACATCATTCCCCATGATCAACTGTTATTCTTTGATCATAGCTTCTTTCATAGCATTCTTTTCTTGATCTTAAGTTATATTTCATACCCATGGTGGTATTCATCCTTCGAGGTGGATCTATCGCTCTCTGAAGCTTTTTATTTTGTCATGGTGTCTCTGACCTTGGGAGCTTCAGATTCATGTTTATTGGAGTGAATCTTGAATTGTCATCACTTGTTCTTTGGAACAAGTCTCATCCTTCTTTTCTTGTAGGAGGTTGTACAGGACCTTTTCTACAATTCAAATGCACCAGTTGCATGGTTAGAACTATTTCATAAAACATATGCATAATGAAAAATTCTTATGCATCATGCAACTGTTTAGCCAATACAACATTCATCCGTATCTCACAGAAACTTTTCTAGATTCCTTCCATTTCTACCAGGACAACATTGAGATTGTGCACTAATCCAATATGTCAGAAAAAATGTTTCATTCTAGATAAGTAGCAATGGAGAGTTGTATAGCACGATGAGCTATTTACCCATCACATGCATATTAGTAGTATACAGTCATTAATGCAAACAATCTATCATGCATAACACATCAATTGAACATAATCAAATACATAGCAAAACAATATGATTAAATGACAATTGAATACTTATCTTTTGTTTGTTTGTTTCATGGGTAGACTCCTTCTTGATCATTCAGCTTCATCATATTCTTCATTCATGAAATCATCATTTCTTATACAAATGATAATATGGATAAGAGGTTCTTTAGGAATTGAGTTCTTCATATTCCTCATCGCTTGAGGGATCTTCTTTGAATGGAGAGAGATTGATCTTCAATTGCTCCCATATTCTTCTTCTTAGAGTCAGCTGAAAGTAATCACTTCCTTCTGGCACACATTCCTCGCATGAATGAATCCCATGATCTTGGGAGGCCATTCAAGGTGGCTATCACCACTTCTGCATTCTCCGCTTCTTCTTCTACTGCTTCAAGATGTCTTGCATTCTGGATCTTCACATTCTTCAACTGTTTTCTCGAAGCCATATTCTAATTTATGTTGTTATCTTCAAATAGCTTGATCAAGGAATCAAACATCTTCAATGTCTTTAGGGAAGACACTTGTGGTACAATTTGATCCGTGATTGAATCAACAATGATCTTCTTGGCCTTGATCAAGTTCTTCTTGTGTAAGGCTTTGAGGCTCATTTCCCTCTAGAACTGGAACCTCTCTACTCATGTAGGTGTCCAATTCATTGTCTTCAGAGAGATCAAATACTATCATGCTTGGAAGTTTTTTCAACTTCACCAAGCTTATCATCAAGCTGATGTAATAGATCACTTTGAAATGAGAACCTCAAATGCAAATAGCAAAATATTAGATCTTACTGATTTGAGGTGTCCGTCCTGCTTCCGGAGCTGGTTGATCTAGGGTTTGTCAGAGAACCCCTAATTTTCAAAACTTGGAATATTTCAGATCTGATTGGATAGAAATATATATCTTTTCAAATGGAGCTGTCCAATGTACTCCTTTTCTGAAAACAGTGGAGGGAAGCTCCCAGAACAGGAAGCCCTAGTTTTCCAATTTCTTCTGAAAAAATGCCTGTTGCTATTTCTGTGATATATCTAAAATTACTGATCCTCCGTGTCTAAAATTTCTCACTGAGGTAACCTCAGATGTCCCTGATCCAACACAATATGTTTGATTAGAATTGGTTTCACCAATTGGGATTTATGATCATTTTCGCAAGGTGACCTATTACATGACTGTTCAGAATAATGAAGTTGTATGGAATTCAACGTGTCACTGGTTCATATTTAGGTTCTGAAATTTGGACCATAGAAATAAAATTTCGTGCTATTTCTGGATCATATTCAGGAATTCCATTTGGATCTTTTTATCCCAATATATAGCAATTCGCCCTAGGTGTCCTGTTTATGGATGAATTCTGGAAGAGGCTGGAACCCTAACTTGGAGGGATCATATCTCCAAGAATATAGTGAATATGAGGCTGAATTTTGGACACAGTATACATAAGGATTTTATCTTTGGCCTCTGCAATTTTCATCTCCTGATCCTTTGCCAATATCGGAATATAGTGAAAGTACCCAAACTTAGCAGTTTTAGTATTTAAGGTTTTTCTAGCTCGGGGTCAAACTAGGGTTTGACTTTCCTGGAGTTTCGCCCAACCAAAAATCTTGATCCAAGTCTCTAAAATTTGATTTTGATGAGGAGAGAAATCCTATGCTGTGCTCACTGAAAAATTTCTCTTCTGCAAGAAGCCCTAATTTCCCACACCGAAAACTGAAAATGCTCGGAATCGAATTTCGCTTCGACAGAAAGATGCGTCCTTCAATGGAGAGTGAGCTTAGCCTTATTTTGTTGATTGATTGTGGAGAGAGAACCAAAAATTAATAATCCATAGCTTCTGTAGCTGTACAATGTCTTCTTTCAGGGTGGCTCTGATACCATGCTAAATTTTCATATGCTTAGCGAAGACATCAGTACTTCATTTCATTTCATAACAAATGCATATAACCGATATCACTGAAAGATAGACAAGCACAACCATACAAAAGAGAACACAAATATTTATCCTGGGAAAATCCTAAAGGGAAAAACCCAGCAAAAGATTCTTAAATATAGATGCCCCAAAAGCAAAAAGATAAAACTAGCAAGGAGATCAAAGCCTGATCCTCCTCCTTCTCCGGCTACTTCTCTTCTCCACTAATGAGCTACACAAGTGAGAGTGTGTGTTCTCAAATGAGGAGAGATAAACCTCTATTTATATTCATCTATTCACTTCAATTAACTCATCCAACACATAGGCTCGAGTTAATCATGTAGGCTTGAGTTACACATGTAGGCTCAAGTAACCACACTGGGGTGCTAATGAACCACCTTTACAATTAGAGGGGACAAACTCATGTCTCTTATTAGTTCTTCCGAATAGAAGCATCAGGGTACAAGATAATACAAGTGGTTCTCCCGGTAGGACCATCGGGGACCACAAAAGATACATATAGAATATTCTTTGAAATTATAATATTTCAACAATTATTGGATAGGAAAAGATATTTATATTAATATAAATCAGAGATTACAAGAATGGCAACCTTTGTCAGCACGTCTATGAACTGGAGAAACTAAGTCCTCCACCACTTCAATCCTCCATCTCTCGATAGAAAGCTCACAAGAAAAGGAAATCTTGGGAAGAACACAAATTGCTCCAAGGGAAAAAGGGATGTAGACTCAAGTATAAGCTCTAACAATAATGGACTATAGTTTTCTTGCACTTCAATTCCTCCCCTTTCAATGTATCCAATGGGTTCCTTATATAGTGCTTCAATGGGGTAATGGAAGGTCAAATCCGAGCGATCTCAAGGAATATAGAAGGCTAAGAGATAAGTGACTCAGATCCACATCAAGGAAAACTCCAAAACTATTTGGCCTTTTGCACACATCTTGATGTATGCAGGTTTAAGGGTCATATCCATGTATATACACGAGAATGGGTTTAAAAGTTGTGTATGGCACATAATGCATGTTTTTAGGGATGATCTTCGAAACATCAAAGGTACAAACATGGTCCATGGAGTCCAAAGAGTCTGCAGAGGGACAAGGAAGGCCATAAATATGTGATCTATCATGTGTGGTAAAATCAGCTCTAACAATGCATGTCCTTAATCAAATATTATACTTCATCCCACATCATACACTTGAGTAGTAGGATATCAAGGTCCTTCCAATGCAATTCAACCTTTACTGCAAAATACTCTCTTGTCCTAATATTTAGAGACTTGCTTTACAATTTTCCCACCCATTGAGGGAATTGGACTATAGACGATACACAATAAATGTTTAATAGAGTGCGGTGGTTTACCCATCGATAGAGTAGGAAGCTCTATCAACTGGTTTTTTTGGTTGGGTTTGTGCCAACAAATGGTTATGTTGTAGTCTAGTTGGTTAGGATACTCGGCTCTCACCCGAGAGACCTGGGTTCAGGTCCCAGCGACGTGACCATTTGTTGGCACAAACCTAGCCTTCAAAACCAGTTGACAGGGGTTCCCACTCTGTCGAAAGCTGAACCACTACGATCTCCCTGAGCACCGTCCCAGACAGGTTTTACCCTGTCCAGCAACACCCACAAAGTGGATGAGGTCTCACCTGATATGTTCGAGGGAGAGTCGACAGAACCAAGTTTCCATAGTATAGAGGAGAGGAAAATGCAACATCAACTTAGCATCTTCGCATGAAATTAATATATCATTCAACTTATGCATTATCAGTCATAACTATTTTTTAGCAGATCACATTATTCAACCACAACTATAGTAAACATATTGATGCATAAACAGATCCAATAAGACAACATCATTTAAAATAGGGAAACATTGCGTCATAGAACCATGTCGTAGATTCACATAACATTCATCATTGGGTCACAGAAAATAGTAAAACAGAAAAGAACACAGTGATTCTGATCATCTTCCTTCTTGTCATATTACTTTCGCACAAAATAACAGTTCACAGATCAACAAATCTCAATTTAGATACTCATAGATATTCTTCACTCAGCTTGGATGCTTCACACTTACAATTCTTCATCTACTTATAGGCTTATGCCTTTACATTCAAGGACCACTTAGACAAGTTTTAACTAATTCTTAATCGATTCTACAAAATAATGACCAATATCCACAAAATATGGTCCAAAACTACAAAAGGTGACACAATATATATTAAATATTCTATTCTTTGCCTTGTGCACCATCTTCCACTTATGAGGTGTCTTTGAGCTTGCGCAGCATCATAGATGCTGAGCATCTAACTTATCCCAAAACCCTTTACAACAGATGACAATGGCATATTAATGGATTTTGGGGTTCCATTTTCTCTTTTTTTCCATCAAAATTTGGTTGATAGAGTACATATTTTACTAAAATATAAAATTATTTTGATGTAATTATTTGAGCATGCAATACATACTTCTTGAATGACTTTGAAGATTTGACTAAAGAATATGATTACTTATTCATGATATTTTAATTTAATTCTACATCTTTGAGATCCTTTCTCAAAATGAAAATAGGATTCTCATGACCTTCATCATTTTTTTTCTAGCTATGGTGTCTTTGGAAGCAAACTGTAAGATCATGGAATGCGTGTAGTAGTTAGAGCTTATTAGTATACGAGTGTTCCATATGGATTTTTTTTATGTTAGGAATGATTACCTAGATAGTTTATCCTGTATAATCTCATTTTCTTCCCTCAACATGCCAGTCATATTCTTAGCAAGATTAGTGAAGTTTGGAATACACCTCTTGTTAGACACAACGACTCACCGATAGGGGGTGGTGAATCGGTGAGCTTGGTCTTACTTCAATTTTCACTTCTTCAAGCTCTAAAACTTAAGTCATCATTTCAAATTAAATTCAACATCATATTCATTAATAGAATATGCATCAATAATCAATTCATTCATCAAATATAATCATCAACACATTGCACAAGAGACACAAGATATAATGTTTGTAATATTTTTGTATTTCAATGGCTGCGACCATGAGGTAAATTAGTACCTACTGATACAGAAGCACCTACTTCTATCCAAGACTATGCTTGGTATTTTCTTAGATCCTACTAATAAAATAGTTACAAGACCCATCTTGCAGTTAATACACACTAATTCGTATTACATCACATTTCATCAATATGCCCTTCCTATCACATATTCATCATGTCTTCTGCCAATTAGCCATTTGAGGCTTCACAATACCCAAGACAAAAAATAGCTTTGAGTGCATCATTTTAACTTTTGATCTTAGCTTTGGATCATCTTCAAATTCCACATAAGTGCTCCCCCTTTCAAATAGGCTCTTGAATTTGTTTAATGTTTAAATAGTACATGCCCCCCTTGAGATCTTGCTCATTGCTATGGCTGTCAAGTCATTTCAGCTGTCTCTGTCAAGTTCATCTGTATTGCCTTCAGATGTCTTAGGTAGAATTAAACTGTATGTTGTAGCTTCTTGTCTCAATCAACCACGTTAAATATGAGTCAAATTGATCAGAAATCAGTCCTTTGGAGAGATTACCAAAATTTATGTGCATATCAAATTTCTACTGTATGTCTAATGCTATCTGGTTGCGCATGCTTAGTCTTTAATTATGTCTGTCAAACCAGTACTGAATGAATTTTGAAGTCTTCATAAATTGTACATAGATATCAGAAGTTTGGATTCCAAAGTGATTAGGATGGCAGATATCAAACTTCAACTTTCTTTTGCTTATGATTTGGACCCTTCAACAAACATTAAAATTAATCTTTGGATACCTGAACCTTGATGTATCTGTAGGCTACCTGAATCTTTGAATATTCAACCATCACAAACTTTAGTGTTGCATCCACTATCTCAGAGATAGAATAATTCCCTTTCTTATCTATTATGTTCTCTTCAGTCATAATTTGGTGAATGAGCATGCTTTGGCTGTCATAAGAATGATATTAGTTTCCTTCAAGAGTGTTTTCTACTGAGATTTCAGTCATCTATCAATTTATGTCATAACTTATTAGTTCACTTACAACACTTTGATGCCTTCAAATTTGAACTACAATAGTAACATAACCAACTTTGATAGTGAAATATTGATCCTGTGTTAGTTAATATGCATCAATAGTCTTTCAACCAATCAACCAACTTCCTTCTATCAAACTCTTGATGTTTGAGCAAAGTTGATGCTGTAGTTTCACTTCTGAATTTTGTTCTCTTGCAAATAAAAAACTTCCTCCTGGCTCATGATATAGCATTTAGTACTTAGCTCAAGTCTTCATATGATCCCTAGGACTTGTCTTCATACAATGATACAAATATTGATCACCAGCTCAACATGAGTCATAGATACCAGCATTAAGAGTTTCTTGAATACTTCCTTGCCAACCATTTCCAAATCTAGAAGAAATCATTTATACACTTTAAGAATGTTGTAGTTATCATAAGGGAAAACATGGATTAAGGACACTCCTTCCACCATAATCATATCACATCACTCCATTTTCCTCAATTAGAGAGAGTTCATTAAATATCATGAAATTAGTTTTTCTCCCCCTATCACCATGCCATCTGTGACCATGATCCTTGGACCTGTTACTATTCTTGGAGTAAGCAATATTTGCTTGTGATTTCATCCTCCAAACACCATGAAATCAAGGTGCATTAAGTTCTTTGAAAGAACTCAAGTTTGGCTTGCCATGTGGTAGCCATATTCATTTTTACTTTTATCATCCACTTCATTTAAATCTAGCAGAATGTTCTTTCTTACCCATACCTTAGAGCATTCTTGGATAACATCATTTCTCCTTTGACCTTCAAACCTAGCTGTGTCATTCTTCTTCCAAGATTCATAGACTTTCCTTGTTGATAGATATGAGAATATTCTCATTGATTGTCTTCTTGGACTTGCACATACTTGGGATTTATGGCCAACACCACCACATGTAAATCATTTTAGAGTATGACATCTAGCAGCAACATGTCCAACTTTGTCTTATGCCCAACATATTATTTGATTACTTTGACTTCCAGTATTTTTTCTTCCTTGGAATATGAAATACATAGCCCCATGACCAAATCCATTATAAGAATTGTTAGAATAATCAACCCATAGTTAGCTACCTTAGACATTAATTAATCCATTTTTGTCTTATTTGACTAGTTTCCATATTCCACCTTATGCAAGTTGTCCTCCACATGTCCAAAGTGGTCAAAATTTCTAAAATTGAGTCATGGAGCATTTGGGAAACCACTTGGAATCAAATCTGCTTTATTCCTAGCCTTCCTAGCACATGTCTTCTTTTTCTGCTTTATTGCCTGCTTTTGCTGAGTTTTAAGGCAATTGGGAAAGTTTAAATAGGTGAAATTAACTTGTTTTTTTTCCTCATCATCCTCCACTATTTTCTCCTAAGAAAAGCATGTATGAGTTCTCCTTCCATTATCTATTATCTTTCCTAATTGATTTTTCCAATTCGTGAGCTCCTAGACAGATCTGGAAATTGCTTTATGCACCTATGGGGGATCTGCTTAGATTTAGTAAACCTGCTTTTGACCAAATTCGAATGGCATCCCAATGCATTCAAATATCTCATGTAATTATTTATTGTGGTAGCCTATGACTTCACAGGGTTGGCTATTGTACACTTATTCAATACAGATTAGTGTTCGGCTCCATATTCAGTCTCCTTTGTGTGTAATTTGCATGTGTAATTGGCAATTTTTGTGAGTGTAATTTTTCTAACACCTGGGTTCAATTTCCACATGGTATTAGAGCCTTTGTAGATCTATTTATATCCTTCCAATTTGTTATTGCAGGTTAGACATCATTGACTTGGAGCATTCTGCTAACTGAAGGGACAATTTTTGAGCTATGGATCAATCTTAGAAGATCATATTGACTCCATTTAAATTCTTTGAATGGAAAGCAGAGATGGAGATACTTTTGAGAGAAAAAGGCCTCTATAGAGTGACTATGGAAATATAAGTAGAGCCCAATGTAGCTACAGAGAAAATTAAATGGCACAACAGGAGGGATGAGGCCTATGGTCTCCTGTGTTTGAGCATATCCAGAGACATCCTTTTCCATATTGATGGATTAACATCACCAAATGAAGTATGGGAGAAGCTTGTTGATATTTTTGGTAAGACAGATGATATGAGGGGACATCAAATTGAAAATGAATTGATCTCCTTGAGTCCCAACAGCTTTGAATCCCTGCAACTCTGCTTTTCCAAGTTCAAAGCCCTTGTTTTGCAGCTAAAATAGTGTGGAATCGAAAAGAAGGAGGAGCAAATAGTTTTGGCCATACTATTGAAGCTTGGCCCTAACTATTCAATGTTTTTCTTGACCTTCCATTCCACAAAGTTGACAGCTCGAGCCTGGAAAATGCCTAGCCTTGCAGATTTCATGGAATCTCTCACACAAGAACAAGATAAATTGGTGATGATGGGCACCATCAAACCTTCGAAAGGCCAAGCTCTTGTTGCTAGATATTCGAGGGTGGATTCAAAAGGCAAGAAGAAAGATAAGATGCCACCTGAGTAAAAGAGAGACAAGAGCAAGTCTCCAGAGTAGCCCTAAGGTTCCAAGAAGAGCTTCAAGAAGAAGAAGAACAAAGGAGAAATGAGCAAGTGCACATACTGTAGTAAGGGAAATCATCCTGAAAGCTCCTGAATGAAGAAGAAAATTGACATGCTGACCCAACTCCTGGCGAAGAATAGCATCTCCCTTCCTGATAGCTCAAAGAAGAGGGAAGGAGGATCAAATTCAGAAGACAGAGAGAGAGTTCATGCATTGGTTGTTGGCACAACAAGCTCACCTAGTTTCATCATTGATTCTGGAGCTTCAAGACATATGGTTTCGACCAAGGAGGCATTCACCTTACTTGACATGTCGAAAGGTCCACCAATAGTACTGGGAGATGACTCTCTCACTGAAAGTTTGGGCAAAGGGAGGATTGATCTTGACCATGGTAAGTTCAGCAATGTATTGTATGTTCTAGGTCTTGTCTCTAACCTCTTATCAGTGTATCAGATGACCCACACATAGTCTCCAAAGAAGGTCATATTCTCCCCTCATGAAGTTGAGATCACAGAGATCTCAAGTGGTAAATTCATTGCAAAAGGACTTGCAAATCACACTTCAAAGGTATACATGTTCTCACACTTCCTACCCTACTCAAACCCCTATGCTCTTCTAATTCATGCTAATGAGGCAAGCAAGCTTTGGCATGAAATATTTGGCCACCTTAACTATAAGTATATTTCTGATCTTAGTGAAAAAGAAATGGTCATAGGGTTACCAAAGATTAAGTTTTCCAAAGGAGTCTATCAAGGTTGCATATTGGGAAAACACCCAGAGCATAAATTTGAGAAAGCTAGTCATGAGAGAACCTTTGCACCTCTTGTGTTGATCCATAGTGATGTTTCTGGCCCATTTGCTCATATGTCAATGAGTCAAGCCAAATATGCATTGACATTCATATATGAATTTTCCAGGTACTGTTGGGTTTACTTCCTAAAACACAAGTCTAAAGTTTTTGGCCTCTTCAAAGTCTTTAAGGCTTTGGTTGAAAACTAGTCTGGGAGGAAACTCAAGGTCCTCATATTTGACAATGGTGGTGAGTATGTCAAGTCTAAGTTCATTCAATATTGTACAGATGTAGGTATTCAGATGCAACATTCTATCCCTTACACACCACAACAAAATGGTGTTGTTGAGAGGAAGAACAGATCACTGAAAGAGATGGCAACCTGCATGATGGAGGCTAAGATTTTGCCACCAAATTTTTGGGCTGAAGCTATAAATTGTGCAGCCTATATATAGAATAGGGTACCTCATAAACATCTTGATGGTATGACTCCTTTCAAAGCATGGAGTGGGCACAAGCTAGATGTGACCCATTTCAGGATTTTTGGCTCAAGGCCTTGGGATAGAATTCCAACAGAAAAGAGGAAGGCTTTGCAGCCCCAAAGCCAAGAGTGTCTATTTGTTGGGTTCTATAAATATTCAAAAGGGTACAAGCTGATCAATTTGTGTACAAACAAATCCTTCATTGAAATGAGTGTTCATTTCCAAGAATAGCCTTTAGCAGCAGTGGAAGTTGGAGAATCCTCTTCACCACCAGAACCATTGAATGTAAGTGAAGAGATAGTTGAGTTTGCTGATTATGATATATCTGATAATTATGATTTAATTGCAGATCCTAATAGTAATACAAGACCAAAATGGGCAGCAAAGACCATTCATACAGTTGGAGAACTAGCTAGAAATCCTAATGATCCTAGGAGGACTAAATCTCAGTTTGAGAGTGCTCTATGTATGAAAGACCCTTTGTTTGTAGAGAAATGCTATTTTATGGTTGAATCAGACACATAGATATATGAAGATGTAGCACATTATTTAATATGGAAAACAGCCATGAAAGAAGAGTTCAGCTCACTCCAGAAGAACAACACTTGGGAGCTGGTTGATGTTCCCCTAGGGAGGAAGCTAGTTCAGTGTAAGTGGGTTTACAAAACCAAGTTTTATACTGATGGTTTACCTTTGAAATATAAGTCAAGATTGGTAGCCAAGGGCTACTCATAGGTACATGGAATAGACTACAATGAGACCTTTTCACCAGTGGTAAAGATGGACTCCATCAGGCTAGCCTTAGCCATTGCAGCTTCGAAGTAGTGGGAGGTACATCACATGGATGTGAAGTGTGATTTCCTAAATGGAGATATTACTAAAGAGATTTAAATGCATCAGACTCAATGATTTGCTACTAATCCATCTCTTGTGTGCAGGCTAAAGAAATCATTGTATGGACTTAAGCAAGCCCCCAGGGCTTTGTATGCCAAGATTGATGGTTTTCTGCTATCATTGAAATTTGTTCGATGCAAGTCAGATCCTAATGTTTATTTGAAGCTGATTCATGGTTCTTTTATGATTATTTTCTTGTATGTTGATGACATTCTCATTATAGGAAGCTCAAAGGATGAAATTGCCTCCTTGAAGGATGCAATGAACCATGCATTCTCTATGACTGATTTGGGGTTATTGAGCCAATTTTTGGGGCTTGAGATTGATAAAACCAAACAAGGAATAAAAGTACATCAGTCCAACTATGCCTTGTATTTTTTGAACAAGTTCAACATGAAGGATTGCAAGCCAAGCAAGATTCCCTTCCTTTCAGGAGTTAAGCTTGAAGAAGCAGATTCTTGACCTATGGTAAATAATACACTGTATAGGAAACTAATTGGGTGTTTGCTATACCTTACACATACTCGACCTGATATTTATTATGCAGTAAGTGTGTCTTCAATATACATGGATCAGGCTCATGAGATCCATTGGAGAGAAACCAAAAGGATCCTTAACTTTGTTCAGGGAACAAGGACTCATGGGATCTTCTACAAAGCTAAATCTGATCTTGATTTGATTGGGTTTACTGACAGTGATTGGATAGGTGACAACATAGAACAAAAGTCAACATCAGGATATGTGTTCATCCTTGCTGAAGGACCAATCAGCTGGTCAAGCAAGGAATAGAGTTCCATTGCACTCTCATCTATAGAAGCAGAGTATAGAGGAGTTGTAAATGCAACAACTCAATGTTTATGGTTGCAGGGGTTACTTGGTAAGTGTGGCCTTGAACCAAAATGATCAACTACTATCTATTGTGATAATCAGAGTAATATTTGAATCTGTAATGATCCAGTTCAAAGACAGAGAACCAAACACATTGAGATCCATATGCATTACATCAGACAGCTTGTGCATGATGGCACCATTCACCTACTCTTCTGTTCATCTTCAGAACAAGTAGTAGATATCTTCACCAAAGTTTTTTGTGAGAAAACATTCAGAAATCTCAAATCACTGCTAGGGATTGCTGATCATGCTTTGAAGCATGAGTGATGACAAGATTTTCAAATTTTGTTTTACTGTCCATGTGTAAGGGAGGATTTTTCCCACTGGGTTTTTGCCACTTTCCTTGGTTAAATGGACATGCAGTATGTAAAGGGTGACTAAGCCTTGTTGCTAGGCCCTATAATTTTCTGATATTTTACTCATAAGTTAGGCTTAAGGGGGGTTTTTTAGAATAATCAACACATAGGTAGCTACCTTAGACATTAATTAATCCATTTTTGTCTTATTTGCCTAGTTTCCATATTCCACCTTATGCAAGTTGTCCTCCACATGTCCAAAGTGGTCAAAATTTCTAAAATTGAGCCATGGAGTGCTTGGGAAACCACTTGGAATGAAATTTGCTTCATTCCTGGCCTTCCTAGCGCATGTCTGTTTTTTCTGCTTTGTTTCCTGCTTTTGCTGAGTTTTAAGGCAATTGGGAAATTTTGAGTAGGTGAAGTTAACTTGTTTTTTGTGCTCATCATCCTCCACTCTTTTCTCCTAAGAAAAGCATGTATGAGTTGTCCTTCCATCATCTATTATCTTTCCTAATTGATTTTTCCAATTCGTGAGCTCCTAGATAGATTTGGAAACTGCTTTATGCACCTATGGGGGATTTGCTTAGATTTAGTAAGCTTGCTTTTGACCAAGTTTGAATGGAATCCCAATGCATTAAATTATCTCATGTAATTATTTATTTTGGCAGCCGATGACTTCATAGGGTTGGTTATTGTACACTTATTCAATACAGATTAGTGTTCTGCTCCATATTTAGTCTCCTTTGTGTGTAATTAGCATGTGTAATTGACAATTTTTGTGAGTGTAATTGTTCTAACACTTGGGTTCAATTCCCACAAGAATAAAAATATTTATTGAATCTATTTTTATACCTTGATGTTGGGCTCCATCTTGGATTTGTTCTTCTTCTTTCAAATGAATGGCTTTCATGAGTGGGAGTAGCTTAATGAGGTACTTTTGAATTTTCAACTTCTTTGTTGGCATGTGCAGGTGTCTGAATATCCTTTCTGGATTCATATTTAGTATTTCTAGGGGACCCCAAGAATTCTTTCAATTTTTCATCTTCCTTCTTAAACCCAAGGCCAAAATTGTCAGAGGAAAGCCTTTAACACTTCAGAATTTCATCCAGGATAACTGAAATTTCATTGAAATTCACATGATCTTTTGACTTATCAATATTCTTTCTAAGACCAAAAATTTCCATTTCAATCCTCTGATGTTCTCTTTCTTTTTTCTTTCAGCTAAAGCTTGATAACATCTTCTATTCTTTTATCTTCTTCCAACTAGATCTTTAGATCAATATTAGTCTATCTTGCTTCTTCAATATCTTTATGATCTACACCAATCTCTTCTTGCTCTTTTGGTAATCCAATCTTCAATTCCTTGATTTCATCGTTTGATCTTGCAGCTTAACTTGCAAGTCTTTGTTCTTGAGTTTTAACTTCATTAGCAAATATTTTGTCTCCTATTTGTATTTTTCAAATGACCTTGTCATTTTATTCTTCAGTATTGGATTGGATCTAAGATCAATATCTGTCAAAGTGCTTGAAAATGTATTATTTTCTTTCAACAAAACTTGTTCTTAATCTTCTGTAGGAACAACTTCATGATCATTACATTTAGAGTTATCATCCATTGAAGAGTACTTACCTTGACTTGTATTTGAATCTTGTACCTATTTTTCTTCTTGCTTTCCTTCCTTGAATTTTGTTTCCTCTTCTTTGTCTTAAATCCTCCTTTGGTGTTCTTATTCCAGCTTGAACCAGAGATCCTTGGCTTAAGTGCACTTTCCAGTTCTTTGTTTGATAGAGATTGAGATTCCTTCCATCAATAACTTCAATGCAACTTTATTGTGTTTCTCAACTGCTTCCTTTGTCCTCTTGTTGGGCCGGTAAGGTGGATTAACCACTATTTCCCAAACACAAAATTTCTTCAAGTAACTTTTCGTTTTATTTCTCTAACCAAAGTAATCTGACTTCTCCAAAATTGGAACTTCATAGTCAATGATATTTTCTGATCCTTCCTTGATCGTGTCCTCAAATCCCTTTAAGCTTGGTAGGATTATATTAAAGGCCCTCTCTGATACCAATTGTTAGACACAATGGTTCACCAAGAGGGGGGGTGAATTGGTGAGCTTGGACTTACTTCAATTTTCACTTCTTCAAGCTCTAAAACTTAAGTCATCATTTCACATTCAATTCAAGATCATATTCATCAATAGATTAGGCATCAATAATCAATTCATTCATCAAAGATAATCGTCAATACATTGCACAAGAGACACAAGATACAATGTTTGTAATATTTTTGTGTTTCAATGGTTGCGACCATGAGGTAAATTAGTACATACTGATACACAAGCACCTACTTCTATCCAAGACTCTGCTTGGTCTTTTATTAGATCCTACTAAGAAAATAGTTACAAGACCCAGCTTGCAGTTAATACACACTAATTCTTGTCACATCACATTTCCTCAATCTGCCCTTGCTATCACATCTTCATCATGTGTTCTACTGAAGGTATCACTGCCACCTCATCACTATCATCATTTATCATTGGTCATGTCATTAGTAAAATTTCTCATTATTGTCATCAACTTTTCACTGCTATACTCGTTATTGACTATTGTCAAGTCAACTCAAGTTAATCATTTTCATATCAACTACTACTCAAGAACTCGTTCATACTTTGATCATGATAATGAACAAAAGATCCCCTCATGTGCTGCTCATGCCAATCATTATATGCCAGTCATCAACTTCCTGCTATTCAAAGGTTTGCTCATAACATCAAGTTAGAAAAATATTCACTCAATACCATGTTGCATGTGTCAAGTCTTCAAAGTTCTATACACACACTACTCATTACAAACACATCAAGGATCTACTCATGTACTTCTCAATCCAAATCAATGCTCAGGATGACATACCAATTTGTTTGATGATATGGTCAATATGTCTTTATTCTAATATTTCAATGTTAAGTGTATCCAACTTAGTCCAATCATAAAGAGATATGCACTAGTAAATTTTGTCGTCAAGGGCTATCAAGTTCACAATCCAAGCCAACCTCAACATACCATCATGTGTTATTAGGTATTTGAGGATTCTTCAACAATTGTCCAAATAAAATTTCAATCTATGCTCTAACCATTACACATTCAGCTAGAGAAAGTACTCAGGTCTATCAGCAGAAATTATTCAAGGTGTTTGCAATAAGTGCTTACTTGGATTAGCACCGATATCACTTCTTCTCTATGCAATAGGGTCACTTCATCACTAAAAAAGAATTACTTTACCAATGTACAAAGGAATCACTCACACATCACTGTCATCATCATCATGATTGACTTATACACCACTGTTAGTGTTTAACTACTGTTAAATGAAGCATGCCACTATCATCATCTATTTTACTGTCAAAGTGATTGTGCATGTATCAACACCATATTCACAAGCACATACCACTTCAATGTGCTGATGTCCTCCACAAATTGCCTCAGTAGCCAACGAAAATTAGAGTGTGTTGCCTCAATAAATAGTCCGAAAATCGAAGATAAAAACAACCTTTCTCACCATAGAAAAATGATCTCTATTTTTCAGCAAATTCTACCTCAAAGGGAATCTAAATTTCAGAGCTCATCTACTGCTCCCACGCATTCTCAATAAACAAAAAAAACATGGTAGGTTATTTATAGTGATTTTCCATCTTAGTTTGGAGCTGACTTGTCATAGTTTTAATTTTATATTTAAATTTATTTTTATCTTGACTTGAAGCCGACTTGTCAAATACTTATCAAGATGACCTGCTATGTAAGCACATGTATTTTTATATACATTTTTCTTGCTTGATATTTTCAAAAATATTTCATCGCCAATATCAAAAGCATCAACTATCATCCATAAGTTCCATCAAACCAGCTTAAACTATTTAACCATCTACAAGGGTTTCAAATTTCATGACCCCATTAACTCCCAAATGACCAAAGAATGGGTTATTTTCCCATTCATTACATTCATGGATTCATTTCATGTCATCACACTTCAACTTTGTCATTAATGTTGTCATCAATGACAACACCATATTCATCACCTCCGACATAAATTTATCTTCCTGAAAAAGGATGGTGTGGTCTTCTTTTTCCTAGGAAGGAAAATGTGTTTATAAAAACTACTCTATCTGGATCAATACTTAATCCTTGTGAAGACACAAATTGACCCAACATATTTCCTTCTTTAGTTCCAAAGAAGAATTTCTTAGTATCAAGTGATATGCCAAAAATATCTTGCACTTCTCAAAAACCCACCTTAGATGACCAACATGGTAATATTATTTATTGGAGAAAATGGTCATATCATTTAGGTATATTACAATAAAAATATATTTGATGTCAACAAAGTCATCATCTATGGCCCTTTGGAAAGTCACCCTAATATTAATCAGACTAGGGAGAATTCTTTGTAGGAAAATTCTCCTCACAAGGTTGTAAAAGTTTTCTTCAACACATATTTTGGGTCTACTCTAACTTAATTTTATCCTCTAAAAACATTTCACATGGGGATCCTCTCAATTCCTACCACCTTATACAATATATAATCCATATTGGGAAGGGGAAATTTGTATTTTAGGGACTCAATGTTCATTTTTCTAAATTCCACATAGACTCTTATATATCAATTCTTCTTTCTGAATGATATTGGACAACTAAGTAGAAGACATTACAGGGATGATAATTTTTGCATCACACACTTCTTGATTTCCTTTTTGAGGAAGGGATTCAATTCCAATTTATTTTTCTAGAATATATTGACACCGTCCTTGAGAGGAATCTAGTGTGTAAAAATGTATGGAAAATAATTCTTTAGATAATCATACCTCCAAGCAAAAATATATCTATATACTCTAAACAACACAAAATAATCTTATTTGTAGTAGGAGATATGGTATTTTTCAACTTGAAAAATTGAGGGTCTATTTCTATGCCTAAATTGTAGCCCTCTAATTTATCTAATTATGGATTTATAGAATGATTCAAAGACACATATTTGCATTAAAAAAATCTCCAAATCCACTAGGGCCTT
Source organism: Pseudotsuga menziesii (assembly GCA_001517045.1). Lineage (NCBI taxonomy): Eukaryota > Viridiplantae > Streptophyta > Pinopsida > Pinales > Pinaceae > Pseudotsuga > Pseudotsuga menziesii. Next base: position 11,698 of record LPNX010529450.1, on the reverse strand, counting down.
AGGGATAAATTTTGTCTTAGATGAATAACCCCTTTCCCTCCAATCATGTTAGGGGAAACATGTGTAGATGAATGCCCGATTTTTAGTTCACTTTATTTTTCCTCCCTAAATAAATCAATATTCATGTTTTTCCACCTTGTTCAAGATTATTTCAACATGAGCATCATCCTCAAATATTTTCCATCTCTTGATGTTATGGGGAATATTGGACATGTGCATGATATTGATAGAATTAAGATAGATGATCTAGATTAGGAGTTCTAAACTAAATATAATATATTTTGATCATATATGTGGTTTATCTCCCTAGGAACAATAATAATATTTAATGACATCGAATAAATTATCAAACATATCCTAGATAGAATGCTTTTATTTAATTAACCTTGGGTGTCTAGTCTATCATGTTTCTCTCAATTAGTTTAATATTGTTAAATTTTCTAAACCCTATATCTAGAAACGTAAACTCATGGTGATTTTCCTTGCTCAAATATTAGATTTTAGATCATCAATTTATTTATACTGCAGGGAATAATTAAAATAAAATATCTTACTGGAAGCAATAACAATAAAAAGCAGTTATGCTTAGTAAAATGACAAACGCAAAATTTCCACCCTTCAAATAAGGTTTTCATTCAATAATTTCCAAGATTACAAGGGATCCTTTACTAGAAGCATGGCCCTGATAATATGCAAGAACAAACCTGGAAAAAATTTCCTCCGCCAATCTGCAAAATTTTTGGAATCTAAGCTCTTAACTGTTCATCACACCTCTAGATATTGTTTAGACAATCAATAGATATACATAAATCAACTACAAAATAAGTTGATTGGTGGATCACTCGAGTCGATGATTAAATGATTGGCTAAGAGAGTTGAAGGCTCAACTAAATGGTTAGCGAGTCCATGTTTACATTGACTGCAACAACCGACTAGATTTTGGGACGTTGTAGATTTTGTAGAAACAGTTAGGACCAATGACCCCTATTTACTCACAAAATCTTCCTCACTTCACAGGATTTCGTTGGATATGGAGACAGTAAAAGGATGACCCTATGGGTTGTTCTTAGTATAATGTTTGATATATATTTCATATCAATAATGCATTGTGATGTTATGATCACAATGTGTCATGCTTAAGTTCTATAATAGTGTCTTTAGACACCACCTATCTTATTGGAATATTGTCCCCTTCTGTCATTTCTTTTATGTTATATAATACATGGTGAATAGCTTACCCAACATGGTATTAGAGCTATTCATTATGACCTATCGCTATTTCCTACAAATCATGCTAAGTCATATCTATATTGATCGACTCTAGGATGAGATATTTGTTGATTGATACCTCTTCATGAACTTGGATTAGATATATTTGATTAGAAGGATGACTTCCAAGATAGAACTTGTTTTTCAAAATGGACATAATTATGAAATTTGGGTGACAAATATGAATACCTTGTTAAAAATCAAGGGATTTTGGTATTTCACTAAGACTACTATTGTTGGTACGATAAATGTCGATGCTAAGTTTATCATCAAAATAAAGAAGGACGACGATGTTGGGGTCATTATGACATACATTTCAAGGGATAATCGCTTTCACACAGGAGGTATTGATTATCCTCATGTCATCTAGAATAATTTGAATACCCTATTTAATAAGGTGAATAAAGTCAATTTATGTAGATAGAGAACGCGTTGATGTCTCTGGAGTCTCTTTCCTTTGATTGAATTGAGGACTATTCATATTACATTAAGGATCTATGGTTTCAATTGGGAAAATGTGGTAAGGATTTTCCAAATAAGGATGGACTTATGTTGTTGGAAGCGGGGAGCAAGAGCAAGGAGCGTGGAGCGGGAGCAGAGTGAAAAGTGAAATTTTCAAAAGCTCCTGTTTTGGGAGCGTTTTTTGTCACTAGTGCAAAATGAGAGATTAGTGACCAGGAGACCAAAAATTTTGGTCACCACAATTTTTTTCAAGGGATAAATGACCAAAATTGATAAATTCAATTGGGCTAACTAAAAAAGACCAAGATAAATGACCACTTTTGGTCACGGGATATCTAGACTAAAAATGACCACATAACAATTGGTCATTTATTTGGTCATTTTTAGTTGTGGATCTTCGGCAATGAAAAATTACAATTTTGACAATAAATTTCTACATTTTACTAAATTCTAAGAGTGCACATGGATTCAAAGACGCCTAGAACCTAGTAATTTGTAAACCTCCTCATGTGTCACAACTCCATTGTTGACACCAAATTATCTATGAGAATGTCCTAACGGTGAGCTATGGCTTATATATTTGATAATAACTATACAAATATACCTATATTAAACTCCTCCTCAAATTCCAATGTGAATACATGGTTTACATATATGTTTGGTTAGTAGGATAGCTTGTAAAGCACTTCACATACTATTTGAAATATATAAGTAGATATAGTACAATTGAAATATAGTAGATATAGTACAATTAAATTGATTAACAATAGATAAGGTATCAATAAATTAGTTAAGACAAGTAGAAGGTCACACTATTTATTGAATTATTATTGAAACAATAAAAAACATTTACTAGTTTTGTATTATTATGTTTTTTTCTAACATGACAAAGCTTATCATAACTTCTCTTACGAGATACCTTACATCCAAAGAAGAATATAGATCATGAAACTTCAATATTATATTATCAATTTACATAATTGTTGGAATAAATTGAAAGGGTCCTGAAAAGCCTTTGATTTCTAATTACATATTTATTTTCCCCCTCCATCCCGGGTGGGATGAACCTACACTAATCACTAAGTAACCTCTAGGTCAATGAGAGATTGGTCACTCCGGTTGGTTCACGCTTGCTTCCTTCTTGGTGGGAATTAGATCTGGCTTTGGGGCCTTGGCACCATGGTTCAACCCAGATACACCATTCTCTATGAAAATAAGAAAATTAATCTTTTATTGACCAATAGTGCTTCCTGCCAAAATTCATCCACAAGAAGTTAGCCCCAGTAATATCAGGGTTTTGTCATCAGGTTGGTATGCCTCTAGTCACAATCTCGACAACCCTCGTCGGGATCTCCCTCGAAATTCTGCTTCAATGGCGTTATGAATCTTCCTCAATCAGTTTATTGAACGTCCTTTCAAACAATCGGTTCTCTGTTAGTTTTCTTAACCGACTCTGATGAAGATTGGGGATGAAAGTTCAGGGGATGACGACTCTGATGAAGATTGGGGTAAAAATGTGAAGAATGTGGTCGGTTTCGATGACAATGAGAGAGAAGAAAATGAGAGTTTCGAAGAAGAAGAATCGGTGGAACGAAAACGCAAGAGAAAACCCGTAACTACCCAAAAGGGAGATTCTCGCAGAAAAAGGTTTAGGAAGAAAACTGATGGCAAGTCTCCTAGTTGTTGGTTAAAATTAGACAGCCCTGGCAACAAATTGCAAGGGGAAGTGAAATCAATTACTCTCACTGCCTGTAAGCCTGTTGAATCAATGCAGGATAATACAAATTGCATGAAACCTTTGAGGCAGGATGATGGCAACAGTATCTGTGAAAAGCTGAAGTCTGTACAAGGTAATGTCACCTTTATTCCCTTGTCCAATTTTTTTTGTGTTTCATTTATTTCTTACAAATTATTTAAAAAATGAGCAGGGTTTGCCATTTTGCCCATTGAAAGTCTGTTGATAAGTTAACACAAAATTAAGATTGTTATGATGTAGTAGGCATTTATTACATTTACCAGGAATAGGAAAATGTTCATTTTCTTGTTTGAATTTGCTACGAGAAGCATGCTCCAAGTACTGCTTGGGATTTGCACCCATCCTCGTACCTTTTTGAATTTCCACGAGCATGGCTCAGACCGCAGTTAGGACAGAACCCTGGTGGATGGCTTAAAGTTTTTCAACCTTACCAATGAAACAAAAAGCCCTATTGTTGGTCAGAGGAAAACGTTTTTACTTGAACACATCCTGCTTAAACGGTTCTTCAATTACAAAAAAAATGCCTTTGATGGCTAATTTTGCTTGCAAGGATTGAGTCATTTCTTGAATATTTTCCTACGCAAAGGTCCAGCGCACATAAATTGCCATACAAAATTTGAGTTTTATTCCTTTGTGATAAGATTTGGCTTGAAGGTGTTAGTATAGTTGAATGCTTAGGTTGCAAGCTGTCTGCCACATTGCCAGCACATTGGATGTTTCATTTCAAGAATTGTGCTTGAGATTAGTT
>LPNX010529447.1:200385-273916 GCA_001517045.1 Pseudotsuga menziesii | reverse complement strand
CAGGATTGCTTGGGATGATTTCTATTTTATGGATCAAGCGTGATTGACTTCATTCTACCATTGCATCTAAAAGGTCCCTCAACTTCTTGCACACACCCTTCATCAAATTTAAACTTGCATAAATTTTATGATCCTATCGATCTATGGGTAGAAGAAGTTTGCAACAATCAATCTCATCCTTGGAATGATTATATTTCTCTTCATCCATGTCTTTCTTTAATTTTCAAACAACAAGTTATAATGGCTTCAATTTTCATTCACATTGCTCGTAATCCATCTTTGATTTGTTGCATCATTAACTGTAAAGAAATCTCAATAGGTTCGTTCAGTAAGTGGTTGCATTGGATTTATGATCTTACCTAACACTTGTCTAAATTTGTTAGAGTAGGGTAGGTAGGATGAATAAGCCTTTCCTAGCAGTAGTATACGATCTTGCTTTGTTGTTTGAAGCTCACCTTTGAAGCTTTTAGTGTAATTTTGTTATCCTGCAAAATAAAAAATCAAACTTTTACTGAAAGTTATGGTTATAGATTAGATTTATTTTCTGCTTTTCAGTTTCATGCATCTTTATTTTTAGTAGTTTATATATTATCCACATATTGTTCTGACAACCGGTCTGTGAGTTTGGTATAGCTCTAGACATGTTGCAGGTAGTCAAGTACATTCTTGGTAGCGGTTGCAGAGCTAGATGGATTGATCAAGTATGCGAGTACCAGTGATTCTGAGGTTCCCAAGCGCTCTTTTCAGTAGAGCACTTGTCCCAGCTGGAGCCAGATGTTATCACATATATAGTAGCCACGCTACCATATTCTATTTTTTAGACACAGTACATTTTTCAGCCAGAAATCTTACATATGAGATGCTGAGATGAACAGTTTTGATGGATCATTATTATATTAGTGGACTATTGTACTCTCTCATGTCAGGACTAAGTCTCAGGACACATATTTGAGGACCGATGTAGCCATTTATGTCATTACAAAGCAGTCATTGATGCCCAGTTTTATATCAGTTCTTTCTCAGTGGACAGATGGTGTCTCAAATGGATTGTATTGCATGATTATGACTTAGTTTGTTATATTGTGTTATGGTTATCATTGCTCTTATACTGATTTTTGTGACATGTAATAACTTGTGGTGTCATGATCTGGCGGTCATAATCATATGGACTTGGATGTATCTTGTATTGTGTATTGATGTCCCTACATAGACTTGGAAGTTCTTGATCTATACTCATTGGTTTTAACCCTCCTTAGGGAGAATATAGGTAGTCATTCCCACCATTGTTTTGGATTGTCAGTGTTGGCTCCATCATTCATTGTCTCCACCCATCCATTACCTTTCAGTTTAGTTTTCAACCCGACTAACTTCTTGACTTATGGCATGGAGGACCTTTCCCCGCTATAACCTTTGTTGGACAAGCCTCCCTATTTATATTGTGTATCGAATCTGAGTTGGTGACAGAACTTTCCTTTGGTGAGTTGGATTGTATGCCTAAATCATTCTGGTCGGTTGTCCCGGTGTTTGGCACTGTGCAGAACTCCCCCTAGTCACTTGAGATGTTGTTGGCTAAAACTGAAAGATCATGTACTACCTATATTGAAAATATTGAATATGCGCTCATGGAAAATAAAAGTTATAAAACTGTATTTCTTAACATATGTAAAGATTGTAAGAGAAATCAAATGCTAAAATACTCCTTGAAGAGTATAAGAAAAGGTCTAAAAAGTAATGGTTAAAAATATGCTATATCCAAAAAATTGCTGACCTTATTAAAATAAGTATGTCCTGGATGATAGCTGCGATTAGCTGTGCTTTTAAGCACTGGTGAAATCCCAAAAGGGTCATATAGGCCAAAAAGGCCATCAAACAAAATGATGATCCTAATGAACTTGGATCAAGCTTGATGTAGACATGATGCCTAAGTTGAATAAGCACTCTCTAAACAACTCACCCATTTGTGAGGCACTGCCATTCCTTGCGTTGTTGTTTGTCCGACATTGGTTATAGTGAGTATTCCCTTTCCATATCCAAAGTGTCATGATGTTGAGGAGGAAGTCATCCTTTGCCTTAAGCCTTGTAAATTTCATCCTTCACCCTTCACTAGCAAAATGACTACAGCTATGAAGTGAGTATAGTCCTGAAAGTCTAAGTCTGAGTAATAATAAATAAAGCCTTATATCTGTATTGGTTGATGTACCGCCAGTGAAATGAATGCTACTTGTTGTGATTGTTACTTGAATGAGTTGTAGAGCATGTCTTAGCCTTTTAGCACTTGCAGCAGATGGATGATAGTCTGAGTTATTATTGGTGTCTAATCATTTATAGATGGTTATATTGTTTATTGGATATGATTGATAATCCGATAGAGACCTGTGAGGGGTATGATTATACACCTTAAATGGATTTGGACTCTCTGAGTCTAATGAGGCAGTTATTTTCCAGTTCCAGGCACTTGTAGATATGATCAGGCTCATTCTACCTATCTAATGCAACTTTTATTCACAGGTTGATATGTTTGAGCAGGGAGATGTTTTAGGTTGATCTCCTAGGGTGTTGTATGGGCGTAGGGGGTGTAGACACTTAGTTGTACCATAGTACCCCCATCCCAAAGAGCTTGGTGGGATCAATTTGACAACATAGGCACCCTAGGAGGTTGTTTTGCCAAGATGACGTTTCCTGAGGCAGATTAAAATGATTAAATGGCTATTGAAGAAATCGATTTGGGCTATTGAGGTAAAGAAATGGCATGGGATGAGTCACAATGATGAGAGTGATGTCCTCCACACCTTCTCCAGCAGTTGCAGCACCTAATTGGGCCCACACCTATTTTTGGGCATTTTTATATTATTTTCTGGAGCTTTTGGAAGGCTCACGATTTCCTCAAGGAGGCACAAAGTCAAAGAATTAAATTATTATATTGTTTTATTGTGCCATGGGGACACCTAGAGGGATTTAGTCAAACACTCCTTAGACCCACCATGTGCTTTCATTTATTTCTTGTTGAGTGGGTTACCTTTTTTGGTGGGTTAGTCCACTTTGATAAATTATGGTTATATTGATCCATGTATTGTATGTTGAGCTCATCTCAACCATTGATTAGAACATTTCATATTTTAATCTTAGCCACTCGATTTGAAAGTGGTTAGGATTTGGTTATGATTGATGTTCTCTCATTTCTATTTAAAGAAGAGAGCTTCTCATTTGTAAGGGGTCTTTGGCTCTGGGATCTGAATAATAGAAAGACTTTTTTTGTGGAAAATTTCTGGATCTACTTTGCATATGATGTTCTCAAATGGTGATTGGAAAATCTTCAGCTTCCTAGCATTGTGGAAATTCTTGTGAGATCTATATTTTTTGCTATCATTGTTTTGTCTACAGGAGGGCGTTTTGGCTGGAGCATTTTTGTAGGGGGACCTCAGCTCACTCGGCTTTCTTCATCTTGGATCAGGGGGTTTTCATTAGTTTCATTGTGATCTATGATTTCTTTATTTTTTATTTTTTGTAGTATTCAATTTCTTTATCTTGTATTAGCAAATCTGATATGGTTGACGTTTGCTCATGCAGGGTAGGGGGCACATTGGGGGCTTGGAGCTTGCATATGCCATAGAAATCATGGGGATCTTCCAGAATTGATCGAGATAGCAAATATCATCACTGTTAAAGACTTCTACAAGATTTTCCAGGAAATATATAACATGTAATTCTCTTCTTTTCAGATATTATCCCGTTGTACCTTGCTTTACTTCAAATGTTTATGAAAACTCCTAAAATAGTAAAAACCCTGAAAAGAAATAAATTTGGGAATCATACGATATTAGGCCAAACCATTTCTGGGTTTCATAGATTGGGCCTCCCCTTCACCAAATCAACTACAATGCTGGTCAAACTCATGCTGGTTTGACCTATATCTAAATTTTTGCCAGAAAACTACATAACCCCCCACTAAAAATTTGACCTGCTAGGGTTTTGATTTTTTCTGAATTCTGACTTCATAGATGTATAGATTGGGTCCCACAAAGTCCAAATCAATCCCAATGCTGTCCAAATTCTTGTTTGTTTTACATAGATTTGAGTTTTTCACTAAAACAGCCCTAGCGCCCTCACTGAAAATTGGATTTTTTTGGAAGTGACTTTTTCTAAAATCTGACAAGATAATCTGATAGATCAGGGCATAAGCATTTCAGAACACCCCCTATGCTAAGCTATTTCTTTCTGGTTTACCCTAGATCTGAAAAATTAGTTTTCAGCCCGCTAACCCCCTCATCAAATTTTGACTTTGTCCGGATTTGATTTTTCTACTGATTTTCTGATTTAGGCTTGTAGATCAGGTCACCCTAACCTCATTTCTCTTGCAACGCTGAGCTATTAGCCTCCAGGTGACCCTAGAACTGCAAATCTGTCTTTCCAAGCCCTAGTTCTAGCCTTCCATTGAGCTGGTTTTCCTGTACCTTAGCTTGTTCGAACTGACTATTTTTTGGGTTCATAGATTAAGGTGTATCCTAGGTGGGTTCACTGAAATGTTTGGTTGTTGCTGGATCCATTTACCAATACACACAAGGCACTAATTTCCTAGCTGGCGCTATCCTTAAGCTCTCCTCCCATTCCTTTTGCCAACACTCATTGATAGCTCAAGTCAACTATGTTTCACTGAATCTGTCTCCTTGGTACTAGACAATCCCAACTCTGTTCTTGCTCACCATGTCACAACTACGTTTCCCAAGAGAGTGGTCATCTTCACCAGTTGCTAGTACCTAAACCCTAGAGCTAGGGTTTCCATTCACCTTGCACCTTAAGTATCCTGAAGCCCCATCTGATATTTTTCTGGTGTCTAGGTCCGATCTCTCCTATCGAGAGCAGATCTGGGTCTCCCCCATTGTTGTCTTGGACTAGGATAACATAAAGTGAAGGATTCCTTGATTGGCGTGACAACCATCCATTTGGGAGTCTAGGCAGTCGTGGTTCCACCCCTTAGTTTCTTTCCCCTCTACCATCCATCTTGGATCCACCTCACACGGGAAACTACAAGGCAGGTGACAACAGTACTCTTTCCATCATCTACACTTCCTACCCAATCTGCATTAGTATATATTTTTAATATAAAGTCTTGAATTTTTGGGTACCATAACTCATAATCCATAGTACCTTTCAAATATTTGAAAATCCTTTTACTGTAGTTACATGTGTTTCTTTGGGACTTGACTGGAACCTAGCAACCAAACCTACAACTTGTATCACATTTGTTCTTGTATATGTCACATACAATATGGTTCCTATCATGGATCTGAACATGGTATGATCCACTTCAAGAGACTCACTGTCCTTACTTAATTTACAACCCATGATCATAGGAGTACTAACAAGTTTGGAGTCTTCCATCTTAAATATTTTAAGCATATATTTTATTTACTTAGTTTGAGAGATAAAGATTCCTTTTTCTATTTGATAAACTTGTAACCCCAAGAAAATTTTTAGTTCCCCCAACATTGACATTTTGAATTCCTTGTTCATTTTAGAAGAAAAGATTACACTTAGTATTTGCAAATTACTTCCAAATATGATATCATCTACATAAACAACAACAATGATCATATTTTTGTCTTCAATTGTTAAGTAGAGATTACTTTCAGTGGAACCTCTCTTAAATCCTTGTTATTTTAAGTAGTTGTCCAGCCTTGAAAACCATGCCCTTGGAGCTTGTTTGAGACCATAGAGTGCCTTTTTTAGATTTCAAACATAGTCTTTGTTTTCTGATAATAGGAAGCCTCTGAGGTTGTTCAATATAAACCTCTTCTTCTATTTTTCCATTCAAAAATGAAGAGTTGACATCCATTTGATATACTTTAAAGTCTTTATGGATTGAGAGTGCTAGAAGCATTCTCGTTTCTTCAAGTCTTTCCACAAGGGCATAAGTTTCTTCAAAATCAATCCCTTCTACCTGAGCATACCTTTTACTTACTAATCTTGCCTTGTTCCTTATCACTTGACCATCCTGATTGAATTTGTTCTTGAAAACCCATTTAGTCCCTATAACATTCTTATCTTTGGGTCTTGGGACAAGCTCCCAGGTCTTGTTTTTATCAATCTAATCTAGTTCTTCATTCATGGCTTTGACCCATTCATTACTTTTGTTGGCTTCTATAAAATTTTCAGGTTCCACTATTGAGAGTAGGGGTTGTTCATTAAATGATAGTTGTCTTCTTGTACTATTTCCAACATTTTTATCACCTATGATATGTGTCTCCGGATGATTCTTTTGTATCCTTCTAGATGGAACTTTTGTATCAGGTCTTGGGGAGTATTCTTCACTTTCTTGTGTATCTTCCTTCTCTATTCCTTAATCTTCATTATGAGTACTTTTGTCCTCTTGTAAGTCTTTATTATTTGTATTTTCAACACTATCATGACTTCTTGGTTTTATTTATCTATTCTTACATCTGCACTTTCCAATCTTGTGTAACTTTTTATTGAAACATCTATATGCCTTCTTGGAGTATGAATATCCTAGAAATATTCCTTCATTAATCCTATAGTCAAAATTTCCAAGATCATCCTCGTTCCTTTTAATTTAACACTTACTACAAAATACTTTGAAATATTTGACTGAGGCTGGTCTTCCATACCATGTTTCTTAAGGGGTCTTGTCCTTATTCACTTTAAGTTGACCTCTATTAAGTATATAGACAATTGTGTATACTACTTCTTTCCAATATGCATCTGATAGCTTTGCTTCATTAAGCATTGTTATGGCATCTTCTTGGACTGTTCTATTTTTCCTTTCAACCACACTGTTTTGCCAAGGAGTCTTTGCAACTGAAAATTTTATCTTGATTCCATGTTTCTCACAAAACTCATCAAAATCATTTGAATTAAACTATCCCCCATTGTTTGATCTAAGAAATTTGATCTTCTTATGTGTCTCATTTTCAACCATTGCCTTGAATATTTTGAACTTCTCAAAGGCTTTTGATTTTTCTTTGAGAAATTTCACCCAAGTCATACTTGTGTAATCATCAATGAGAAACATGAAATAATATCCCCCCTGTAGGATTTTAGTTCTTGTTGGTCCATAGAGATCTATGTGCACTATTTCCAAAGGATGTGAGGTCATATGTTCTTTTATTTTAAAACTAAATCTAATTTGCCTCCCATGTAGACAATGTTTACAAACTGAGTTTAGGGTTTTACAATTTTAGGCAAGTCTCTTACAACTTCCTTCTTACTTAGTTTGACAATCTTGTCAAAATTTAAATATCCCATCCTCCTATGCCATAAACAACTTTCATCAACCATTCTTAAGTAAGATTGATTTTCATTTTCTAGGATGTATAGATTGTTTGAATTTCTTATAGCAGTGCCAACAACTCTTCCCGTGTCCTTTTTCCTGATCTCACATTTCTTTGAGTCAAAAATATAGATGTGCCCTTGATCATGTGTTTGACTTAAACTGAGAATATTAGGCTTGACATTTTCTACTAGTAAAACATTTTCTGATTTGATCTTGTAATCGACAACGGTTGTTCCTTTGCCAATTATATTGGAAGACAAATTGTCTCCAAAAGTTACTTTACCCTTATTATCTTTTAGTGTTATGAATTTGTTTGGGTCACTGGTCATATGTTTTGAACACCCACTATCCAAGTGCCATAGTTTTTGGTTTTCTATTGCACATAGAGAAATCATGGAACTTTCCTTTTCTTCATTTTTCCTCCAATACTTCTTTTGTTTTGTGAGTTGAGACTTAATTGCAACATCATTCCTTGTAGGAGTCATCAGTTTACAATCTCTTTCCATATGTCCATGGTTATTACATTTGTAACACTTTATGTCATATTTTTGAAGAAGTGTAAAAAGGTCATGATTTCGTTTTGGCTTATTACTTGATGACTTCTTCTTGTATTCAAGAACCTTCCCAAGAGCTCTACAATTTAAGGCTTTATGAATAAAGCTATTATAAGAGTAACAGTGACCTACAAATATTTGCATATATCTATTTGGTCTCTTAGGCACCATATTATTTCTATTTTTATCTTGAGAGTTTAAGGCAACTTTCTTTCTCTCTTCCTTTTTAATTGGACTCTTTAGTGCTTCAGCATAGCTTTTCTTGTTTCCTCCTGTATTAGTGAAAGAGAAACATTATGGTTTCTTTTCTTTGTTAAAAACCAAGCCAGATCTATCACTTAATGCTCTTTCATTATTCAGGATGTCATCCATAATCCTTGAGATATTCTCAAACTTTGATTTGATAGATCCTTCATCAAGCTTTTTCTTGAATTGTATGATCTCTTTTTCAAGCCTTTCATATTCTTGCATTCTTCTTTTGAGCTGCAGGTTTAGGCCCTCCTCAATCCTTTTGGCATTTAGAAGTTGAGCTTCCAACTCACTAATGATATGACTTGACTGTTTGTTCTTTTTCTGCATTTCTCAAGTTCTTCAAGAGAACAAACAACTTCAACTCTTAAGTCTACTTCTCCTTCTACATCTCAGTCACTATTTGAATCTTGAGTATCTAGACCCATGAATAGAATTTCAGTTTCTTCATCTTCACTTGTATCTACATCTTCACTATCTTCCATGGTGTAGACAATTTTTTTTCTCATGGACTTCTTCTTGTTTCCTGTTTTACCCTTTTTGAATTTTGAGGTTTCTCTTTCATTGCTATCAGCTTGTTTAGGGTAAGTACATTTTTAAGCAAAATGTCCAATTCTTCCATAGTTAAAACATTTTAGGGGTAACTTTTCTTTATATTTCCCACTACCCTTGTCAAGTTTTTTTAAAAAAGAGCTTCCTCATCATCTAGGTTCTCTGGTTGATTTTTGGATGAGGCTTTAAATGTTGCTTCTTTTATTGAGAATTCATTTAATCATGTTCCCATCTCATATGGAGTGATAATTCCATGTAGTTCATCTACTGTCACATGGTCAAGATCATCTAATTCTTCTAGTGTGGATACTTTTGAGTCATATTTCATTGGCAACATTCTTAGTACCTTTCTCACAACTTCTCTCTCTTTTAGTTTTCCTCCAAGACCTGTAATAGCATTGAAAACCTCATCTACTCTTAGAAGGTATTCCCTAATATTTTCTTCTTCTTTCATTTTAATACTTTCAAATCACCATTTATATATCTAAAGCTTGGATTCTTTGACTTTATATGCTCCTTCATAGATAATTTTTAAATTATCCCAGGCTTTTTTGGCAGTCTTGCATCGCATAACTTTTGTAAATACAGAGTTTGTCAACCCCCTCAAGATTGTATTTAGGGATTTGGCATTACCTTCATATTGGCTTAGTTCCTCTGGGTATGTAGGTGCTTGGTCATCCATTTTATACTCTTTCTTAGTTCCTTCCCAAACCTTCCATCCAAGGGACATCATATGGAACATCATTATCACACTCCAGTATCCATAATTTTCTCCTATGAATAATGGAGGTCTGTTGGTGGCTAAACCTTCTTGTTCATCCATAGTGTTTTTTAAATATGATCTACCTTCCAGTGGTTAAAATGTAGTGAAGGAACCTGCTCTGATACCTATTGTTGTATTATCGCACAATACTAAGAGGGTGGGGGGCTGAATCAATATTGTATTTTTCTTTTAAAAATAAAAAAACACAAAATGAATCAGAGAGGTTAAGAGACAAATTTTATCATGGAAAATTCGAAAAGCAAACCACCAATTCAAACTCATTAAAAAGATGAATCTACAAAAAAAATATTTGCTTCTACAGAAAGGATGCAACAGCACCCTAAGTTTCTTCCTGCCACAACAGACAATGATGCTCCAACACCCTGGGTTTCTTCCTCCTACAACAGACAATGATGCTACAACACCCTGGTTTTTTGTCTGCTACAATAGACAAGGATGCTACAACACCGTTTGCAGAATTATAGCCTCCCCTAGCACCACCCTTCCACCCTGGACTATTTTTTATCAATATTTTATTCAATTATTGCACTCAGTCATTCGCAATCACAGAGACCTTTCTTTCCTTCAATTAATCTTTCAATAAATACCTTCATGCTTCCTACGGACACATTTCTTCACCATTTCATCTTTTCATTGATCGTGCCTCTTCAAAAAAATTCCAGTCGTGACTTTCTACACTCTTCATTTCCACAACCATCCTGAGTCGTTGATATTCTTTAGGGATTTTATCCTGAATGCAAATATGAGATAAAAATCGGATAGCAGATATGTGACTTTTTCCAAATATCACTCCACAATTTCTATTTTCTGCATCAATCATTCTGCACCACTGATCTTCTTCGATCTCTCCGTGACCGTTGATATGAGATGGAAATCAGATATCAGATATGTGACTTTTTCCAAATATTATTCCATTATTTCCACTTTTTGAACCGATCATTCCGCACCATTGATATTCTTCGAGCTCTCTATGACCATTGATCTGAGATGAAAAACAAATATCGGATATGTGACTTTTTCCACTGTATCATTCCACAATTTCTACTTTTTGAACCAGTCTTTCTACACCGTCGATCTCATTCGAGTGATATCCTAATCGTCGATCTTTACAATTGAAAATTGCAGGTTTGTGAATTTTTCAACATGTCATTTCAATATTTTTTCTTTCCTCCATTTTCTTCCACACTATTGGTCTTATGTGCATGTTTTCTGGACCTTTGATCTTCCAGATTTCAGGTAACGGAACTGTGACATTTCCCATAGTCTTTTCATGATTCTTTGCCTTCCACTTTCCTTCTAAATCGTTGATTCTCTTGCGGGTTCACTCCTGTCCGTTGATCTATGATCGAATGCGTATTTTTGGATCTTCCCTTTTCTTTGTGCGAAAATCATTCTCCGTCATCGATCTTCTCAAAATTAGATTCCGCATTTCTCTCGACTGATATGGGTCTTCCATGTTGTCAATCATTTCTTAATGAAATTTTGTTCACATTGGCCCGTGTTAACCTCGTGTCACTTCACCCAGCGAAATGACGTTACCATCGTCAAACCAGGGTCCCCACAATTCAATGGTGGACTTCATATGTATTAAACTTGTTTGAATTAAAATTTTGCACCCATATTAGCAGTTAACTCACCTTCTATTTGAATCTGCAAAATCCATGAGGACCTTCATTTCAAGATCAATGGTGGACCCCAAATATCATAAGGTGGATTTTATTTGAATTTTCCCACATCAGGATTTTTTTAATCCACACTAGTTCTCCTAGCAAAATTGATGACAATCGTTGATCTGATTCCATGATCAACCTCGTTAGTTGATCTCAATCTCCTTCTTGGCGATTAGTTTATGATTTTGCAGCCCAACTCCCTTTTTATCCTCCTCACTATTAAATCATTTAAATCCATATTAGCCGTAGATATCTGGAACCTTCAAATATTCACCACACGATCTATAATCATGAGGATGAATAACTTAGGAAGTGTTGGGTTATCTCAGATGTAAATCCAACCTGCGAAATCAAATTTCAACCATGGATTTGTTGCTACCACGATCTAAAATATATAAGCCTGAACAGACTTAGGTTTCATTTATTATCAATCCTAACAGTGATTGTTGGCGCCAAACCCACCAACAAAACCCAGTTGATAGGGATACCCACTCTGTCGACACCCAAATCACCGCAATCTCCCTGAGCATCGGCCCAGACAGGTTTTACCCTATATGGCAACACTCGTGGAGTGGATGAAGTCTCACTCAATATGTTCAAGGGAGGGATGACGGAACCAAGTTTTTGCAGAAAGGAAGAGGACTATGGGCATCGACAATTGATTTGTCTATCTATCATATCTAGTTATTCGCATCATCATTCAAATCGCATCATTCAACTATTATAGGAATAACCATGTTAATTACGCAAATAGATCTAATGTTATGACATCATTCATAAGAAGTAAACATTGGATCATAGATCCATGTCACACAGTCACTTCATCATTGGATTTGCATAGCAAAAAAAACATGATAGAGATAAGAAGATAACAGCAAGATAGTAATTCAAATCAATCTCCTTCTCATTAATTAACCCCGCGTAATCAACTACAAATTCAAAATAGATAATTCATAGTCTACTACTTAATATTCTATGCGATCTCTCTCTCTAGATCTCTAAGTCATACCTATATATTCATTTACAAGTATTCATCTACTTATAGGCTTGTGCCTTTACATTCATGGTCCACTTGGACAATTTCTACCTAAATCCTAACTGACTAATGACCAATATCCACAAAATGTGGTCAAAATTACAAAAAGTGACACAAAATATTCAAATTAATATATTTTCCATCTTGCGTGCTATATTTTCCTTGCGCGATGTCTTCTGAGCTTGTGCATCATCCACGATGTTGCGCAACTAGATTTCCTAAAACCCCTTTCCAACAGGCCCCCAACAAAATCTTGTGGCTCACCCTCGAGCCATGTCAGTTGGACATGGTGTATGAGTTTATTTTTTCCTTGAATTCTTCATGCTGCTGCGTGATTTCTGAGACCTGTGTTCTGACCTTCTCAGCAAGATCCTGGATTTTGAGTAGATCTTGCTTTATCTGGTGCTCAACCAAATTTGCATTTACTTCATATTCCCATCTTGCGTAGCCTATAGTGCAACGAATTATTTTACAGACAATTGAGCACCAATTTATTGGAACTCGTCGAGTTGGTCCATGTGCATTTGCTGCCTCTCTTGTGCCTTTCCTACATGTTGATGTAGTTCCCTGAGTTCTGCTGATTGGGTGATCTGGAAAATTGGTGGCATATTCCGTAATACTATTTTTAATGTGGACAACTATCCCTTAGCTTCTTGCAACTGCTTAGTCAATTTATCTAGCTATTTGTCTTGGATGACACTGCCCTAAAATTGTGTCGTCGCCTCAACAATATTATTTGCATCATGCTCCATTTCATGGAACTATATCGCAATCTCCTCAATGGCACTCTTTCGTTCCGCAACCTGCCCTTGCGGTGTATTGGGGTAGACCAGATCAGTAAGATGAGCATTATCATGTTGTAGCTGCACCATAACAGATCTGAGTCATTTCTCCTTTGCTACTACATCCAACTCCATGGTGCTTTCTGGGATGTGCTGACATGCTTCTGTAACATCCTCTTCCACTTCTCTGTGACAAGAAACTATTTGCGCCTTCTCAATAACCAGGAAATCAGTCTTCTTGTTTAGTTTGGTGATTTCTTCCACCATATTAACCTTGAGCTCCTCTTTCTCCTGCTTGAGCGCCACAATTTCCTACTCTTTGGCAGCCATCTATGTGGCTTGTGCATGGCATAATTCCTCCACTTCTTTCTGCAGTGCCTCGTCTTCTACTTGCAACTGCAATTATTTGTCGTCGATATCCTTTTTTCGATCAACCAACTCCTGGTTGATGACCCATTGCATGTGTAGTAAGTTCTGTGCAGAAAACGTGTTGACATCCACCGAAATGTTCTGGATCCGTTGTAGTGAGGAAATCACGTCCTCCTGTTTAGTGTTAATTGCAGTCGGGGGAATCTAAACATTCATGAACCACAGATCATTATTAAATGACACCAAGTCCTGCAGATCGGCACTCTTCAGTGCTCTTCTTAACACAACATAAATAGAATCCAACTTAGTGCATACCTCAGTGAAGCCTTCCTGGGTGGACTTCCTCATTTCCTTAGCTGCAGTATCCGATGAGTCTGTGACAGCCTTTATAAGTCATTGTAGTTGTGCTTCCATGGCATATATAGTTTTGTTTCTCGCCTCCTGCTCCATGCAATGCTTCATCCTTATTTCCATGAGGATGCGTGTTTCCTCTGGGTTGCTAGCGGTTGTCATCAATGAATCTCCATTAGAGTTGTGTTGACTCTGCTCTTTGCGCACTGGATCCTTGGGAGTGTCCGCAGGTGGTCATATGGATAGTTCCTTAGTGCTGATTGGTTCACGTCATTCTACTAGAAAAATCGTGAACTTGCACCTCTAGCTTTGCATCCATCACTTTGTAGGGCATCGAGAGCTATTTTTTGTCAGGGTCATGCCATGCCTAGATATGAATGGTGTGCGACCCAATAGTGAACCACACAATCCTCTGATAGTTAACTTCAGCTTCATATGATAGACGGGGTACTTTCATTGTTGCTTCCTTCAACGCCTCCTATTAAACCTAAAAATGAATTGCACAGTCTTCTTGTCACATGGGCTCCTCAACCCACCACATATTTTGATACCGTGCACCCTTACACACCTTGATAGATTCTGCGTCCATCCCTTGGTAATCCATTGGCTCCATCCACACGACTAGTGCTATGAGGATGAGTAGCCAACTATATGTGAAATGCCGCTCTCCATCATGAACTGCAATCACGTCCTCCATCAATTGGTTCAACAGAAAGAGGGACCAGTTTAGTTGTACCCCGTCTGCACATTGTTGTGCACACGAAATCACCCCTGAAGTGCACCAGATGGGATGATTATTCCTGACAATTTTGCTAGAGAGAATTTGTGCCCCAATGAAAACTGCATGCTCATTGATATTGTCTATCTGGTAGGCCCTTCCGTTGCGCTACAATTCAAACCTCTGTTTCATCCTGGCAGCGAGCCATTTATCATTGTCTCGACCCTTGAAATATTGCGATGGGTCTGGACCATCCTTCAGTAACCCTGTAATCTCTGAGACCAAATCAATTGTAATGAAAATTGGCATGTCCAACCATAGCATGCCTCCATGATAGTAGGCCAACAGTTGCTTAACACAAGCATTTTCCTCATTTATCCACCCAAAGTGCGGCATGTTAATGAGTCCTAGTAGTCTAGATTTATCCAATCCTTGTGCCCATAGATACAGGATGCACATGATAGGTCTGCCTAGGACCGAAGGAAAATATTCATATGGCTCACTGGCGACATCCCATAGGGACAACAAGTCATGGTCGTCATAATTTATTTTCATCATGGTAGGGACAATGTCCATCTTGCACACCATCCCCCTTGGTAGCGGCGACATCCTGGGATGATATTTTTGGTTCTTGGTCAATGATTGAGGCTACACACCAGGTCGGGTGGAAGAGACATAACCTATAATGTTGTGGACTGAGACACCCAATCGTCCAGTAGATTTGACAACCTCGGAGCTTGATGGGTCCATCTTCGTAGTGGTTTCTCCTTGTGCCTTGATTGATGTGCACGTCTACCACTTATGTGGTGTCGGAGGGTTCGGATTCTAGCCCTTTTGATTCCTCTTCAAAACTGAAGATGACTCGATTGACATACTGGAAAGCTCTTCAATAATAGTGACTATTCAGTTGGGTGAGTCTCTCTCACTTGAAATATCTATTGAGTCGGTGTTACTCTGCATCTCACAACACTTTACCACAGTCATGACGGATGCTCATCTGCACTCTCCAACTCACTCACTTCACTCAACAGCTCTAATATTTGAAGTCTACTTCAACACTCTCTGCAACCGGCGTCTTAGCACAGTGGTGCTTCTAATATGTTTCGAACACCTTCTTATAGCATCGATTTGATCCCTCCTAATCATTAAAAAATCAGCTGCGGGCATCATGACCAAATCATACATTAAATACCTGAATCTGTCGTTGATTCTATCAACGCAACGATCAGATCTAGCATCAATACACGTCGCTTCAATAAGCCTCGTCGGTTAACTATCTTAATTGTGCTTCATTTATTGCTGATTTGACTACATCGCAACCCTCTAGTTGGTGTGATAGAGATTCCTAAATGTGATACTAACTCCTATGTTTGCGCAACCACTCCCTCCTGGTGCCTTAAGCACTATGCGATGCTAGCCCTATCCTATAGGGCTTCAAGTGGCAACCATTCACTAGTTTTGGCAGTATCACTCCATCTAATTGTTGTAGTTGCACTGCCCCCCAGAATTTATAGAATTGACAAGATATGGACCTAACCAGTGAATCTATAACTTACCTGGATGCTTCATGAACTTGTTGTCATATAGTAGCACCAAATCTCCTTACTGAAACTGTTTGTTCTTTATGTGGCGATCATGCCAAGCCTTATACCGATCCTTCTCAACGCGCTGATGGAAACCCACATTGAAACAATATTCTTCAAGCTATATTAATTGTGATACGCACTCCTTTAGCATGCCTTCATCATCCATGTATGTCACTGCTACAATGCATAGACTGGGAAACATGTACTCCATAGGAATGACTGCCTCTTTCCCATATACCAATTTAAACGGTGTCTTTATCGTCAATATTTTACAAGTGGAGCGATATTCCTACAATACTGCTGGATTTTTAAATCCTACTCATCTCGGTTAGTGTTACATACCTTTGTAAGTGCATGCTCCAAGATCTTTTTGAACGCCTCCACCGTCCCATTTTCTTGCGGATGATGTGGGGTACTTTTCTTATGTTGTATCTGCAATTCCACTATTAGCACACTTACTGTGTGGTTGATGAAATGACTACCCTGGTTACTCATCAGTATCCTTGGGCATTAGAACTATGTCACAATGTTATCAAATATAAATCTTGTTGTTTTCATAGTGGTACAATCCACAACTGGTGTAGCCTCCGCCCATCTTGTTAAGTAGCCTGTTGCAGTGATTATGTACCGCACACCGACTCTTTTCCTCGGTGGGTTGATTGGTCCCACAAAATCCATAGCCCATTTACAAAAAGGTTTCAAAGTTACCTTTGGTACTAGCGGCATCTCATCTCGCCATGATGGTTTCCCAGTGCGTTGACAGATGTCACAAAATCGCGCATAATCTGTCGCATCATTATGTAACATAGGCCACCAGAGACCTGCGCGAAGCACCTTCCTTGTCATTGTGAGCTCTCCATAGTGTCTCCCAACGATTATTGCATGAGCTTCTACTAAGATATGCCCTTGTTCATGTGGTAGGACACATCACCACAATATTTTATCAGGTCCAAGCTTGTATAATTGTCCAGCAATCAATTGGTAATTAGAAGCTTTAACCATCAGCTACTTATTTTGACTTGTGGAAAGTTCTTCTGGTGCGACCCTTGTCGCCAAAAACCGGATTATTGGAGCATAATGGTCATTGACCATGTCAACTTTGAATAACTGCGCATTAGGAAGTTTGTCTTCAACATTAGTAGGATCTTCGCTTGTCTCAATTCTGTACAAATGATCAGGGCCAGCATTCAAGTGACCCAGCTTCATAATTATTTCAAAATAAAACTCCTAGAAGAGAAGTAGCCATCGACATATCTTCTCCCCCAACACAGGATTATTGACCAGATACTTCAATGCAGAATGGTCAGTAAACATCTTGAAGTGATCACCTAAAAGGTAAGGCCTAAATTTTTGTAGTGCATAGACCATTTCCATACCTTCTCACTCTGTGGTCGTGTAGTTCTTCTTAGCGAAGGAAAAATTTCTAATGGAAAATGCAATCGGGTGATTTAGATCTCCTTTTCCCAGCTCCATGAGCACTACCCCAAGTGTGAAAGATGTTGCATCAACATGCACATGGAACTCTTTGTTCCAATATAGGAATACAAGCATTGGCACCGAAGCCATCTTGGACTTTAGTGTATCGAAGCTTCCTTGGCATTCTAGACTCCATACAAATGCAACATGTTTCTTCAATAGTTTCTCCATAGGGGCACTGATCATAGCATAGCCTCTGATGAATTTGTGATAGTACCCGATGTTTCTCATTGTCGCCCAAAGAATTATCACATTTGTCAGCAGTGGAAAGCTCAAAATGAGCGTTATCTTCACAGGATCAACCAATAATTGTTGCTTGCACACAATCTGACCCAACAATATCCCAAATGGTGCAAAAAAAATGCACTTGTTGACACCTTTCGAGCATCATTCGAAGGTTTTCCAAATGATCCTTGATTAGTCCATACACTGTCCAATCATCCATATATACATGTCAGAACTTCTGAATGAAATATTTAAATGCCACGAAAACAACTCAGGAAAAGATTGTAGTCGCATTCTTCATCCCAAAAGGCATTACTGTGTATTGGAAGCAGCTCCACTCGGTGACAAATGTCATTTTATGTAAATATTCCTTGGCAATTCGTATCTGGTGACAACCTGAAAATCCATCTGTAAAAGAGTACATCTCCTGACCGCCTACTTCTTTAAGTACTTCATCTGTGAATGGTGTCGAAAATGGCTCATCCATACAAGAATCATTAAGTTTTCTTAAGTTGACATAGATCCAAACTTCACCAGTTTTCTTTTCTTGGACCACTATAGGACTGATCCATTATGATTCTTCAACTAGCTCAATGACTCCAGCATCCAACATCCGGTCAAATTCATCCTTGACTCTTTATTTGTATCATGGATTCAGGAGATATGGCCTCTTTCTGACTAGTTTTGCATCTAGCTTTAATGGAATCTTAATCTCTCCTAGATCAATTAGTATCCCCTTCATTTCTGAGAACTTTGTTGGAAAGAGATATTGGAATTCGTGTAGCAGATCCGTGATTTGTTTCATGGTCTCTTCATCCCAGTAGTCCCCAACACTTGTAAATTTTGGGCTCTCTTCCGTTCGAATGTTAACTTTTCTAATCTTCAATGATTGATTCATTGGATTAGTTGGTATATCTGGTGCTACGATGTCCCTACTCCCTTCTGTCTCTGGAATATTGATATTCTGTAGCTCATGATCATCCTTAGGTTTTCCCGATACATTACAGAATTCCATCATCGACTGCATGTGGCAATGTGCATGTGGGTCCACAAGAGATGCGTCTGGTACAACTTTTAAAACCATGTCCCGAATGATCTGAAGTGAATTGTTGACATCGGGATTAGTGTCTACAAAGCTAAAGGTATGCACAAAGAAA
Organism: Pseudotsuga menziesii; assembly: GCA_001517045.1. Taxonomy (NCBI): domain Eukaryota; kingdom Viridiplantae; phylum Streptophyta; class Pinopsida; order Pinales; family Pinaceae; genus Pseudotsuga; species Pseudotsuga menziesii. The sequence continues at coordinate 255,119 of LPNX010529447.1, read as the reverse complement.
ACCATCATCTCTTCCAAAGTGGTTATTTCTCTACACAGCTCCGTTGATACATACCAAGATTTTGGAATTTCATCCAAGGTGTGAATAAAGGCATGGACCCATTCATCCTTTGGCCACGATTCCCACAATGTTTAGAATTCCATCAAATGGCCACTAAGGGTGTTCTTTCCATCATACTTCCCAATGTGATACACCTCTGTGTTGCCAAAGTGAACTATCATCAACCGTCAACATTGCATCCATCTAGTAATTGTCTTTTTATGATTCGCCCACCAGCGTGCTAGAGTAGCCTTTAGTGCTTCCTCCATTGTCAACAATTGTTGCAGTTCCAAGAACTTTTCTCCAAATTCCATTGATAATGTTGAAATTTCAGGTAGCCCTTCATAAACTGGTGATTCTACGATCTCAGTCACGACATGACATAGCGACTTCATGATCAAACAACATTTCCTGAATGACACCTCATGCATGCGGATTTGCCAATTTTCTAGCTCATCCTTAGAATTAGAAGACGTCGAAATAGTGTTGCACCAACCGATTTCTCTATTACCGGTTGGGTGGATATAATCTTTAGATATGTTGTAAGCGTGATTCCATCCCCTTACAACTTAATCCTTTACCGGTTCAATGTATTTTCGTCCTTTGTTGGGATCCATAGGTGCGGCGACTCTAATGTATTGGTTCTCAAAAGTCATCATATGCTTCTTGAAGTTAATTACTACCATACTATCATTGTCCCATCCAATCCCCAACAGTGAGGGATAGGAGCCTTCACCATTAACAACTTCAATCACATCAAAGTTGGCATAAGTTTTCATACCTTCAACGTCCACAACTAGGTTCCACACACATGCAATTGGTTGCAATTTAGCTTGATTAGCCAATCATAATTGCACAGGGGACCAAACCAATCTCGGCCTCCCCATATTCTATCAGGTATTCTTTGTTACAATATTCACATCAGATCCTAGATTTAGGATGATTGAATCGACTTCATAGTCCCAATCCGAATGTTCATGCATATCTCTTTGTCTGTTTTTTTCTTGTGTAAAGAGTTCACCGTAGAGTCATTCCGCTCCTTACCAGCATGATGCAACAAATTTTCAATCTTGGTTAGAGCATTAAGATCTCTTTCCAGTGATAAGAAAATTTCAAAGAACTGCTGCAAGGTACCATGCTACCGTAATGGTCTTGCATCCAGTGAAGAATCAAAAGCAGAAGGAATTTCATAGACAGGTGATTTACCAACATTTCTTTGGATCGCATCCTGGGATCTAAAAAATATCTCATTTTCAGTTGTGATATCAAATGATTCCTTCTTCTGTCCAGCCAATTGAATCTATGGGTGGGGCCCATCCTCTCTTGTTGTGGCTCCTACACGAGTGACAACGACAATGTCAATAGCCTTTGTTATGGGCTTTGCTGAGATCATCGCAACCATTGGCCCTTGATTCTAGTTCATCGGTGGATTCTGAGTCAGTGGTAGATTCTGGTTCAATAGAGGGTTTATAGGTTGATTCAGAGTCATATCCTAGAGTGGAACTTGATTCTGGGCCTTATTCTACGATTGGTTATGGTTTTGTAGTTGATTTTGAGTCTATGACTGATTCTGACTCTATAACTGAGAAATGTTCCCAGCCTTCCATCTTATGATTAGTTGTGGGAAATTTCGACAGTATGATTGATAGTCGTGCAATATGTACATGAGCACTGCAAGTGTGGGAAGTCCCTCTGGTAGTTCCCAAATACCCAAGAATTGTAACACTAAACAGATCTGTGACCTCATCCGCCTCCTCTTCCAAAGCCTCCTCTTCTTCCTCGAAATCCTCTGCGAAATCCTCCTTGCTGCTGATATTGTGGCTGAGCCATCTATTGTGGTGGGGGATTCAGATACTACTGAACATAGTGCACATATTGAATGTAGTACAGTTGTGGCTTAGGCATCACCATTTTATTGTATTGCAGCTATGGTGCAAACTACAGCTGCAGTCCAAATTGATGTTGCGGTTTCGATGGTATAAATTGCATTTGTGGTTGTGGTGTATACTGCAGTTGTGGTCGAGAGATTACCACATGAGGCTGTAGTTTTTGTTGTTTTACTGCATGATGAACTTCTCCCTTCACTAAGTATGAATCATATGTTCTTTCCTGAAGCAGATCATATGCACGACAGTCTTTATCTTCATGCCCCACCGATCTACAAAAGGAACATTATAGGTTGGTTGTCTTTGAAACTATCTTCTGCATGTAGCTACATTCTTTGTGCTAATTCCCATAGACTTGAAATATGTGATAGCATGGTATGCTACCACAACTTAGTGGGCTCGACGCCTAGATATCAGATAATCATGAAAGGTAGGGTAGGTATCTTTAGTGTGTCCATCTGCGTGACAACGAGTGCACCAAATATCTTCATGATTCTCTTTCCCTTTCTTTATGTCTTACAATTACAGCATCAAGTTTTCCATCTCTGCCTATATTTGGTTCATACCAGCTACATTCTCTCCAACAGGTGAAGCTTCTAACTTCATTGCGATCTCCAAAGCCTCACTCTATGTCAGGATCTTCTGCTGCATCAGTGGTTGCTAGATATGAGGTAGCAAGGCTACGATAAACCACTCTTTATGTTGAACATCGCTCATATCAAAGCTGACTCATGCCATCAACGTCTTAAATATTTGATCGAAGTCCCAAACAGTTTCATTAGGAAAGTGCTTAATCTCTTTTAACTCAGTAATATATTGCGCCTCAGACTTAGGTTTCTGGAAGTCTTCGATCAGTCCCCTCTGAACTTCATCCAATTTTTTTTAGGGATCCCTGTAGGAACCTGTATAAATTTCATGTACCAATCTAGTGCACAACCCCGCAGAGTAGTCGCCAGTTGGCCCTTCTTGACATCATCATCTGTGGCCTGTCTAACAGTCCATAATGCCTCACAGAGGAACCAATACTACTCAGGATCATCAGTCCCATTCCCATGAAACATAGGTAACTTTGTGTCATTTCCCTCCATGTTAAACCTTCTTCCTGCACATGCTGGCTTACTACTAGAATGATGTTGACACGTTGGGAAGGTTGATGTGGAACTTATGTTTCTCCCTAAGTTTGAAGTAGTGCACGGAGGCATGGGTACGTTGCTTCTAGGGTGTGATCTTATTGATGTCCTAGGCATAGTCTAGGTATTGTCTTCCTCTTCATCACTCTAAGTTTGCTTCATCCTATGTGGTTTTCCTTCACATTTTGGGTTTCGATCACTACAGGACCTTCCCCTGTCCTTTTCCACTTCTCTTGTCGAAACCTTGCTCCTCCCCTTGTATAACCACTTTCTTCCTCGGCTTCCCTCACAGTCTCATTGAAACTTGCACCCATATACCCCTTATATTTCCATTCATCTCCCCCTTTATCCATGGTATCTGCCACCTCCGCACACCATATTTCTACTACTCTAAGTGCATTTTCAATATACCCTTTACACAGACAAGCATTTTAATTGACAACTGTAGAGACAATAAGAACCTACCTCTAGGTCCATTGAAAAAATCCCTTTCTGTTTCGTTGTAGGACTTGGTAGTGTCAACTACAAATTCAATGATGTATCCTTCTAGGATACTATCAAACCAAACCTCAATAGCTCGCGACGCTCTATTGTCAGTTTCTTGCAACTCCTGGATCAATTCAGGGGTCTAGGATGTTGGTTCTCCTCCTTGGAAATTTGTCTTCTTGTATGTGAACTGTGCCAACCACTCGTACAATATGATGGGGAACTCACAGAAAAAGTACTCATGGGGATTGTCATGTATTTACCTCACCAACCACTTATCCATCGTTAGTCTAGGGTTATGATTTTCTGCTTTAGCGAATTCTTTCAGCTTTTGATCAAATCAATCTTGAAGTTCTAGTCCATTCGGATGCCACATCTAATATTGATTTTCTGATCGTGTCGGATGCCACACACCCTCCTCTCAGTCGCAACAAGGTCCCAGCAACGAAACCATTTGTTGGTGAAAATCCCACTAACAAAACCTAATCAACAGGGGTTCCCACTCTATTGACACCCAACTTGCCGTGATCTCCCTGAGCATCGACCTAGACAGGTTTTACTATGTCCGAAAACAACCACAAAGTGAATGAAGTCTCACCCGAGATGTTCAATGGAGGGTTGACAAAACCAAGTTTCCATAGAAAAGAAGAGGACTATGGGCATCGACAATTCATTTGTCTATCTATAAAATCTAGTCATTCGCATCATCATTCAGATCACATCATTCAAATATCACATGAATAACCATGTTAATTGCACAAAGAGATCTAATACTATGACATCATTCGCAAGAGGTAAACATTGCATCATAGATCCATGTCACACAATTACTTCATCATTGGATTTGCACAGCAAACATGATAGAGATAAAAAGATAACAATAAGACAATAATTCAGATCAATCTCCTTGTCATTATATTAACCACTCACAATCAACTACAAATTCAAAAAAAAAAATTCAAATTCTACTACTTTATCTTCTCTATGATCTCTCTCTCCAGATCTCTATCTCATACATATATCTTCATTTACAATTCTTCATCTACTTATAGGCTTACGCATTTACATTCATGGTCCACTTGGACAATTTCTGACTAACTCCTAACCGACTAATGACCAATATCCACAAAATGTGGTCAAAAGTACAAAAAGTGACACAAAATATTCATAATTAATCTATTTCTTGTCTTGCGTGCTATCTTTTCCTTGCGTGATGTCTTTTGAGCTTGCGCAACATCCTCGATGCTGTGCAACTAGCTTACCCAAAAACCCATTGGCAACAATGATCGATTGTTGTTCCAAAAACCTACAACAAGGTTATTTTGAAACATATTCCATTCATGAAAACTCAATGATATAATTGATTAATTCATTCCCTCTCTTTCATGTCAATTGATCATAGACTTAATCAATCCGCGTCATCAACCATGTTACTGATTTTCCCTTGTCATCAACCCTGTGATTGATTTTCCTTTGTCGTTGTTGAACTCATCATGCTACCATATCTACTAGTTATTCCTTTTCCATTCAGGAACACCTTTGACATCAATGAAAACTAAATTCTCAACATATCGAATTTCCATGATTGATCAATTGTCATTCGATAACTCTTCTACATCATCATCAGTGGGATCCACCATCACAATTATTGATAATTCTCAGATTGAAACTGAGAATGTTGGTATGGGGATGTATTTGTCTTTGATGGGATCTTTTAATATTGTTGCACCAATAATTACTATAGGTTCCACTCTTGGTAGTGAATCCTCGTCATTAGGTTCGGTCGCATTTCGCACTATGTATTTGGAGGACCCTTGGAATCTCCCTTCTCTGATAACTTTGGATGAAGATCCCAGACCTACCAAGATGGAGATGGCATTGTCTCCAATGGATATTTCTTATCAAGCTACTCTTGATCTCGTTGTGGACCCTAGTCCTTCCTCTTTGTAGACAAAGGATGAGGACACTTTTTCACTTCTTGCTTACGTGGTTGCGTTGTCATTCTCACATGACTGCCTCGGTGATGTTTTCCCTTCATATGAAGTGATTCTCAATGCCATGAATGGTTTGGGACGACCATGGGAGGATTTGCATCATCGCTCTTACTTCCTCCCGGAGCTTGAACAAATCGAGTGTGACGAATTTAGGTCAACCCTTACAGAGAAGGTTGGTAGTCCCGTGATCCCATTAGGCACTCATCGAATATTTGCAAAAAGGAACATGGCAAACTTGTCACCTACAATTCCTATCGACATTTCTTGGACTCCCGGTAAGATAGAGAACGTTTACATTGGAGCATATTTTTCTCCTGATGAGATTAAGGCATATACCGATATTTTTAAAGAGTTTCATGATGCTTTCACTTGGTCATATCATGAAATTCCAGGAATATTCCCTCATATTATCGAACATGAGATCAAAACTTATCCTGATGCTAGACCTGTTTGAGAGAATTTACGCACGATGAATCCCCATAAGCTGCATGCCATTAAGGATAAGGTAGAGAAGCTACTCAAGGATGGATTTATCTATATGGTTCCCTTGACTGAATGGGTATCCAATATCGCTCTGGTAGATAAGAAGTAGGGTATTATCCTGGTATGTACTGACTTTAGAGACCTGACTAAGGCATGTCCTAAAGGTAACTTCCCCATGCCATTCATAGACCATATTTTAGATGAGTGTGAGGGAAGAGGGGTATTTTCGTTCATGGATGGTTTTTCAAGATATAATTAGATCCAAATCAATCCTGAGGAACAACATAACACAATTTTTTTTTCCTTCGGGTACTTTTGCATGTCGAAAAATTCCTTTCGGCCTTAAAAAGACTAGAGCTACATTTCAGTGGGAAATTACCTTTTATTTTCACGACATGGAGCTCATTATTGAAGTCTATATGGATGATTTATCTTCTCACTCTCATTTGAGAGTGGATCATCTAGACCATTTGTGCTTGTTATTCGAGATATGTTGTCAATATCAAATACGGTTGAATCCTCAAAAGTGCATCTTTTGCGTGAAAGTGGGTCGGTTATTAGGATTTATCCTTTCTAAAGAGGGGATTAGGGTTGATCCTCTTAAGGTTGAGGCAATAATTCAGTTTTCACCCCCATGCATGGTTAGACACCTTCAAAGTCTCCAAGAGATGGATAACTTCTTAGAAAAATCTGTCATCAACTTGCCAATTTGACCAATGGCTTTATACGCCTTTTGAAGAAGGATACTCCATTCATATGGCATGAGTGAGCCTAAGATTCCTTTGATGCTCTTAATAAATCCTTGGCATCGGCCCCCATGCGTAGTCCATTCAACTATAGCCATGTATTTTTATTATATGTGGTTGTGTCTCAAGAGACGATTGGGATGGTTTTGGTTCAAGAGGACGATGAACTTCAAGAGCACATTGTATAATATCTTATCTAGTTTCTTATTGATTCTGAACATTGATACAGTCACATTGAGAAGCTATCTTTAGCAACTGTTCATGCGATTCAGTGGTTGAAACATTATAAAATCCTTCACCAGACTATAGTAGTGGCTCATATCAATCCATTTTAGTTTTTCCTAACTAGATGAATGATAGGGGGGAGTATAAAAAATGGATTGTTATCTTGCAAGAATTCAATATCGAGTTTGTTTCAGAAAAATCAAATAAATCGTTAGTCTTTGCGGAGCTCATGTCATATTTTCCTAGTTTGGATGAAGATGAAGTTCACAAAGATTCTTTTTTCAATGAACATATATTCCTTATATCGATTATTGATCCTTGGTATGGTGACATCATCATATATTTACATACTTTGAAAGTCCCTCTTCACCTATCACGCGATGAGCATCGATGTTTACGACATGTTGCTAAGAAATACCTCATTGTCGGTGACACCTTGTACTGTCATGGGGTGGATTCCATTTTACGTTGGTGTTTGAATCACGAGGATGTTGAGACAGTGCTAAATGATTTCCATGATGGGGTGTGTAGTGGTCACTTATCTGGGCTTTCTATAACCCAAAAAATCCTTTGAGCGGGTTACTATTGGTCGTCGATCATTAAAGATTACGTCAATGTGGTCAAGTGGTGCCACCCTTTCAGGTGTTTGCATGGAATATGTGTTCACATCCTGCCTTGTTACACCCTATTATCATTGTTGGTACCTTCACCAAGTGGGAGTATTATTTATGTATTGCAACCCAAATTCAACCAGGGGGCACCATCTCATCATAGTGGCAATGGATTACTTCATGAAATGGGAAGAGGCTATGCCTACTATTAAATATGATGGTGAGATAGCTGCTCATTTTGTATTCAATCATATCATTATTTGGTTTGGTATCCTGAGATATTTTCACTAACCATGGTAGGAACTTTCAAAATATGATGATGGATGAATTATCTTCAAAATCAGGGTATAAGAAAGAGTATTCCTCTTCTTATTATCCTTAAGAAAATGGATAGGTTGAAGTTGCAAACAAATCCTTTAAGTCCATTCTGAAAATAACTGTTGCACAAAGAAAGAATAATTGGCACATTATTTTTTACCTTTCTTTGTGGGCATACCGAACTGCTATTAATACTGCCACCATTTTTTCTCCATATCAGTTAATACATGGGGTGGATTCGATATTGTCGATTGAATTCAAAATTCCCTCTTTGAAAGTAGTTGTAGAGCTCTTCCTAGAGACTTCTAAGTTGGAAGAATGTATGGTAAACTTAGAACACCTTGATGAGAAACGTTGAGATGCCTTGGTGGCTCTTGAAATCAATAAACATTGCGTAAAGAATTAGTATGATAAGTTTGTCTTTCCCCAGATATTTAGTGAAGGTGACTTGGTTCTTCTATATAACCAAGCTAGTGAGTTGTTAGGGGCAAGTAAGTTCAAACCCATGTGGCATGGACCTTACATAGTGAAACGAGTCTTAGAAAAGGACGCAGATGAGTTAGAGGATTATTATGAGATAGACTTGCCGGAGCCTAGAAATGGGCTCTATCTTAAAAAATAATATGCATAATTTTTCTGCTGAGGTTGATGTCTTGTATACTATTGTACAGTTGCTTAGTTTACTTTTGGTCCTCTTATAGTGATTTGGTTTGTTGACATGCTTCCTTTTGTTGTGGAATATGTCATTGGAATCTTCGGTATATGTAGGATACGCTAATGGTGACCGCCTCCATACCCAAAACTTAGCTTCGGTTGATTGGGTCATTTATACATCTGAGGGTTAGGTAGTATCTTTGGGATGTGTGTGTCTTCGACCATCTTCAAACAATGTTGTTGATTATATTGTTGTGATTGAAATCATATGCAATTCCATTTCTAATGGTATCTTATCTCTTGAAGTATGCCTTGACTCATAGTTAGTGGTTTCACAGTTAAATGGTGTGTATCATATTAGGGATATAAATTTATTACGAAGGTTCTTATGAGTAATATTGTTAGAACGTCAATTTGAGCACATTAATATTGTTAAAATAGCATTTGTTACACCAATAATGAAGCATGCAAATTTAAAACACACATGTAAATATAATAAACCGATCACTATAAGCTTTTCATTTTCAAAATATAGTCCAAATTAATGTCACAATACAAAATATCATGATACAAAATTGGGGCTTTAAGCCACCAAAAAACACTATACATCCGGTACAAAATGTCTATCTAGGCCTCTATTCCTGCGGACTGGGGTACTGGTCATGGAAACAAACAACAACATTTTCCAACCGTTGAAATGGTCAAACCCATGCATGGGGCACTCCTACAACAAGTCTCTACGTTTCCTTCAAAAATCCCTCAACTTGAACCATAGGCACCCTATGTCTCATCCTGATGAAGTTAGTATGAATGCTTTGGAGCGTACACTCTGCATCTGCACCTAGTATGTCATCACCTCATCCCCTTCGATGTTGGAAGGGGAAACCATCCAATCGTCTAGGACCCACATATGCATATGCATGATCAATGTGAGTATGTGATACCACCAAAAGCATGTTTTCGATTCCATTATATCAAAAAATAAAAAAAACATCAAATGCTTCAAAAAATACATTGGGGATTGTTACCTATATCACCATATGTTGAATCCGGTGGTAATGGCATGTCTAGGTCTCCACGAAAGTCGATACCTGCATAGGTATAGTCATCCATGACCATGATCTGTCATTTCCACCCATGGTAAGAGTCTAGTGGGAATAGAGTGGGTGTCCTACCTCCCACTAACCTCTGCATCAACTCCACCCAACAGGTTTGGGCTGGATCTCATAGACCATGTGGAGGAACCTGAACTCTTGGCTTATGGGACAATACATGCTTGAAAAATAAAGTGTTGAGTATGTTGGTGAACCCAAAGTTCCTGGTCCTTCCGAGATTACAGACAGTTAGTTGTTGTCTCATATTGTTCAAAAAGGATGTACTCCAATCATATATTGTGGGTCTCATACACTCTACTAAATAGAACATGAGAGGCCTGGAGCCTTGATGCAATGATGACAACCCCGATATCCTGGCTAATACCAGTACTATAAACTTGAGACCAAGGCTCTGGATGGAGTTCACAGGAACTTGGCTTTTGATATTTTCAGTATATCGAAGACAATACATAGCTATGTATTACTCAATGGTGATTCCACCTCCTACTCCACGAGCCCTCAAATTGAGTATATTTCCTCGGTGGGATAGTCCAGTAATGAAATAGAAATATTTGACTTTGAGTCTCATGGGCATCCCATCTAGCTTACAATCCTCTGTATCTAGATCCTAATAGTTAACAATCATATGTATAAGCCTTGTTTGGGATCTCAAGCTCCAAAGTTTCCAAACCTTGTATAATCCACATCCCCTTAAAGCTTCTTTAGAATTTTCATCACGTTGGATTGCCCTATCCACATCCTCATGTTCACACTCCCTCCATTCTAACACCATCCTACAAAACAATCATGGATTTTCATGAAATTTTTCCTTTTAATTGGACATCTTCTCTCTTATACATGACCTTTTTTAGTTACAGTCACACATATACATAGGCATGCTTTTCTTTTCCAATGTATACCTGACCCTATACATGACCTGATAGCCTATGACTTGTGTGGCCTGGGATATCCATATTTAGGTGGATCCAAAAAAAGACTTACACCATAGAAAATTGAAATAAATGCATTGAAAATATAGGGAATGAGATGAGGATCTACTTGGCCCTGACAGTTAGTGATTATGTTTCTCCTAGCTCTCAGAATTGGTTATTGAAGTTCGTGGTCCAAAATGGCTCCAAATGCATTATGTGTGGTAAAAAAAAAATGGTATGGTGAAAATATGATTTTTTTACTATTTATAAAATTTCTTTTGAAATTTTTACCCACTAGCCTATAGTTTGGACCTTTATTAACCCTTTTGAAATGTTTTCGCCTATTATTGTGATGTAGGGACTTACTTTGGATGCACTTTCGCAAAGGTCTTAGCCTGTTCATGTCTATAACATGTATAATTTTGAACTAGAATATAGGATAGGATCACTTTTTGTATGCATCATGAATATCCTATGACCATAATGCCTCAACTATAGATACAAACCCACTTCATAATGTTACAGAACCTCATATTGCTACTAGAAGTGGCATTACGTAAGTGGTAGATCCTTCCTATTCATGGGTGCCCTAGTTTGAACTTCTTAGCCATTTGGTACCCATGTTGAGATTCTTCCCTTAGGTCTGGGAGTCCCTTATAGTCACACCATGTCTTCGATCAAGAACCTCATACTCATTCTTGAACTTTATGTTGGCCAAGTCTCATAGGGACTCTCATTTATATCAAGTTGTAATTGCATTTCATGCATTTTTTTGTTGTATTGAGCCTTATGTCGACTCCTTGCTTCAGTTTTATGAGCCATATAGCCCTAGATTTCCTCAATTCTAGCTAAGCAAATCCTTTCATATATCTTTTGCATCTTGATCACCCCATACTCAGAGGAGACATCCCCCCGAGTGTCCTTATCCCACACATGCTTCCTTGCATCGATCATAGTTATGTTCCAATGCTTGGAACTAGTTTTCTTTCTTGCGACACTTGTTTCCTCCTAGTTTGTAATATAAGAAATTTCATTCTTTTTCAAGTTTTCCAATGTGAAAAATACCAAAAAAATCATAAAACATAAAAATCCGGATGGGAAATGAAATTACTTTTGGAATTTGTTGTGTCATGTCTCCTTCGAATAGAGCATTGTATATTCCATCCATCATTTGGTTTATTAGTATGAATTTATGAGCTGTACTAGTTACTCTAAATTTTCTCCACTGACTGGTTATTCTTTGAGTCCCAATGGAGCCTCTGTCGATGCCTTATGTATCACAGATTTGTCCCAGTTTTCATGTTGAGTCTATGCTTCCTATCAGTCGCCATCTGCCTTATGCTCTTGTTCGAAGGAATTCTTAGTCTGAGTCAGCCATTCCTTAGTTATCTTGCCTTTGCATGTCGTTCATTCCTGATACAGTTATTGGTTTGTGCACATCTTGTTCGTCTGGGTTCTTCCAGATTATACAGTGTTGCTAAGTACCTCGTGTTGGTTGACGGGGTATGTCTTAATGCCCTCCTTCCATCAAATTGCATTCCATCAACTTCAGATCATTTATTTTGGAAGAGGATCCTAGATTCCATTGAGTTCCTTGAGGTTTGCAGTTGTCAGTGGAAGTTTCTCTTGCCATCGACAGATTTTGGAATACATCAATGTCCCCTGATCGATGGATTCTCTCAAGTGTTCAACCTCAACACATATATTCACACTTGTTTGATTTCACTATGTACCTTGTTTACCATTATCATTATTGATGGGATATCTTGCATCTATTACCGATATACATCAATGACTAGTAATCAGAACATGGTCCATCATGTTTGACCTCGACACCTTTATTTGCATGATGGGACATGTACCGGTTGCGGTTTGTCTAGAATACATCTGAGCTTGGTGGAATTCCATACATTCTACCTCCTTGATCGTGCCAGTATTCATGAGATGTCATCTCTCATGACCAGACTCCAGTGTACTATCAGATGTCTTCATTCAATATAAATATCTCATTTCACTGTACATTGTACGTTGCGATGACTACATGTGACATATTTTTATCATGCCTTTTCATGGCCATTGTACTATTATGTATCCGAGATTTCTATACTTTATATTTGTAGTCACATGTTGAGATGTATCATTCTACTGTACTGATGAGTCATTGGTTTTTCCACTTGGGTCTTCATTACTCCCCTTATGGGATTAATATAATGTATTTCAGACATCACGTTACCCCTATGACCTCACACATTATGGGGCATCTGTTATAGATGATTTTATCACACTTGGTAGATAATTTTTTTATGGCCTTCCCTATCCCTATGCAGACTCTTTGGACACCCTTTGTTCAAAATAAACTTTGATGTTCCAAGAAATACCTTTGAAAATCCCTATTTATTGGTATATGCAGACCACGGGCTTACATATCACGTGTAAATGAAGCTTGTCCCACTATGACCTGCATACATCGAGAAATGTGCCAAAAAATAAAATATTTTGAAGTTTTCCTCAATGATTCATGAATAACTTGACTATTGGCCTTCCATATGCCTAGAAACACTTCGAATCGACCCTTCACTTCTTATTGAAGGGCTACATATTAGGCCTTTCGGATGCATTAGAGGAGGAGAATTGAACATAACAAGGAAGCTATAGTTCATTTGTACCCCATTCATACATGCTTGAGTATGCATCCCTTTGTCCTTTTGAGCACCCATTGATTATCTTCTCAAGCTTGTCATTGTCTTGTGATCTTTCCATTGATATGGAGGATTGAAGTGGTGGAGGACTCGGTTTCTCCATTTCAACAAGGTGCCGGCATGGTTTGTCACTTGTATCTATGTTTATCATCAATAGAAATATCCATTTCTCATCCATTTTATGTGTGTAACTATGAATTTTCTTTATCCATGGATGTTGTTAATTTGATTTATAAATATTGTTTTTATATATGCTAAAGTAGGCCAAACACTTGACATATATCATGATTTTCTATTTTGTTGTTACGACACCATGTTTATCAGCTTCTACTGAAAGGATTCCATGACACCATGTTTACCAACTTCAACTAGAAGGAGGGTACAACCCCCTAGAGGCTTGTTGCCTTCCCTAGTGCCACACTACCACCCTGATATGTTTTTATTTGATTTTCATATATTCTTTATATTCTCTATCACTGGTTTTTATTTGGTCTTTGTCTCCTCCTACATGGAACTAGATCATAGAGGTGATTTCTCTCACTCATGATTCTATCTATAAATGTCTTCTAACAAATTTTATGTGAATGTGTCTCTTCACCGTTGCGCCTTTTCATTCTTAGATCATGCTTCTTCATGAAGACTCATTTCTTCATTTTAACAATTCTTTAACTCTACTTGGGTTTATTAATCATACCTTTTCGCAACACAATTTTACCAGAATTACCTCTCCGTAATGATAATTCTTCACGAGAAATTATTTTGAATTCTCCTTTTTACAACAGATACTTTCCTAAACTTCCTGATTTGTTGATCCATTACGGACTCTTTCCTTTTCATCGATCCAACACACTGATTTCCCTTTGAAATCATCTTTGACAATTTCCTTAGCTTTCCGTAATTTTCTTTCCGCAACAACCTTTTCACACTGTTGATTTCTTTGGAATCTATCTAGAGCTTTTATATAATGCAGATTGCAGATGGGCGGTTTGAATTTTCTAAAAATGTCCTTCCGTAACTTCCTTTTTACAATGGTATTTTTGCACCATTTATTTCTTTTGGAATCTTCCTAAACCGTTGATCCAAGATTAGATGTGGATTGCGGATTGTGGGTTTCCCCAAATCCTTAAAAGTGCTTCCACAATTTTCTTTCTCCAAGATTTCTTCTGCTTAGTTGATTTCATTCAGACTCTTTCCTTATCGTCGATCTTTGATCATATGTGGATTACAGATTGCGGGTTTTCCAAATTTCTTTGAAAAACACTTCCGCAAATTCCCTTCCATAATATTTATTCTGCATCATCGATCTCTTATGCTGTCTTTCCTGACCATCGATCTTCCAGATTGTGGGTTCATAAAATCTCAAATGTTTCTTCCGCAATTCCCTTTCCACAATTTTTCATCTGCACGGTCGATCGTTTATGGATTCTCTCTTGACTGTTGATCTTGTGGGTTCACTTCTAACCATTGATTTACAATCAAATGCAGATTTTTGTTATAGTGTTGGGGATTGCTCGATATCCATCAATCTCTTTGTAGATTCAATCCTAACCGTTGATGCATGATCAAATTTGGATTCAATCTTAACCGTCAATCATTTTTTGGATTCAAATCTGGCCATTGATCTGTACATTGTCGATCCTTCCAAAAGGTAGGGGGAGTGACAGGTCGTCCCCGGATCCAAGCTAGTGACTTCTTGTGGATTCCAAGCACCTGGATCCCCCACACTACCTTTTCTCTACATGTCGAATAAGTCGAATGAGACTAGTGGATATAAGCAGCTACAAACGCAACTGTGTTGCTAATGTGGGATAGATCCCAAATGTAAAAATAAATATGCACCATTTATTTCCTTGATCGAACGGTTGTTGTGTCTTCCTATGGGTTCTATTGTTGATCCTCTGCCTCTTGCATTATGTTCATTTGTTTTGTCAGTGTTGAACTCGTTTGACGTCAATTGACAATTATTTTGCAACATTCTCCCCCTTTGTCATTGATGGAAATATATTCTTTTAGTTAATTTTCTCCCCCTTTGAAAGCAATGAAAAAATATTCCTTCTGAAAAATGCTCCTTTCATCATGTGTCCCCCTGAGATTACGCTTCCACTTCTACAGTTGTTGTAAGGATATTACTCCCAAATTCTATCTAAGATGCTCAAAAGCTTCCTTGGGTAGTGGCTTGATAAATATATGAGCAATATGTTTTTTAATGTCAACATACTCTAGTTTGACAACCTTCTGGGATAATTGTTCTCTTAGGAAGTGATACTTCATTGGTATGTGTTTTGTATTGGAGTGCATGATAGGGTTTTTTTATATATTTATGGCACTGGTATTACCACAATTTATTATTATTGGGTTCTCATACTTCATAAGTAATCCTTCTAGTTTCTTCTTCATCCACATGACCTGGGTGCAACATGACACAGCAGGAATATATTCGGCCTCTATTGTGGAGAGTGAAATGGAATATTGTTTTTTACTTAACCATGAAACCAAACAATTGCCTAAGAAAAATGTTGCTCCACTGGTACTTTTCGATCATCAACACTTCCTTCCCAATCTGCATCAGTAAATGCTTTTAAGATGAAGTCTTGGATTTTTTTGGTACCATAACCCATACTCTATAGTACCTTTCAAATATTTGAAAATTCTTTTACTTATATTACATGTGTTTCTTTGGGGCTTGACTAGCACCTAGCAACCAAATAGCTTGCATCGCACATGGTCTTGTAGTTGTCACATGCATATAGCAGGTAGGGTATTTTTTAAATATTCTAATACTATACTTAAGTATAGTATTCTAGGATATTGTTTTGGATTGAAAAAACATGTTTATAGAGAGGTAGGTGAATATTAAATATGAAACATATAATTAACACTAAAATGTGTAAATTTTGGTGAATATTATGATAAAAAAAACATATTTTATGTAGATATAGGCGATATTATAGACTAAAAATGACCAAATAACAAATTTATGTTTTGAAAAAAACCCAAAAAATAGCCAATTGGTGAAATTTCTCCCCTAAAAATTACCTTGATAGAAGGATTGCTATCATGTATCTATACATGGTATGATCCACTTCCAGAGACTCATCGTCTTTACTTAATTTATAACATGTGACCATAGGAGTACTAACAGTTTTGGATTCTTCCGTCTTAAATCTTTTAAGAATGTATTTGATGTACTTAGTTTGAGACATAAAGATTACGTTGTTTGTTTGGTAAACTTGTAACCCCAAGAAGAATGTTAGTTCACCCAACATTAACATTTCGAATTCCTTCTTCATTTCAGAAGCAAATTTTACACTTAGTATTTGTAAATTGCTTTCAAATATGATGCAATATACATAAACAACAACAATGATAATATTTTCATCTTCAATTTTTAAGTAGAGATTACTTTCAATGGCCCCTCTCTTAAATCCTCGTTTCTTTAAGTAGTTGTCCAGCCTTGAAAACCACACTCTTGGAGATTTTTTGAGGGCATAGAGTTCCTTTTTCAATTTACAAATATAGTCTTTGTTTTTTTATCAGAGAAAACCTCCAGGTTGTTCAATATAAACCTCTTCTTCTAGTATTCCATTCATAAATGCAGACTTGACATCCATTTGATATACTTTAAAGTTTTTATGGAATGAAAGGGCTAAAAACATTTGGATTGCTTCAATTCCTTCTATGGGGTCATAACTTTCTTCAAACTAAATCCCTTCTACTTGAGCATACCCTTTACATACTAATAATGCCTTGTTCCTTATCACTTGACCATATTGATTGAGTTTTTTCTTGAACACCCATTTGGTCCCTATAATATTTTTGTCTTTGGGTCTTGGGAAAGTTCCCAGGTTTTGTTTCTCTCAATCTGATCCAATTCTTCATTCATGACTCTGATCCATTCATCATTTTTGTTGGATTCTGTAAAATTATTAGGTTCCACTACTGAGAGTAGGTCTTGTTCATCAAATAGTAATTGTCTCCTTGTACTAACTCCAACATCTTTGTCACCTATGATCTGTGTCTCAGGATGATCCTTTTGTACTCTTCTAGATGGGGTTTTTGTATTAGATCTTGGAGAATGTTATTCACTTTCCTATGTGTCATATTTCTCTCTTTCTTTTTCATCATGAATACTTTCATCCTTTTGAAAGTCCTCCTCTTCTTCATTATTTTTATTTTCATCACCATCGTGACTTCTTGTTCTTCTTGGTTTTATGTCATATATTCTTAGATCTGCACTCTCTACGATCGTGTGTAAACTTTTATTTTAACATCTATATGATTTATTGGTGGATTAATATCCTAATAATATTCCTTAATTAGTCCTAGAATCAAACTTTCCAAGATCATCCTCAATCCTTTTAATGTAGCAATTTATCCCAAATACTCTGAAATATTTGATTGAGGCTAGTATTCCATACCATATTTCATAAGGAGTCTTATCCTTCTTCACTCTGAGTTGTCCTCTATTAAGTATATAGACAACTGTGTATATTGCTTCTTTCCAATATGCATATGACAACTTTGCGTCATTAAGAATTCTCCTGGCAGCTTCTTAGACTGTTCTATTTTTCCTTCAACAACACCATTCTGCTAAGGATTCTTTGCAGCTAAAATTGTCTCTTAATCCCATGCATCTCACAAAATTCATTGAATTTGTTTGAGGTAAACTCTCCCCCATTGTCTGATCTAAGATACTTGATTTTCTAATTTGCCTCATTTTCAACCATTGCTTTGAAATTTTTGAACTTTTCAAAGGCTTCTGATTTTTCTTTGAGAAAAGTTACCCAGGTCATCCTTATTTAGTCATCAATGAGCAGCATAAAATAATATTCCCCTTGCATACTTTTAGTCCTGGTTGGTCCACAAAGATCAGTGTGGATTATTTCTAGAGGATGTGAGGTCATGTGTTCTTTTGTTTTGAAACTGGATTTAGTTTGCTTCCCATGTTGACAATGTCTACAAATTGAGTTTCGAGGTTTCATAATTTTAGGAAAGTCTCTCACAGCTTATTTCTTACTTATTTTGACAAGATTATCAAAGTTTAAGTTTGCCATTCTTCTGTTCCATAACCAACTTTCATCAACCATACTCAAGTGGCATTGATTTTCATTTTCTAAGATGTATACGTTGATTGAATTTCTTGCAACGATGCCCACAATTCTTTTTGAGTCTTTTTTTCTGATTTCACATTTCTCATATTCAAAAATATAGATGTGCCCTTGGTCACATGTTTGAATTACACTGAGGAGATTAGGATTGGGGTTTTCTATCAGTAATACATTTTTTGCTTTGATCTTTTTGTTGACAACAGTTGTACCTTTTCCAATTATCTTGGAAGACATATTGTCTCCAAATGTGAATTTACCCTTGTTATATGTTAGTTTTATGAACTTGGTTGGGTCTCCTGTCATGTGTTTTGAACATCCACTATCCAAGTGCCAAATATTTTGTTTCTTAGTTGCATAGGGAAATCATGGATATCTCGTTTTCTTCCCTTTCCTTCCAATACTTCTTTTGTTTTTTGTCTTAAAACTTATTTGCAACAGTCTTCCTTGTAGGAGTCATCAGTTTACAATATCTTTCCATATGTCCATGGTTATTACATTTGTAACATTATAGGTCATATCTTTGAAGAGGTGTAAAACGATTATGATTTCTTCCTTTTGGCTTGTCACTGGGTGAATTCAAGCTGTATTCATGAAAATTTTCATAGGCTCTACAATTTAGGGCTTTATGACCAAATTTATTAGAAGAGTAACAATGACCAAAGAATATCCCTTGATATCTATTTGTCATTTGTCTCTTAGAAATCACATTGATCTTGATTTGTCCATGAGAGGCTGGGATAAATTTGTCTCTTTCTTCTTTCTTATCTGGACTCTTTAGTGTGGCAGCATAGCTTTTTCCCCTTAGTTTGTGAAAGAGGAATATCTTGGCCCATATCATAATCCATATTTATCACTTGATGACTTTTGGCTATTTATAATATCATATAATATCTTTGAGCTGCCCTCAAATCTTGTTTTCAAGCCCTCTTTATCAAGTTTTTTTCTAAGCTGCAAGATCTCTTCTTCAAGCTTTTCAGAATCTTGTTTTCCTTCCTTGAGTTGTATATTTAGGTCCTCTTCAATTATTTTGGCCTCTATAAGTTGTGTTTCCAACTCCCTAATGGCATGGTTTGACTGTTTTTTTTCTCCTGCACATTTCAATTTATTCAAGAGCACTAATGAGTTTAGTTTTTAAATCTACTTCACCTTCCTCATCTGATTCACCATGCTGAACCTGTGTATCTACTCCCATGAATATAATTTATGTTTATTCATCTCCACTTGTATCTTCATCTTCACTATCTCCCATAGTGTAAAGAAATTTCTTTTTCTCATAGTACGTCTTTTTGTTTCCCATTTTACCCTTTTTGACCTTCTTTGAGACTTCTCTCTCATCACACTCATCTTGCTTAGGGTAAGGACATTTTGAATAAAAGTGTCAAATTCTTCCATAGCCAAATCATTTTAATGGTATATTTTCTTGGTATTTTCTAGTACCTCTCTCAAGTTTCTTGATGAACAGTGCTTCTTCATCATCTGAGTTTTCTAAGTGATTCTTAGATAGGTTTTCATATTTCTTTGATTCTTTTGAATATTTAAATGTTACTTCTTCCTTTGAAGGTTTCAATTAGTCCTGTTCTCATCTCATATACAGTGAATATCCCATGTAACTCATCTACCATCATATTTTCAAGATTATCTTGTTCTTCTAAGGTAGATACTTTTGAGTCATAATTTAAGGGCAACTTTCATAGCACTTTGTCAACAACTTATTTTTCCTTCATTTCTCCTCCAAGGGCTTTAATTGCATTAAAAATATCATCTATTCTTAAGAGATATTATGCAATATTTTATTCCTCTTTCATTTTTAGACTTTCAAACTGTCCTTTGTATGTCTAAATTTTGGATTGTTTTACTTTAGATGCCCCTTCATAAATAGTATTTACTTTCTCCCAAACCTGGTAGGTTGTCTTACATTGCATAATTTTTACAAATACTATCTGTGTTAACCCACTCAAGATTGAATTTAGGGATTTTTCATTTGCCTCATATCCGTCTAGTTCATCTCTGTTTGTAGGTATGTTAGCTGGTAATTTAAACTCTATTTCAACATATATCTAGACTCTATATCCAAGATACGTTAGATGGAACTTCATTATTACACTCCAGTATGCATAATTATCTCGAGTAAATAATGGAGGTTTGTTGGTGCCTAACCATTCTTGTTGATCCATAGCAGTTTTTAATAGGATCTTCCTTCCAGTGGTTAAGTTGTAGTGAAGGAACCTGCTCTGATACCAATTGTTGGAATATTGGACAATATTGAGAGGGGGGGGTGAATTAGTATTGATAACTTTTAACAATTTAAACTACTTTTAACTTATTCATTAACACACATAAACAACAAGGACACACATAACACAAATTTATCATGGAATCCCAATTGGGTAAACCACCAATATTTCCTATTACTACAAAAATTACATTTACAATTAGTTTCTTCCTGCTACTACAGACAAGGATGGTACTACACCCTGTTTACCAGCAACGTCTACTAGAAGGAGGCTACGAGCCCCTATTTTATTGGCTGCTACTGAAAGGATGCTACAACACCCTATTTTCCAGCTTCAAGTGGAAGGAGGATACAACCCCCTGCAGGCTTGTTTCCTGCCCTAGCACCACCCTACCACCCTGACATGTTTTTATTTGATTTTCAGATCTTCTTTATGTTCCATGTCACTAGTTTTTCTTTGGTCTCTGTCTGCTCCTACATGGATATAGATCACAAATACAATTTATCTCACTCATCATTTTGTTTATAAATGCCTTCTAACACGTTTTATGTGAATGCATTTCTTCACCGTTGCACCTTTTCATTCTTAGATCGTGCCTTTCATGAAGACTCAATTCTTCATTTTAACAATTCTTTAACTCTACTTAGGTTTATCAATCATACCTTTTTGTAAAACAATCTTACCAGAATTGCCTCTTCGCAATGATAATTCTTCACCAGAAATTTTTCAAAATTTTCCTTTTCTCTACAGATCCTTTCCTCAACCATCCTGAGCTGTTGATCCATTGTAAACTCTTTCCTGTCTGTCGATCCAACACACATATTTCCCTGCGTAATTATATTTCCGCAATTGCCCTAGCTTTCTGTAATTGTATTTTCACAACAAAGTTTATGCATCATTGATTGCTTCAGACTCTGTCTAGACCGTTGATCTGATGCGGATTGCAGATTGTGGATGTGTGGTTTGAATTTTCTCAAAAGGTCCTTTCGCAACTACCTTTTTGCAAGTTACTTTCTGCAATGGTCTTTTTGCACCATTGACTTCTTTTGGAATCTTCCTAGACCATTGATCCAATATCAAATGTGGATTGTGGATTGTGGATTGTGGGTTTTCCAAAATCCCTAAAAGTGCTTCCGCAATTTGCTTTCCACAATATTTCTTCCGCTCCATCGATCTCTTTCGGACTCTTTCTTGATCGTCAATCTTAGATCAAATACAGATTGTGGATTGTGGGTTTTCCAAATTTCTTTGAAAAACACTTCCACACTTTCCTTTCTGCAATACTTATTCCGCGTCATCGATCTCTTGTAGAGTCTTTCATGACCATCGATATTCCGAATTGTGGGTTCATAAAATCTCAAACTTTGCTTCCGCAATTTTTCTTCTGCACCGTCAATTGTTTCTGAATTCTCTTCAGACCATTGATCTTGCGGGTTCACTCTCAACTGTTGATTTACAATCAAATGTGAATTCGCATTATAGTATTGCATATCTCTCTGCATACGTTGATATCTCTGTGGATTCAATCCTAACTGTTGATCCATGATCAAATGCGGATTAAATATTAACCATCGATCGTTTTGTAGATTCAAATCTATCCATTGATATGTACATTGTTGATCCTTCCAAGAGGTAGGGGGGCTGGTAGGTCATCCCGGGCTCTATGATGGTGACTTCTCATGGAGTCCAAGAACCTAGAGCCCCCACACTCCCTTTTCTCTACGCATTGAATAAGTCTAGTGATAACAGTGCATATAAGCACCTACAAACTCAACTGTGTTGCTACTGTGGGATAAATCCAAAACAACAAAATCAATCTACACCATTGATTTCCTTGATCAGATAGTTGTTGAGTATTTGTATTTGTTTTTTTATCGATCCTTTGCCTTTTGCATCAATCCTCCACCTCTTGTATTATGTTCATTGGTTTTGTCATTGTTGAACTCCTTTGACGTCAATTGACAACTATTTTTGACAATTGTCCCTCCCACAACTTTGACCCATGATATTAATGTACCAGAGCATTATCCTTGAATACTTAAAACACAAGGTCCTTGAAAACCATGAGGATTCAATCACTAACAAAACAAACTTAACCCTGAAAGAATAATACCTTGCAAAAATGGTGATAAAGTTGGAGGGGATTTAGAAGTTTCTTGAAGAGAGTCCCATGACTACCGAAATCATAAAGATACATTTCCATAAATTTTGAACCACCCTGACAAAAAAGATCCATCAATGTCATACTTCCAAGTAGATTGTAAAATTGTTGCATGAATATATCATCTTCATCCAAACTTGTTAAAACCATAATGATCATCCTTGGAATCACTACATCAACGAAAATGATTACCATTGAAATATCTAAATACATGTCAAATAACTAGTGTAAACACATTACGATAAATGTGTGTGTGGGGGAGGGGCATGCCTGTTGATGTATTTGTAACTTCGGAATGTATTCATCTGTATATCTTATGTATTGTACCCTAATGTTAATTCTGAGACTTGTCTGTAATGTATTTGAGTCATGTCATGCCCCGATGTTCCTATCGGGAGTTTCTATAATGTTACAACTCATGTCAAGTCATTGTGGGTAACCTTCCTATTGGTCAAGGGTTAAAGTACCCAAAGTTGTGGGGCCCTAGGGTTATTAGAATATCCTAGAGAATTCAACACTAGGTGAGTCATTGAAAGTCGGGGCAATAGACTCCACCGTTGTGTTAAGGATAACCCTCCTTGTTGGTCAGAGGAGGCAAAGTCCCCACAAGTTGTGGGGCACTAGGGTTATTAGACACTCCTAAAGATGTCGGCTCTAGTGAGTAATTGTTAAGTGAGGCTGACATGTTGGAGTGGGTTTCAAGTGAACAAAAGAATATAAATAGAGAGTGAGCCTCTCTATTTATCATACACACACTCACTCATTGGGGCGCATGAGTGAGAGTAGAAGTTGCTGGGATCAAGAGAGAGACTACTGCTATCGGGAGATCATATTTATGTTTTCAGGTTTTACTTTTGGTGCTGATTCTATCACTAAGGAAGTTGCGGGGTTTTCTCATTTATGGTTTCCCTAAGTAAAATTCTTTGTGTCTCTTGTCTCTTGTGTTTTATTGTTGTGCATGTTATTCTCTCAATTAAAGATCCTAAGATTATAATGCTAGATTGAATGATAAAAATCTAACATGGTATCAAAGCTAACCTGAGAAGAAGACATTGTGCAGCTACAGAAGTTAGGGATTCTTACTTTTTGGGTCTCTCTCCACAATCCATCATCAAAAGTATGCTAGGCTAACTCTCCATTGAAGGGTGCATCTTTCTGTCGAAGTGTAATTCAATTCCGAGCATTTTCAGTTTTCGGTGCAGGAAATTAGGGCTTTCTACAGAAGAGGAATTTTTGAGTGAGCCTAGAGTAGGATTTTTATCCTCATCAAAATCAAATTTTAGAGACCTGGTTCAAGATTTTTGGTTGGGTGAAACTCCGGGAAAGTCAAAACCTAGTTTGACCCCGAGCTGGAAAAACCCTAAATACTAAAAATGATAAGTTTTGGTAAATTCGCTATATCTCAATATTGGAGAAGGATCAGGAGCTTAAAATTTCACATGCCAAAGATAAAATTATTATTTACACTATGTCCAACATTTAGCCTCAAATTCTCTATATTCTAGGAGATATGATTCCTCCAAGTTAGGGTTCCAGCCTTTTCTAGGATCCATCCCTAAACAAGACAACTGGGGATAATTGCTATATCTTGGGCTACAAAGTTACAAATGAAATTTATGAAGATGTTCCAGAATGGGTACGAACTGTATGTTTTTTGGTCCATGTTTCAGACCTAGAAGATGAAACAGTGACACGTGCCAGTCCGTACAACTTCGCTGTTCTGAACAGTCCTGTAACAGGTCACCCTGGGAAAATGATCATAAGTCCCAATTGGTGAAACCAATTCTGATTAAAACTTTTTTGATGGAACAAGGACGGGAGAATATACCTTAGTGAAAATTTTTAGACATAAAGGAGCAGCAATTTTAGATATACTACAGAAACAGTAACAGGAATTTTTGTAGAAGAAATTGGAAAACTAGGGCTTCCTATTTCAGAAGTTTCCCTCCACTATTTTTAGCAAAGGAGTACATTGGACAGCTCAACTTGAAGAGATATATATTTCTATCTAATCATATCTAAAATATTCTAAGTTCTTAAAATTAGGTTTTCTCTTACAAACCCTAGATCAGCCAGATCCGGAACCAAGACGGACACCTCAAATCGGTAAGATATAATCTTTTGTTGTTTTCATTTGAGGTTCTCATTTCCAAGTGATCTATCACATTAGCTTGGTGAAGTTGACAACTCCCAAGAATGGAAGTATATGATCTCTTTGAATAAAATGAATTGGACACCTACACAAGTAGAGAGGTTCCAATTCCAGAGGGAGATGAGGCTAAAATCCTTACATAAGAAGAACTTGTTCAAGGCTAAAAAGATCATTGTTGATTCAATCACAGATCAACTTGTACCACAAGTGTATTCCCTAAAGACACCAAATATGTTTGATTCCTTGACCAAGATATTTGAAAGGAAGAACACAAATTGGAAGATGACCTTAACAAAACAGTTGTAGAATGTGAAGATCCAGAATGCAGAGACCATACAGTCATACTTTACGAGGGTCTCTCAAATCAAAGAACAACTTGTAGCAGTAGAAGAAGAAGTGGAAAATGTAGAATTGGTGATAGCTTGCTTGAATGGTCTCCTAGGATCATGGGATTCATTCATTCAAGGAATGTGTGCCAGAAGGAAGTGATTACTTTCAATAGACTCTGAGAAGAAGAAGAAGCTCAACTCATACGAAGAGAAGAGAAGATGGGGGCAATTCAAGATCAAGCTCTCACCATCCAAAGAAGATCCCTCAAGTGATGAGGAATATGAAGATCTCAACTCTTGAAGAAAATCTTATCCATATTAGCATTTGGATAAGAAACGATTCTATTATGAATGAAGAAGATGATGAAGCTGAAGGCTCAAGAAGGAGTCTACCCATGAAACAAATAAAGATAAGTATTCAATTGTAATTTCATGATGGGTAAGTGGCTCATGGTGCTATACAACTCTCCATTGCTGCTTATCTAGAATGAAACCTCTTTGCTGACATATTGGATTAGTGCACAATCTCAATGTTGTCCTGGTAGAGATGGAAGGCATCTAGAAAATTTTCCGTGAGATATGGATGAATGTTGTATTGGCTAAAGTAGTTACATGATCATATATTTATGCATGAGAATTTGCTAGTATAAATATTCCTTATGAAATGTTTCTAACAATACAAATGCATTTTACTTGTAGGAAATATCGCATACATAATCGCCTTCAAGCAAAGAAGGATGAGACTTGTTCCGAAGAACAAGTGACAACAGTTCAAAGATGAAGAATAATATGATGAATGCAGCGACATCATTGATGCAGAACCTTCCAGCCATGAAGAAGTAACCAAGAAGAAAGGGAAGACCAGTTTAAAAAGAATTATGTCTAGGATGCAGTATCAATACATGAAGGGAAGTTCATAGTTTAATCATGCAGTAGATGGAAACATCATGGGATACAAGGAAATATTCGTAGCACGAGGCACAGACTACGAAGAGACATTTGCAGCCACTAGAAATACACATAGAATCATGTGTGCAAATGAAAGAAGTCCTTGTATGAGTTCAAAAGACACCCATGGGAAACACATACATGATGAGCTTGATGAAGATCTGGACCTCTGCTACAAGGTTGATAAAGGATGACAAGCTCACAGATGGATGCAAGAACGCTTTCAAAGATAAAGGATCTTGGTATCCAATGACCCTAGATGAATACATAGAATATTAGTAGCAGAGGAAGCTACTTGTCACTCCAGTATAGAATGTTTCAGTGCATAGAGTACGAAAGACAGAGGGAGTATGATGCTTCAGAGGGAGTGACTGCAGAAGATCCTGAGGTTCGACATGGTATGACAGGATGGATAGATTGCTAATTACTCTAGGCTTTACTGAGAGTAAAGTGGATTCCAACCTTTTCTTCAAGGTTGAAGGCGGAATACCGGTGATGCTCCTGTTATGTGTCGATGCACTATTTTCTAGGCATAGAGGTGTGGCAGAATGCAGATGGAATATTCCTCGAACAAGGGAAGTATGTAGTAGAGATCCTGAAGAGGTTCGGGATGATGGACTACAAGGACATGACCACACCTATGGCATCGAACATGGAGCTATTTAGTGATGCTTCATCAGAAGCGGTTGATTCTACGATGTATCATCAGATGATTGGGTCCTTGATGTACCTAATGAACATAAGACTAGATATTTGCTTTGCTGTGAACACCTTGAGCCAATTCCTGATAGATAAGAGACATGTTCACTTGATTGCTGCAAAGCATATTCTGAGGTACCTGAGGGGTATAGTTGATTATGGACTCAAGTATGAGGCAAATCAAAAGATTAACCTGGAAGGTTATGTTGATTCATATTGGGAAGGTAGTGCCATCGATAGGAAGAGCACTTCAGGGTGTTGCTTCAGTATGGGATCAGGTGTGATCTCTTTGTTCAGTAGGAAGAAATCCTGTGTGGCGCTGAGTACAGTTGAAGTAGAGTATGTCGTAGCTTGTTCAGCTAGTTGTGAGGAAGTATGGCTGAGGAAGCTACTGTCTGATTTATTTGATCTCCAGTTAGATGCTACTTGTATATATTGTGACAACCAAAGTTGTGTGAATTTGTCAGAGAAATTGATGTTCCATGAAAAGTCAAAGCATATCGAGATCAAGTATCACTATATCAGGGATATGGTGCAGAGAGGAGCAGTGAAGCTCTAGTATGTTGCAACAGACGAATAGATAGCTGATGTGTTGATGAAGCCATTAGCCAGAGTGAAGTTTGAGTACTTCAGGGAGAATCTTGGTGTTCTCCAGATCGAGGTTCCTTCCAAGGGGAAGTGATGAGTCCGTGAGCCATTCTGACATGGTGAGAGGATCGATTCCTTCAATGGTCAGATGTGAGGGCTGAGTCATTCTGTCATGGTGAGAGGATTGGTTCCTTCCATGTCAGATATGAGTGTTGATCCATTCTGATATGACTATAGGATTGGTTCCTACATGATCAAATATAAGGGCTATTTCCATTCTTGGAATGGAGGTGCCTGGTCAGTTACTAGGAATACTTGGTCTAGGACTGAGGGCCATTCTGATATGACTGTGGGATGTGTTCCCACATGATCAAATATGAGTGCATGGCCATTCTGATGTGATTAAGGGATGTGTTCCCACTTGATCAGATATAAGGGCTGATGCCATTCTCTTGGATAATGGAAGCACCTGGTCAGTTACCAGGAACCCTCAACCTGGGGTTGAGAGCCTTTCCAGCATGGTTGCAGAATGTGTTCCCGCATGGTTGGATGTAAGTGCAGAGCCCTTCCAGCATGGTTGCAGGTTATGTTCCCGAATGGTTGGATGTAAGTGCAGAGCCCTTCCAGCATGGTTGCAGAATGTGTTCCCACATGGTTGGATGTAAGTGCAGAGCCCTTCCAGCATGGTTACATGATGTGTTCTCGCATGGTTGGATGTAAGTATAGATCCTTTCCAGCATGGTTGCAGGATGTGGTCCCACATGGTTGGATGTAAGTGCAGAGCCCTTCCAACATGGTTGCAGGATGTGTTCCTGCATGGTTGGATGTAAGTGCAGATCCATTTCTAGCATGGTTGTAGGATGTGTTCCCGCATGGTTGGATGTAAGTTCAAATCCTTTTTAGCATGGTTGCAAGATGTGTTCCCTCATGGCTAGATATAAGTGTTGAGCCTTTCTAATAGGGTTGTGGGATGTATTCTCGCATGATCAGATGTGAGTGCTGGGCCTTTCTGATGTGATTATAGGGTTGGTTCCTACATGATTAGATTTGAGTGTTGGGCGTGCCTTTCTGACATGGTGTTGGATGTGTTCCTCTCATGGTTAGATGTAAGTGCTGGGTAGGCCATTCTAACTTGGTGTTAGATATAAGTGTTGAAGAAGACCTACATGGAGGCTAGGCCTACAACCAACATGAAAAAGAGCTGGCTCTATAGAACTTCCTGTGATGAGAAGAATCATGAGATAGCACCCCTGATGATGATCCAGCAGTGATGATCCAACAGTGATGATCCATATCGAGTGATGATCTAGATCCAGTGATGATGATCTAGATCAAGTGATGATCCAGATCCAGTGATGATCTAGATCCAGTGATGATCTAGATCCAGTGATGATGATCCAGATCGAGTAATGATCTAGATCCAGTGATGATGATCCAGATTGAGTGATGATCCAAATACAGTGATGATGATCCAGATCGAGTGATGATCCAGATCCAGTGATGATGATCCAGATCTAGTTATGATCTCGATCCATTGATGATGATCCAGATCCATATGAAGATGAATTGAAGATGAATATGACAAGAAGTCAATGATGACCCGAATGATACAGAGAAGAAGACTTGTGTTGATAAATTCTGTCAAGAGAATACCTTCCTAGTTAAGAGGGAGCGTTGATGTATTAGTAACTTCAGAATGTATTCATCCATATATCTTATGTATTGTACCCCGATGTTTATTCTGGGATGTGTTTGTAATGTATTTGAGTCATTTCATGCCTCGATGTTCCTATCAAGAGTTTCTATAATTTAACAAGTCATGTCAAGTCATTGTGGGTAACCCTCCTATTGGTTAAGGGTTAAATTCCCCGTAGTTGTGGGGCCCTAGGGTTATTAGACTATCCTAGACAAGTCGACCCTAGGTGAGTCATTGTAAGTCAGGGAAATAGTCCTCACCGATGTGTTAAGGATAACCCTCCTTGTTGGTTGGAGGAGGAAAAGTCCCCACAAGTTGTGGGGCACTAGGGTTATTAGACACTCCTAGAGATGTCAGCTCTAGTAAGTAATTGTTAAGTGAGGTCGACATGTTGGAGTGGGTTTCAAGTGAACAAAAGAATATAAATAGAGAGTGAGCCTCTCTATTTATCATACACACACTCACTCATTGGGGTGCATGAGTGAGAGGATAAGTTGTTGGGATCAAGAGAGAGACTACTGCTATTGGGAGATCATCTTTATGTTTTCGGGTTTTACTTTTGGTGCTGATTTTATCTCTGAGGAAGTTGTGGGGTTTTCTCCTTTATGGTTTCCCCAAGGAAAATTCTTTGTGTCTCTTGTCTCTTGTGTTTTATTGCTATCCATGTTATTCTCTGAGTTAAATATCCCAATATTGTAATGCTAGCTTGAATGATAAAAATCTGACAATGTCTAGTGGGGAGGAACATGCCCTCACAGCCCAAGGATATCATGAAGCCTCCTTTCCACCGTATATAAGGTCCATACTAAATATTAAAAAAATTACACTTGAATTAATTTGATCCCTTTCTATCTTGAATCTATATTAAAATTAACATTTTGCAATCCACTTAAATTCATTTTTATATTTTTATATTAAAGATAACAATTTTATTGATATAAAACTATAGTCATAGTTAAGATTGCTTAATCAAATTTTGACCATGAAAAACCAAATAAATGTAAACATATAACCTTTAATCCAATAAAAAATTTAATATACATATAATGAAACATATAACTTAAAAACTTAAAGTGACATTGGATACCCATGAATTCTAAAAAAACCATTACGAATCGCGACGCAATAGGGAAATAAGATAGTTCATTTGTCCATTTCAATTTTTATATATTGATTAAAACTATTTGATCCTGTTGATCAGGGAGGAGTCTAGTAGAGTTCAGGAACCAGAAAAACATTGGGTCCTCACTAAAAAATGCAAGGGAAATAAAGAGGAGGTGGGGCAAAAGGAAGCCACAATAGAAATCAATAGTGAGAAAAAGGAGGGAATATTTGAATGAAAAAATATAATAGATATATAGAAATAATCGACAAAGGAAGAGACAGGGTCCATACAACAAAGAAATAATTGACAAAGGAAGAGGCAGGGTCCATAGGCCAAAGAAAAAATCAACAAAGGAAGAGACATCATCTAGACGCCCAACTTCTATTACAGTGCAAAAATTTAACAAGTACTAATGATAATAATTGGTTGCGTATATGTGAGGGTGATGTGTCTAAGTTACATCTGAATTTCCCTCCACAAGGGTTAGAGAGAGGAAGGGTTCCACCACTTCTTTGTGCAGCATCTAGGAATTCTCATAGTTCATGTAGGAAATAGGTATTGAGATTCCTCATTTAAAATTTCTATTTTTTTCTCGCCGGGATACTCATATTCATCTGGAATCTCTGTGAGTGACTTTTCTCCATGTAATTTTAGGTGGGTATTCTTAGATAACCCCACATTAATTTGGGATCTCATGGATACAATAAATTGACATTTAGTGAAGTGAATTCAAAATGTATTTGATAGGATATCCCCATATTCATATGGTTTATCACCGAGTACCATTTGATGGCATTTTCTACATTTAATCTCATGACTTTGTTATTGGGCACCCCAATATTCATCAAGGCATTGAAACTTTTTTCATCTAGTAGCAAACGGGTGTTGCTGAATCTAGAATCATAAGGAAGGGAAAGTTATGATATAATATAATTTAGATATGTAAAAATTTCCAAGATCAATAGACATATTAAAATGGAGGGCTCAACAGTATGAAGGTGGAGTTGGTAGCACTCAGAATTTGAGAAAATAAAGTTTGTTGAGATGCATGATGAAGACCACATGAATAATTAATAAGGAAAATTTTTGTTGTCCGCTTCATACAGTAAAATCCCTCCATTCGATGGAATATATTCCATATCCATCACGCTTCCTAAAGTTGAGGTTTTAAGACATGACATGGCCAAAATTTCTACCAAGGTCTTGAAATTGAAGGACCAGGTCTCTATAGGTATTTGGATTTTGAAGTGTGTAATTATATCCTAATGCAATCATTCTTGTGATTAATATTTCCCTTCTTCCAATAGTAGAGGATTCACACTATGGTTGTCTTGTTGGTGGAGAGTGCACTCTCATTTGTGGGTTGTTTCCCTCCATTACATGTGAAGGAAACAAATTAAATTGAAGTCTATACCATGATTTGGGAAGGGATAATTTTCTGGTAGAGGCTTCCTCACACTTATGGTCGGGAAATCAACGTTGTAGGAACAACAAGGGAGGAACTGTTGGTGATTACAGTCAATGTAGAGGATGACTTGAGGAGATATACACTTTTTTCAACAGTTGGTAAGTACACTACTAGGAAATATCTTCATTGGGTGGATGTTCATAATAGTGTTGGGTACAAAGAGGAATCTACATGTAACGTCCCCGACCCTCCGACTGGCGAAGAGGACGCTCCCATAACATTATCTATATAGGAAACTATCCCCATGAACATATACATAAAAAGAAAAATGCTTTAAAAATAAAACATGGATACATCATTACTATTCAGCAGAAGCAAAACCATACATTCAAGCATTCGACATGTTCATTGTAATTCATTAAATAGTATATACAATTGTAGAGATGAAATAGACAAGAATACTTGTCTTTGAATGAATCTCCCCATAACCAGCTATGTCGGTGCAAAATTCCACCCAACCATAGGCCATTGTTCCCCTTAATCTCTTAGGAACATCGCCACCCCTGAGTTGGGCATGATTCCCCAAGGAATAAGGAAACTAAGTAGGTTTACACATAGCCAAAGATACACAACTCAGCTAAGCCAACACAGTTGGGTTGATCAGGCCATCAAGGAGATGGGAAAAGCTGACTGCTAAGCTGGTGGGCTCACTAAAGAGCTAAGGACACCTACACTAGAACTAGACTAAATTCTAGGACACCCACACACACCCAACACAAGGAATCATTCCCTTCTCTGCTACACAGTCCCTCAGGCCCTGACTTCCCTTCCAGTGCTATTCAGGGGTTATGGAGAAGAAATCCATCCCTCTAGCTCTGTCTATGAGGTTCCCAAACACACCAGTTTTATCAAGCATGCCAATCCTTCATTCCCACTCCAATACAATCCAAATACCAACAACTTCATACACACAACAAAATCAAGCGATTCACAACTTTGTGAAAGAAAAAGGGAAACATTACGGTAGTCAAAATGGTGATACACAGCTCCGACAGAGAAAAATGGTCTTAGAGTTGTTATTGGCCCTAACATGGCCAAAACAACTCAGCAAAAACCCACACACATGGGGAAAACAATAGCCATGATCTCACCACTAAAGAAACGGGAAATACACAGCCCAAAATTGGAGATGGAAACGTATACACAGGCCCACAAATTGAAGGAAATTGCCCACATAGCAAAATCAAAAAAATGGAAGACTGAACCAGTTGTGGTACACATGTGTTAGGACAATATGCATGGCCAATCCAGAATCATGAATGCCCCAAAATGGCTCCCTAGCTCTTTGCATGAGGGAAAAACCCTAAAACCTGTGCGTGAGGAGAAAAGCTGACTGTCCCTACGTGAGGATGGGAAAGAATGGAAGAATGGGTGTGGTCTCTTCCTTCCCACGTGAGGGTGAATGAGTCTTCTGGTGAAGTGTGCATGTGCACAAGGACTAAAATTCCTGCCACACACCACTGCCCAACAATAACTTCCCAACTAGCATCTGAGCTTTTTAATTGGTAATTGATTGATTGAGATAAGGGAAGGTGAGTAAGTCAAAAGGGTGGGTGACAACTAAATGGGTTTAACAGCTGACACTTGGATTTTCCCCATTGGCCCCAAGGGTTAAATAATTTCACTCCTTATCCTTAGGAAAATCATGCCCTTTTGATTATGGTTGCATTGACATAGCTGATTGGGGTCCATTTTAATTAAAATGCATATTTACATGATGCCAAAACTATAATGTGTTGGATAACACGATATACCATCGGCAATGATTTTAATCGCTGAGACATTAAACGTTAAATCGATGGTTGGGATTTTTACTTTAGCTCTAC
Organism: Pseudotsuga menziesii; assembly: GCA_001517045.1. NCBI lineage: Eukaryota > Viridiplantae > Streptophyta > Pinopsida > Pinales > Pinaceae > Pseudotsuga > Pseudotsuga menziesii. The sequence goes on along the minus strand of LPNX010529447.1, from coordinate 221,508 downwards.
ACCATGATTAATTACAATATATACATCATATTCATTTAATGCAAACGGGGTCAAAGACTATTTCCTTAGGAAATCCATGCAATTTGAAAATCTCTTTCATGAAGATCTTTGCAATATCATCAGTCTTATGCGTAGAATTAACCGGTATAAAATGCACTGCCTTTGTCAACTTGTCCACCACAATCATGATGGAATCATGTTGTCTCCAAGTCATTGGCAATCCTGAAATAAAATCCATGGAAATAACTTCCCATTTCCCAAAGGCTGTAACAAACCTGCAGGGTGTTGATGCTCAACCTTTACTTGCCGGCATTTCATGCACCTTGAAATGTATTCAACCATGTCCTTTTTCATTCCTGGCCAAAAGTACTGCTTTCTGGTTGTAGCAATTGTCTTCTGATATCCTGGGTGACTAGAATATGAAGCTTGATGGATTTCATCCATAACAACTCTCCTTATATATGCTACATTTGGAATATAAATTCTTCCTTTATAAGTGAGAAGTCCATCTTATTCCAATTTATATCACTCATACCTCTTCTCAAGACTTTGCTACTACAATTTGTCTTTTACCTGCTCATACAATTCATCTCTGGCAGTACGATTAACAATCTGTTGCCTCAAATCTGATTGGAAAATACGAAGAGATGCCATATTCATTTCCTGCACCTTCCTACTGAGCGCATCAGCTACCTTATTCTCTTTTCCCTTTATGTGCTTGATTTCAAAATCAAACTTGAATAAAAACTTCAACCATCTCGCTTGCCTAGCATTCAGAGTAGGCTGATCAAACAAATACTTTAGACCACAATGGTCTATCCTTAGCTCAAATATTCTACCCATCAAGTAATGCCTCCACATCTTGAGAGCATGTACTATGGCTGCAAGCTCTAGATCATGAGTGGCCTAGTTCTTCTCATGGTGTTTTAGCTTTCTTGACTCATAACATATCATGTGGTTGTCTTGCATACTAGGACTCCTCTAAGCCCTTATTTGCATGCATTGGTACATACCACAAAATATTTCTCTGGGTCAACAACTTTCAATACCGGTGCACTGGTGAGAATATTCTTCAATCGCAAGAAGCTTTATTCACACTTCGATGTCCATTCAAACTTTATACCCTTCCTTTGCAAGGAAGTGATGGCATGTGCAACTTTGGAGAATCCTTTAAGGAATCCCCTGTAGTATCCTGCAAGTCCCAGAAAATATCTTACATCTGTCGCATTTCTTGGAGTAGGCCAATTCATAATGGCTTCAATCTTTTCAGGGTCCATCGATATACCCTCTTATGAGATAATATGACCCAAACATTGAATTATATCTCTATAGAAGTCACACTTGCTCAGCTTTGCGTACAGCTCATGCTACCTAAGTAATTGCAATGCCAATCTCAAATGCTCTTCATGCTCTTCCTCATTCTTAGAATAAATAAGAATGTCATCAAGGAAAACAAGAACAAACTTGTCCAAATACCTGCTGAAGACACTGTTCATAAGGCACATAAATGTAGCAGGTGCATTTGTGAGACCAAATGGTACCACTACAAACTCATAATTTCCATACCTTGTTCTGAAGGCTATCTTATGAGTGTCTTCATCCTTTATTCTCACCTAACCAGACCTCAAGTCAATCTTGCAAAATACCTTTGCTCCTCTCAGATCATCAAAGAGGTCATCAATCCTATGCAAAGGGTATTTATTCTTCACAGTAACTTTATTCAGCTATCTGTAATCAATACACAACCTAAGTGTACCATCTTTCTTCTTTACAAACAGAACTGGTGCTCCCCATGGAGACACACTTGGCCTGATATACTTCTCCTCCAACAACTCTTGTAGTTGCATCTTGAACTCTAGCATCTCTGGTGTACTCATTCTGTAGGGTGTCTTGGACACTGGTCCTGCTCTTGGTACAAGTTCAATTGTAAAATCAATGTCCCTCTTTGGAGGAAGCCCTGGAATCTCATCAGGAAACACATCCTTGAATTCATGTAACACTTGATAGCCCTCCAACCTAGGAGTTTCATCCTCTGTTGCCTCCAAAATATGAGTTGCATACAACTGACAACCTTTCCTACAAAACTTCTTCAACTACATTGCTGAAACTTGCCTTACTGAAATCACCTTTGGAATGCCTTTCACAACTTTTGGGTTCCCTTCTTCATCCATGCATTCAAAAGTCTTATTATAACAGTCAAGCTTTACCCTGTGAGCTTCTAGCCAATCCATTCCAATGAGAACATCATAGGAACCAAGTGGTAGAACATTCAGATCTACACAAGTGACTAACCCATTCATGACCAATGGACATTTCTTTACCACTTCACTAACCTTTCTCTTAGTTCCAGTGGCTAGCTGAACTAGCCAAAATTTTCTATGCTTTACTTTCTTAAAAGCACAAATCTCCACTACTCGAGGGGTAATGTAACTGCGAGTAGAACTGGGGTCAATCAAAATAGAAATAGATTGCTCAACAATCTTACTTGCAACTTCAACCATAGTTGACTGGTGATCTTCCTGGTAGTCCTCCAGTGCTGCATAAATCCTAGGGATGGCCCTTACTACTTGACCCATTGTTTCTGCTTCTTGAATGTTGTAAGCTAACCTTGTACTCTCATTCTCGAGTGGACAATTCCTGCGCATGTGGGGTCCTCCACATTTCCAACATTGGAGTGGTCCTCTATTCTATTGTGGATCTTTAGGATTTTCTCCTATCACTCCAACTATCTTACTTGTAGCTTGGGATGGCTGCTTTTGCTGATTCCTGAAGTTAGAAGGTTTGAAACCTTTCTTTCTTCGGTCAAACTTCTCATTCTTCTTGTCCTTCCATGTCTTATGGTAATCGGGTTTTCCTTTTCTTTGCTCATAGCAATACTTAGCCTTCCTTATTGCTTCTTCAAGAGTTCTAGGTTCATAAAACTCAATTCTATCTTTGTAATACTGAGGAAATCCACTTAGGAAATGTCAGATCTTCACTTTTTCATCTTTGATGTACCTGACATACCTTAACAACTTTAAGAAATTATTTGCATACTCTTCCATGGTTTGCTGTCCCAATCTTAGCTCATGGAACTCCTTAATTTTGTCGTCATAATACCTGTCAGAGAGGTATTCATGCTTAATATACTTCTTGAATTGTTTCCACTTAAGTCTCCTTTCATTGATCCTCTTTACTTGATTGAAGTGTTCCCACCAAATGGATGCTCTTCCATTTAGATTGAATATGGAAACTCTTGCCGTCATGTTTCCTGAATAATCCTGAACTTGGAAGTGCTTCTTTATCCCAAGAAGCCAAGATTCAGCCTCTTGTCCATTCTTTACCTCACCATCAAATGTAGGAGGTTTAGCCTTCTTAAATTCATCCCGAGAGCGATCCCTATGGTGCCTCTTTCTATTTCCCTTGCGAGAAAAAGAGATTGAATCCCCACAGGATTCTTCTGAGTCAGATGCTCCACTAGAAGTCCTTCTCCTTTTCCTGGTACTGCTCTTACTGCCTTCTAGTTTTACTATACCCTGTCCTGAGTCTATCTTTCTTTTCAAGTCTGTCAAACTCTGCAACATACCAGCATTCAACTGATGTTGCTATTCCTGGGATTTTATTAAACTTCTCATGGTGGCTGCAATATCTAGCGATGTCTCTTGGAATATCCTTCCATTAGACTCTATGTCATCATTTCCAACTCGGACATGTTCTCCCATGGCATCTCATGCATGCTCGTAGGAATCTCGAGCACCATATCCATCATGGGTTCTCATGGCTGAACCACAACTTACTTTACCAAACCGCACTACCTAGAATACTACCCTTGAAGGTGACTATGATTATGCAAAATGTGTTAGTAACACAACTGTTAGCTGCATAGCATTTATGCAAATCATAAATACTTACCTTCTCTTGGAAAATTCATACAATGACAACTTTGTCCAAAGCAAAGAATCTCTTCCTCAAAGAACGACTGTCTCAAGGGGACGACGGGGGGTCAAATAATTTTTTTTTGTACATATTTGATTTTCACGCAATCTAGCGCATAAGGTCACTGCCATTTTTCTCCTTTTCGGCCCTGTAAATCCACTGAAAAACTGCTGAAATCCGCTGAAAAATCCCACTAAAAACTCAATTTTTTTTTCATATCAGATCCCTTCCCAACTAGTCATCCGATGTATCAGATTACTAGTTGACACTGCTTTCGACGCCTTATGGGGTGAGTCTTCGTCTGTCTTTCGATTCCTTATCAGATCCATATTCATTTGTCTTCCGACGCTATATCGAAGCGATCTTCATATGTCTTCTGACGCATCGGTTGCTCAATCATCTATCCTTTTCAGATGCTTCGGCTTCCTTCAGGCGAGCCTTGTCGACACCTCGGCTCCACTTCAGCTAACGTCTTTCGAGATGCCTTGGAGAGCTTCTCCTGAGAGATATCGAAAAACTTTTTCCGATATTTCCTGGACTTAGAAAAATTTCTGAATTTTTCTTTTTCTTTCTTCTTAACTTCTCCTTTCTGTTGCCATGTCGGCTCCCTTCTGGCAAGCCTTGTTGACACCTCGGCTCCACCTAGATGAGAGCTTTGGGTCCTCCTAGCTGAGAGATTTAGCTCCTCCCAGCCTAGAGCTTTGATTCCCTTCATATTTTCTCCTCCGGCGTCATCAGAAGCCCCTTTGGATGACTGAGCCGATGTATCGGCCGGCTTGAGCAAATGTCTTCCAACGATTTCGATACTTAGAAAATTTCAAAAAAATTTCCTCTTCGTTTTCCTTGTCAGCTGGGTATTATGTTGTTAGATGATGTATCGGATCCTCCCAACCGAGACCCTCGGCTCCTCTCAGTCGAGACCTTCGGCTCCTCCCATCTGAGACCATCGGCAAGTTTCAAACTTGGACAATTTTCAAAAATTTCTATTCGCCAGGTTCCTTTACCGGATCGACTCAGCTTAAGTCCTTTGATGTATCAGATGGGCTTCAACCTAAGTCATTCGACGTATCGGATGGGCTTCAGTCTAAGCCATCCAATATTTTTCATACTTAGAATTTTTTTCAAATTTTCCTTAAATCTTCCTGATTTTCTCATTTTTCCTCTGCTGGGTAGAGGGAAACCTACCTTTGTCACTACTTCTTCATGGCCCATTGAGGCCCATGCTGCAATATGTGCTCCGATACCACATTGTAACGTCCCCGACCCTCTCATCGATGAAGAGGACGCTACCATAACATTATCTATACGGGAAACTAGCCCCATGAACATATACGTAAAAAGAAAAATGCTTTGAAACTAAAACATGGATACATCATTACCATTCTGCGGAAGCAAAACCATACATTCAAGCATTCAGCATGTTCATTGTAATTCATTAAACACAAATATAATTGCATAGATGAAATAGACAAGAATAGTTATCTTTGAATGAATCTCCCCGCAACCAACTATGTTGCTGTAACATTCCACCCAACCATAGGCTAGTGTGCCCCTTAATCTCTTAGAAACACCACCACCCCCAAGCTGGGCATGATTCCCCAAGAAATAAGGAAACTAAGCAGGATTACACATAGCCAGAGATACACAACTCAGCCAATCCAACACAGTTGGGTTTATCAGGCCATCAAGGAGCTGGGAAAAGTTGACTGCTAAGCTAGTGGGATCACTGAAGAGCTAAGGACACCTACACTAGAACTAGCCTGACTTCTAGGAAACCCACACAAACCCAACACAAGGAATAGACCCCTTTTCTCCTACACAGTCGCTCAGGCCCTGACTTCCCTTCCAGTGCTATTCAGGGGTTGTGGAGAAGAAAGCCAGCCCTCTAGTTCTGTCTATGAGGCTCCCAAACACACCAGGTTTATCAAGCATACTGAGCCTTCATTCCCACTCCAATATGTTCCAAATACCAACCACTTCATACACACAACAAAATCAGGTAATTCACAACTCTATGAAAGAAAAAGGGAAACATTACGGCATCCAAAATGGTGATACACAACTCTGACTAAGAAAAATGATCTTTGATTTGTTCTTGGCCCTAACATGGCCAAAACAACTCAAAAACAACTGACACACATGGGGAAAACAAAAGCCATGATCTCACCACTGAAGCAATGGGAAAGACACCGCCCGAAATTGGAGATGGAAATGTATACACAGGCCCACAAATTGAAGGAAATTGCACACATAGCAACATCGAAAAAATGGAAGACTGAACCAGTCATGGTATGCATGTGTTAGGACAATATGCATGGCCAATCCAAAATCGTGAATGCCCCAAAATGGCTCCACATCTCTCTACGTGAGGGAAAAACCCCAAAACTTTTGCGTGAGGAGAGAAGTCGACCGTCCCTGTGTGAGGATGGGAAAGAATGGAAGAATGGGTGTGTTCTCTTCCTGCCCACATGAGGGTGAATGAGTCTGTTGGTGAAGTGTACATGTGGGAAAGGACTGACAGTCCTGCCACACACCACTGCCCAACTAACATCAGAGGTTTTTAATTGGTAGTTGACTGATTGAGACAAGGGAAGGTGAATAAGTCAAAAGGGTGGGTGACAACTAAATGGGTTTGACAGCTGACACTTGGATTTTCTCCATTGGCCCCAAGGGTTAAATAATTTCACTCCCTATCCTTAGGAAAATCATGCACTTTTCATTATGGTTGCATTGACATAGCTGGTTGGGGTCCATTTTAATTAGAATGCATATTTACATGATGCCAAAATTATAATGTGTCGGATATCACGATATCATTGGCAATGATTTCAATCGTCGGGACATTAAATGCTAAATCGATGGTGGGGCTTTTTCCTTTAGCTCCGCACCACGATTAATTACAATATATGCATCATATTCATTTAATGCAAATGGGGTCAAAACCGGGGTGTTACACTACAGGTTGAGGAGAACATATTACATTCTATATGCCACCTATAACATCAATCTTAGCTCCATTCATGGCCTTCTGAGGAGTTATTTCACCATAAAATTTAGATGTTGATCACATTATCCTACAGGTCAGGAAAAATATATGAAGGTAGACTTATTAGAAGTAAATATAATGTTGTTATAGCATTTAAATCATTAGTGAAATTTTCATCTTAGATTTTTTCTATGCTACTATTTACTCATTGAGAAATTCACTATTATTTAGCTTTAGTGTGTTGTTATCATTTGAGTATGGTTTGAAACTACATATTGTGTGTAAAGGACACAAAAAAAAACTAGCAGATCCAATAGAAATATAAAAATCCTTTTGAAGAGTGTTAAACATGGACATTACACCAATCACATACTAAGTGTTTGACAAAAGTAGTGAACCAAGAAACTCTAAAAGCATCTACAAATTAGTAAGGGAAGTCTATTTAGGGGCTTAGTACCAGAGTATGCAAAGTGTTTAACCACTATTTTGAATCATATTCCATAAGAAGTGAGGGGAAAATTAACTCAAATTTGGTTAGGGACACTACAGAATATTAGGGCCTTTCTTTAAAATCACGTTTCTATAACACAGTGAATGCATGGTACCATATAGAGCCCCTACTAAATGGAGACAATAGGCCAATATCCCCCAGTGATTATGGCCTAATTCCCCAATTCTGAGTACAAACATCCTTTGTCTTTTGAACCTATATACTATGCTATGTTACATTCATATAGCCATTATATTTGTCACATTTGATTTAATATTTATGTTTCAATGAACCTCGTTAATTTGAAAGAATATTAATTAGAAAATTAGAAAGAATTCAAATTTGTGCTAATAACATCTTATTTCAATATTATATGACCTTTTTTTCATCATGCTCACTTATGAGTTACATCACTAAGGTATCCAAAATGAATTTCAGTTTATCCAAATTTGATGGAAATGATAAATAATATTTGATAAAAAAAATTACGAATAAAATATTTTCTTGCAGAAATAGTGATATTATTATTAAGTTGTAAGAAACAATTCTACCCACAAAAACATAAACCTTTAAGCTTGAAAGGGGTAAGGATTGTGATTTAGTTTGTTTTAATTTCTTTTCTAAATACATATCACTTTAGAAACTGAAGCAACACATTCTCCACTAATCAAAGAAAGAAAGAAGGCGTCAATGATTTGGTAGCTATCAAATGTAGGACACAAAAAATTTGAAGTGGGCATGGACTTTTCATTTTATATTATTTTATTATAGACGATACCATGGTTTTGGTCTAATATGCTACCTTTTAATTTTGTTAATATTAAAATTAATTGGCAAATTATATTCTTTTGTTCATGGATCTTTGTAGTTATGGTTAGTCTTGTTTTTCCCTTATTCTATCAAAAATTTACATGCATATTTGAATATAAGTATTCTTTGACCAATATTTAAATGATTGCAAGAAACATACATGTTTTTTTCATTTGTGTGCTCAGTTTGAGCATGGGGATCATCTGCAATAGAGTTCCCTCATGATTTCACAATACACGTTAGCTCTGGTGGAGACTCTCTCAATGATAACAAGAAGGATTTTGAATTTGATAGAGTGCATGTGATCCAGGTCATGCCCAGATGCATGTCGAGGACAACAGTACGACTGAGGGAGTCAAGCACTATTATGGTGGAAGCTTAAAAGAATAATTAAAGCAAGAAATACACTATATAGACAGAAAATATGCACATAGACAATATGCAAGAATTCGAACCGATTTCTATATCTTTGATTGATACAATAGCGTACATATTTATATAGAATTTTGAGACACTTGGATGACTACCCGTTACGTTCAGTTACAAAATAAGTTATAACAGTTCGGAAGTTCAATTGTCGCAGACGATTGGAAGATAGAGAGAAACTATGTTGATGTTCAACAATCGTCGATGTCGAAAATGCATGTAGAGATTTTGTATGTCAAGCGTGAAACCTTTCAAGGTTGTCGGTTGTGTTGAGGTTCATACTTGACGAATTTAGTTTTGAACATGTCGAAGCAGTCAGAGTAGTCGAAGTGTTAAACTTTGTCAAATCCCAACAACATGCCAACTGCTGAGTGGAACATTCCTCCTTTCTTAAGAAACAATGGTCTCCATTGTGTGCTCATTCATGTGATGAAACTTGTTGGTTATTTCAGTAGTAGAGTACCATTTTCCTTACACAGGGATTTGTTCATCTTTAGCCACTTGAAACAAGGGAATGGAGTTCATCCTTGTATGGTGAATGTGTCGTCCTACGATGGCATCACAAGGAATAGGTTCCTAAACATGTAGATGAATGTCTTTCGGTTTTTTTGTATGCAAGTCATTATGTTCCAACATTGGTGCATGGTACGGTCGAAGTAGATCTACATTAAATGTTGGATGTAGTCCAAGGCATGCAGGAATTGCGATTTGAAAATAATTTTCTCCAATTTGTTTAAGGATATTGTACAGACCATATCGCAAAGGTTTCAACTTCCTGTATGGGCCAATGAAGCGCTCCTTATTTAAATGTAACTAGACTTGATGCCCAATTTGGAATGAATGAGGAATATGATACTTATCGTTTTGGGCCTTAGATTTTGTATTAACTTGTTGCAACATTTCTCATGGTTTCTTCTGGATGTTGTAGATTTAATCTCTGAAATTTAATTCTTTCTCAACTTCTCTTCCTTCAAATTCGGTGTCGTTCGACTGTGTCAAGGAACTGATCAATTCAATAGGTGCTGAGGGTTGAAATCCATAACATATATTGAATGGACTATTTCCCATAGAACTATGTTGAGCACAATTGTAGATGTGTTGTATGAATGGGAGGTTGTCATCCCATGTTCAATGATTCTTATGGTTGTACATGGGAAGAAATTGTACTAGAAAGCGATTTACAACTTCTATGTGTTCGTATGTCTGAGGATGGAAGGATTTAGACAAAGAAAGTCTCATGTCGAGTTGTTGCCAAATATTTTTCCAAAAGGTACTGACAAATATAGCATCTCTTTCGGAAATAATTTTCATTGGAAGGCCATAATGTTTCCAAACATGTTCGAAGAAGAGTTGGGAATTATGTTGCGTTGTTGTAGTCTTCTTGCATGGTATGAGTATAGCCATCTTGGAAAATATATCGACTACTACTAAGATCACGTAATTTTGATATTTGGTAGTCGGATATCCCGTCAAGTAGTACACAGAAATAGATTCCCATGGTTGACTAGGAACTAGTAGGGGTGTGTACAGTCCTTGTCGTCAATTCAAGGGTTTATAAATGGCACAAACTATGCAAAATTGAATGTACTTACTGATGCAAGTTTTAAGTGAAGGAGAATAAAATACTTTTGGAGGATAACAAGTGTTTTTGTGACTCCAAAATGTCTTGCAGTTTTGTTGTAGTGTGTGTCCCAAATGAGATTTTGCCTGTTCTCATTGGTCTGTACAAAAGGTTGTCCAATATTGTATAGAAAAGTGTCCTTCAGGAAGTAGTCAATTGTAGACAACATGTCAGCCTAAATTTGTCAATAAATTACATAGAAATCGTAGTCTACGGAATACAATTGTGGCCAAGTAGTGGTGTCGTACCCTGCATACTCATCACTGTAGACAATAGAGTAATGGGTGGTCAACTGAGACAATCGGTTGTGGTATTAGATTTACCTTTCTAATATTTAATTACCGATTGAAATTGTTGCAGGTAATTAATCCACTTGATTTGTCAAGCTGTTTGTAGTTTCGACTGGGACGAGGTAAAATATAAAGGATTATGATCAGTAAGAATGATAGTTTCTTTACCAAGAATGTAGTGTCTCCATTGCTTAAGAGCTTGTACAATGGTGTATAATTATTTTTCATACACTGAATACCTTCTAATAGTGTCATTGAAATTTTTTGAATGAAACACAACTGGGTGACCTGACTGAGTTATCACTGCACTAAGGACATAGTCTGATGCATCCGTCTCAATCTTAAATGTTTGATGCAAATCGGGTAACACAAGTACCGGTGCAAAACAAATCTTGTTTTTGAGTTGTTCAAAATATTGTTGTTGTGTCCGTGTCCATTTAAATATATTTTTCCCATTTACTTTAGTCAGTTGATTCAAAGGCCACGTGATGTGGCTAAAGCTAAGTATGAACCATCGATATAAATTTTACAAACCAAGGAAACTTATCATTTCATGAATGTTTTTAGGAATGGGACAATATTTTAGGATCTATAATTTTCTGGCTCGACATGAATTCCTGCAGATTCAATTACATACCCCAAATATTTGATGTTAGTCATCGTAAATGAGCGTTTTTCCATGTTCATATATAGTCGATGTTGTTGGAGAGTGTCAAATACTTGTCTAAGTTGTCTGACATGTTCTTCCCATGATCAACTAAAAATCATGATTTTGTTGAGATAGACAATGACACACTTGTCAATGAATGGTCGTAGAAGGTCATCCATATATCTCATGAAGGTTGTAGGTGCATTGGTTAAGCCGAAATGAGTGAATAACCATTTAAAAAATTCTTCCTTAGTCTTGAAATCCGTTTTCCATAAATCAGTGGACTCGATCGAAATTCGATGATATCCTAACTTAAGGTCAAGCTTCGTAAAGAACTGAGCACCTTTCAAATTGTCCATAAATTCATCTATTCGTGGAAGAGGATACCTGTTCTTGTTGAAATATTGTAACTTCGAAGAATATTCTATATGTATATTTTTGTGGTCTCTGATGGTCCTACTGAGAGAACCACTTGTATTATCTTGTACCCTGATGCTTCTAATCGTAAGAACTAATAAGAGTCATGAGGTTGTCCCCTCTAATTGTAAAGGTGGGTCATTATCACCCCATTGTGGTTACTCAAGCCTACATGATTAACTTGAGCCTACATGTCGGATGAGTTAATTGAAGTGAACAGATAAATATAAATAGAGGTGTAGCTCTCCTCATTTGTGACACACACTCTCACTTGTGTTGCACATTAGTGGAGAAGATAAGTAGCTGGAGAAGGAGGAGTATCAGGCTTTGATCTCCTTGCTGGTTTTATCTTTTATATTTTTGGGGCATCTATATTGAGGAAGATTTTGCTGTATTTTTCCCCTTAGGGTTTTCCCAGGATAAATCTTTGTGTTCCTTTTGTATGGTTGTGCTTGTCTATCTTTCAATGATCCTTTTTATATGCTTTTGTTATGAAAATGAAATGAAATATTGATGTCTTAGCTAAGCATATGAAATGTCAACATGGTATCAGAGCTAACCTGAGAAGAAGACATTGTGCAGCTACAGAAGCTATGGCTTCTTACTTTTTGGGTCTCTCTCCACAATCCATCAGCAAAAGTATGCTAGGATGAATCTCCATTGAAGGGCGCATCTTTCTGTCGAAGCGGAATTCGATTCGAGCATTTTCAGTTTTTGATGCAAAAATTAGGGCTTTCTACAAAAGAGGAATTTTTGCGTGAGACCAGCATAGGATTTTTTTCCTCATCAAAACCGAATTTTAGAGACCTAGATCAAGAAATTTGGTTGGGTGAAACTCTGGGAAATTCAAACCCTAGTTTGACCCCGAGCTAGAAAAACCCTAAGTACTAAAACTGTTAAGTTTTGGTACATTTGCTATATCCCGCTATTGGTGAAGAATCAGGAGTGGAAAATTGCAGGGGCCGAAGATAAAATCCTGATGTACACTTTATCCAAAATTCAGGCTCTTCTTCGCTATATTCTATGAGATATTATCCCTCCAAGTTAGGGTTCTAGCCTCTTCCAGAATTCCTCCCTAAACAGGACACCTGGGGAGAACTGCAATATCTTGGGCTACAGAGGTCCAAATGGAATTCCTAAAGATATTCCAGAAAGGGTATGGACTTTAATTTTAGTGTTCCAAATATCAGACTCAGAATATGAACCAGTGACACGTGGAATGCCGTACAACTTCACTTTTCTAAACAGTCCTTTAACAGGTCACGTTGGTAAAAGGATCATAAATCCCAAATGGTAAAACCAATTTAGATGAAACCTATGGTTTTGGATCAGGGACATGCTATGTTACCTTATTGAGAAATTTCTGACATAGAGAATAATTAATTTCAGAGATATCATAGAAACAGTAACAGGCATTTCTGGAGAAGAAATTGGAAATCTAGGGATTCCTGTTCCGGGAGCTTCCCTCCACTATTTTCAGAAAAGGAGTACATTGGACAGCTCCATTTGAAGAGATCTATCTATCTATACAATAAGATCTGAAATATTCCAATTTTTGAAAATTAGGGTTTCTGTGACAAACCCTAGATCATCGAGCTTCGGAACCAAGACGGACACCTCAAATCGGTAAGATCTAATCCTTTGCTATTTTCATTTGAGGTTCTCATTTCAAAGTGATCTATCACATCAGCTTGATGATAAGCTTGGTGAATTTGACAAATTCCAATCCTAGAAGTATATGATCTCTCTAAAGAAAATGGTTTGGACACCTACATGAGTATAGAGGTTCCAGTTCCAGAGGGAGATGAGGCTAGAAGCCTTACACAAGAAGATCATTGCTGATTCAGTCATGAATCAACTTGTACCACAAGTGTCTCCCCAAAGACACTGAAGATGTTTGATTTCTTGACCAAGCTATTTGAAGATAAGAACTTAAATCAGAAGATGGCTTTGAGAAAACAGTTGAAGAATGTGAAGATCCAGAATGCAGAAGAACTTGAAGCAGTAGAAGAAGAAGTGGAGAATGTAGAAGTGGTGATAGCCACCTTGAATGGCCTCCCAGGATCATGGGATTCATTCATGCAAAGAATGTGTGCTAGAAGGAAGTGATTACTTTCAGTTGACTTTGGGAAGAAGAAGAAGCTCATCTCATAAGAAGAGAAGAAGAAAGATGGGAACAAATTGAAGATCAAGCTCTCACCATTCAAAGAAGATCCCTCAAGCGGTGAGGAATATGAAGAACTCAATTCTTGACGAACCTCTTATCCATCTTATCATTTGGATAAGAAATGATGATTTCATGAATGAAGAAGATGATGAAGTAGAATGATCAAGAAGGAGTCTACCCACGAAACAAACAAAAGATAAGTATTCAATTGTCATTTAATGATATTGTTTTGTTATGCATTTGGTTATATTCAGTTGATGTGTTATGCATGATAGATTGTTTGCATTAATGACTTTATACTACTAATATGCATGTGATCGGTAAGGAGCTCATGGTGCTATACATATCTCCATTGCTACTTATCTAGAATGAAACCTCTTTTCTGACATATTGGATTAGTGCACAATCTCAATGATGTCATGGTAGAGATGGAAGGCATATAGAAAGTTTCCGTGAGATATGGATGAATGTTGTATTGGATAAATAGTTGCATGATGCATAAGAATTTGTCGTTATGCATATGTTTTATGAAATAGTTCTAACCATGCAAATTCGTGCATTTGAATTGTAGGAAAGGTCCTGAACAACCTCCTACAAGAAAACAAGGATGAGACTTGTTCCGAAGAACAAGTGATGAGAATTAAAAAATTCACTCCAATAAACATGAATCTGAAGCTGCCAGGGTTAGAGACACCATGATGGAAGAAAGAGCTTCAGAGAGCGGTAGATCCACCCCGAAGGATGAATACCACCATGGGTACGAAAGATAACTCAATATGAAGAAAAGAATGCTATGAAATAAGCTATGATCAAAGAATAACAGTTGATCATGGGGAATGATGTATACGATATGATTTCGAGACATAAAGGGAAGTATGTAGTATCTTCCATATGGATCTACAAGAACAAATGTACAAAGCAAGGTTCATGATTTGCCTTAGAAAGAATAGACTATGACATGAAATACTCTATTGACAAGTATATATCAAGCATAGATCCACCTGTACAGAATGAAGAGGGAAGATGATACTCCACTTCAGGGGGAGTGACTACAAAAGATATCTAAGTTCGACATGGTACGGCATGATGGACAGCTTCCTGCTAGATCGAGACTTTATCAAGAGTAAAGTGGGTTCCAACCTTCAAGGTTGAATGCAGAAGACTATGATATGTTGATGACCCGATAAGATGAACTCATGGAAGATGTTATGATGAAAGAATACTAGAATGTTGTTTGGGATACAGTTCCCAAACCTGAAGGAAAGAGTATAGTATCCTCCAAATGGATATGCAAAATAAAGCATGCATCTGACGGAAGTATTGAGAAGTATAAAGCAAGATTTGTGGCCAGAGGTTTCTCTCAGAAAGAGGGAATTGATTATGAAGAGACATTTTCCCCAGTAGCACGATATACTTCAATTAGAGCTACCATGGCACTTGCATCCATGATGAAGTGGGAATTACACCAGATGGATGTGAAAACAACTTTTCTAAATGGTGTGATCGAAGAAGAAGTATACATATAACAGCCACAAGGATTTGAAGTTGAAGATAGACATACTCATGTATGCAAATTGAAGAAGGCCTTGTATGGCCTTAAACAAGCCCCTCGAGCTTGGTATGGAAGAATAGATAGTCTACTGACAAGCATGGGCTTTGCAAAGAGTAAAGTTGATCCTAACCTTTACTACAAGGTTGTAGAAGATGAACCTGTCATCCTGTTATTATATGTGGATGACTTATTCTTGACACGGAATGAGAAACATATCATGGAAAGCAAGAAGAAACTAGCAGAAGAATTTGAGATGAAAGACCTTGGGTTAATGCATTATTTCCTAGGTCTGGAAGTATGACAAAGAAATATTTCTCAACCAGGGAAAGTATGTGGTAGAGATATTGAAGAGATTCAATATGTTGGAATGCAAAGCCATGGCCACACCCATGGACTCCAACATGAAGCTGGAATCTGGTGACTCATCAAAGTTAGTGGATGCGACTCATTACAGATAGATCATTGGGTCATTGATGTATTTAACAAATATTATACCAGGCATTTGTTTTGCTGTGAACACCTTAAGTCAATATCTAGTTCAACCTAGATGGGTTCACTTGGTAGATGCAAAACATGTGATGAGGACTATAGATTTTGGTTTATACTATGATGGTAGCCATAAGTATATATTGTATGGCTATACAAATGCAGATTGGGTTGGAAGTACCTCAGATAGAAAAAGAAGTACAACGGGTGGATGTTATAGTCTGGGATCTGCTATGATTTCATGGTTTAGAAGAAAGCAGTTTAGTGTTGCTCTAAGCACAGCCGAAGTAGAATATATAGTATCTTACTCTGCTAGTTGTGAAGCCATATGGCTTCAGAATCTAATGTCAGGATTATTCAACCTAGAGTTGGACACTATCGTGATTCTATGTGATAACCAGAGTTGTGATGATAGAGAACCCTGTGTTCCGTCGTAACACATAGAAATCCAGTATTTCTACGTACGAGATAAGATGCAGATGATGATGTTTCAGTATTCCCATACTGAAGATATAGATGATGTTTCAGTATTTACATACTGTAGATGCAGATGATGGTGATTCCGTATTTCTATACTGAATATAGAAATGATGATGCTTTCTATATTTCTATACTAAAGATATAGATGATGATGCTTTCAGTGTTCACATACTAGAGATACAGATGGAGATAGTTCAGTATTCACATACTGAAGATGTAGATGATGATGGTTTAGATGATGATGTGATGACGAAGCCTCTGTCTCGAGTAAAGTTCGAACACTTTTGAGACAAGCTTGGTGTTGTTCGGAAAGACCTTCCTCGAAAGGGGGAGTAGTGATGTTGCAGTGGGATTGTATCATCCCTGGGCTCTTGCCCTAAAGTGATCCGGTGATTTCGATCATCGAGAATGAAGAGGGATTGTATCATCCCAGGACATATGTCCAGAAGTGATCCGGTGACTTTGGTCATCGAGAATGTGGTAGGATTGTATCATCCTTGAACTTCGGTTCAGAACGGATCTGGTGAACTTCGGTCATCGAGAAGGTGGTGGGATTGTATCATCCCTGGGCACTTGCCCTAAAGTGATTCAGAGACCTCAGTCCTCGAGAATGAAGAGGGATTGTATCATCTCGGGACATTTGTCCAGAAGTGATCTAGTGACCTCGGTCCTCGAGAATGTAGTGTTAAATTTCCATATGCTTAGCTAAGACATTAGTATTTCATTTCATATTCATAACAAAATCATATAAATAGGATCACTGAAAGATAGACAAGCACAACCATACAAAAGGAACACAAATATTTATCCTAGGAAAACCCTAAAGGGAAAAACCCAGCAAAAGATTCCTCAATATAGATGCCCCAAAAAGATAAAAGATAAAACTAGCAAGGAGATCAAATCCTGATCCTCCTCCTTCTCCAACTACTTCTCTTCTCCACTAATGTGCTACAGAAGTGAGAGTGTGTGTATCACAAATAAGGAGCACTACACCTCTATTTATATTCATCCGTTCACTTAAGTTAACTCATTTGACATGTAGGCTCGAGTTAAATCATGTAGGATCGAGTTACACATGTAGGCTCAAGTAACCATACTGGGGGACTAATGACCCACCTTTACAATTAGAGGGAACTACCTCATGACTCTTATTAGTTTTTCCGATTAGGAGCATCGGGGTACAATGTAATACAAGTGGTTCTCCCAGTAGGACCATCGGGGACCAAAAAAAGATACATATAGAATATTCTTTGAAGTTACAATATTTCAACACTCCCCCTTAATGAGAAGGGTATTCTACAGCAACATCAACAACAACAAGAGTAGAGATAGGGGACATCATCAACATCAGCAGGGTAACACATCTATAAATCATTGGAAGCTTTTCAACATCATGTAGTCTTCATCTTCAATCTTCAGTCTTCATCATCAACAACATCTTCAGTCTTTGATCAGCAACATCTTCAGCATTTTGATCTTTCAATTAGCAACGACATCTTCAGCACTTGGACCTTTCAATCAGCAACATCTTCAACACTTTGAATGTTCGATCAGCAACAACATCTTTAGCATTTTGACCTTTCGATCAGCAACATCTTCAGCACTCTGACCTTTCGATCAGCAACATCTTCAGCACTTTGACTTTTCGATCAACAACAACATCTTCAGCATTTTTTCCTTTCGATCAGTAACATCTTCAGCATTTTGACTTTTCGATCAGCAACAACATCTTCAGCACCTTGACCTTTCAATCAGTAGCAACATCTTCAGTACTTTGATCTCTCAATCAACAATATCATCATCAACACTTTTCCCTTTCGATCAGCAGCAACATCATCATCATCATATTCTGATCAGTCGATCATAATCATCATCACATTCTGATCTTTCGACCAGAAACATCATCATCATACTCTGATCTTTCGATCAGAAACATCATCAACATAGAAACATCATCATCATACTCTGATCTTTCGATCAAAAACATCATCAACATACTCTGATCTTTCGATCAAAAACATCATCAACATACTCTGATCTTTCGATCAGAAACATCATCATCATACTCTAATCTTTCGATCAGAAACATCATAGTCATAGTGCGTCATCATCATACTTTGATCTTTTAGATCAGTATGTCATCATCATCATAGTCATAGTGCGTCATCATCATACTTTGATCTTTTAGATCAGTATGTCATCATCATCATACTCTGATCTTTCGATCAGTACGACATCATCATCATCAGCAACAACCTGCAATCCACAACTCAAAGAAAAAAAGTCTTTGGATCACTTTTGGACTTAAAGTACAGGGATGATACAATCCCACCACATTCTCGACAATCGAAATTACTGGATTGATTACGGGAGAATCATTCCCTATCACTTTAGGACTAAGTCCAAGGATGATGCAATCCTACCACATTCTCAAGGACCGAAGCCACTGGATTGATTACGGGAGAATCAGTCCCTATCACTTTAGGACTATGGCCAAGGATGATGCAATCCTACCACATTCTCGAGGACCGAAGCCACCGGATTGATTATGGGAGAATCAATCCCTATCACTTTAGGATGATGTCCAAGGATGATGCAATCCTACCACATTCTCGAGGACCAAGGTCACAGGATCTATTATGGATAGATGTCCCGGGATGATACAATCCCTCTTCATTCTCGAAGACCGAGGTCTCCGGATCACTTTAGGGAAAGTGCCTAGGGATGATACAATCCCACCACGTTCTCAAGGACCAAGGTCACCGGATCTATTGTGGACAGATGTCCCGGGATGATACAATCCCTCTTCATTCTCAAAGACCGAGGTCTCCGGATCACTTTAGGGAAAGTTCCCAGGGATGATACAATCCCACTGCAACATCACTACTCCCCCTTTCGGGGAAGATATTTTCAAACCACACCAAGCTTGTCTCGAAAGTGTTTGAACTCTACTCGAGGTAGAGGCTTCGTTAGTACATCATCATCCAAAAAATCATCATCTACATATTCAGTATGTGAATACTAAACTATCACCATCTGTATCTCCAGTATGTGAATACTGAAAGCATCATCATCTATATCTTCAGTATAGAAATACTGAATCACCATCATCTGTATCTACAGTATGTAAATACTGAAATATCATCTATATATTCAGTATGGGAATATTGAAATCATCATCATCTATATATTCAGTATGGGAATACTGAAACATCATCATCTCTATATTCAGTATAGAAATACTGAATCACCATCATCTGCATCTACAGTATCATCATCTGCATCTTATCTTGTATGTAGAAATACTGGATTTCTACGTGTTACATCGGAACACAGGATTCTTTGTCATCACAACTATTTTTATCACATAGAATCATTGTAGTGTCCATCTTCAGGTCAAAGAGACCTGATATCAGCTTCTAAAGCCATATGGCTTCACAACTTAGTAGAGCAATCTGCTATGTATTCTGCTTCAACCGTGCTAAGAGAAACAATGGACTGTTTCCTGCTAAACCATGAACTCATAGCAGACCTCAAACAAAAGCATCTACCTGATGTGCTTTTCCTATCTAAGATACTTCCATCCCAATCTGCATCTGTGTAGCCATACAATCTATACTCATGGCTACCGTCATAGTATATACCAAAGTCTATAGTCCCTTTTAGATATCTCATCACATGTTTTGCAGCTACTAGGTGAACCCATCTTAGTTGAATAAGATATTGACTTAAGGTGTTCACAGCAAAACAAATGTCTGGTCTGGTATTTGTTAAGTACATCAATGACTCAATGATCTGACTGTAGTGAGTCACATCCACTAACTTTAATGAGTCATCAGCTAACAACTTTAGGTTGGAGTCCATGGGTGTGGCCATGACTTTGCATTCCAACATATTGAATCTCTTCAATATATCTACCACATACTTTCCCTGGTTGAGAAAGATTCCTTCTGAACTTTTCCATACTTCCAGACCTAGGAAATAATGCATTAACCCAAGGTCTTTCATCTCAAATTCTTCTGCTAGTTTCTTCTTTCTTTCCATGATCTGTTTCTCATTCCTTGTCAAGAATAAGTCATCCACATATAGTAATAGAATGACAGGTACATCTTCTACAACCTTGTAGGAAAGTTTAGGATCGACTTTACTCTTGGAAAATCCCATGCTCATCAGGAAACTATCTATTCTTCCATACCAAGCTCTGGGAGCTTGCTTCAGGCCATAGAGGGCCTTCTTCAACTTGCATACTTGATTCCATCTGTCTTCAACTTCAAATCCTCGTGACTATTCGATGTAAAACTCTTCCTCAAGCATACCATTAAGGAAGGCTTGTCTTTACTTCATCATGGAAGAAACTACCACGATAGTTTTGAAGGAAGTGTACCTTGCTTCCTAGAGTAAGTGTCTCTTCAGAATTAATTCCCTCTTTCTGATAGAAACCTCTAGCCACAACTCTTACCTTAATTCTATCAGCAACATATCTTATCTTGCAAATCCATTTGGAAGATACCACATTCTTGCTTTCTGGTTTGAGTACTATATCCCAAACATCATTCTAGTATCATAACATCTTCTATGAGTTTGTCTTCTCAAGTCATCAACATATCCTAGTCTTCTGCATTCAACCTTGAAGGTTGGAACCCACTTTACTCTTGGTAAAGTCTTGATCCATCACAAAGCTATCCATCATGTTGTACCATGTCGAACTCAGATATAATTTTCTGTAGTCACTCCCCCTGAAGTGGAGTATCATCTTCCCTCTTCATTCTGTACAGCTGGTTCTATGCTTGATATATACTGGTAAATAGAGTATGTCATTTCATAGTCTACTATT
>LPNX010529447.1:161470-200272 GCA_001517045.1 Pseudotsuga menziesii | reverse complement strand
TAAACTTTCTAGATGCCTTCCATCTCCACCATGACATTATTGAGATTGTGCACTAATCCAATATGTTAGCAAAGAGGTTTGATAAGTAGCAATGGAGAGTTCTATAGCACCATGAGCTACTTACCCATCACATGCATATTAGAAGTATACAGTCATTAATGCAAACAATATGTCATGCATAACACATCAACTGAATATAATCAAATGCATAACAAAACAATATCATTAAATGGCAATTGAATACTTATCTTTTATTTGTTTCGTGGGTATACTCCTTCTTGATCATTCTGCTTCATCATCTTCTTCATTCATGAAATCATCATTTCTTATCCAGATGATAAGATGGATAAGAGGTTCTTTAATAATTGAGTTCTTCATATTCCTCATCGCTTGAGGGATCTTCTTTGAATGGTGAGAGCTTGATCTTCAATTTCTTCCATCTTTCTTCTTCTCTTCTTATGAGACGAGCTTCTTCTTTTTCCCAAATTTTGTTGAAAGAAATTACTTCCTTCTGCCACACATTCTTTGCATGAATGAATCCCATGATCCTAGGAGGCCATTCAAGGTGGCTATCACCACTTCTGCATTCTCCACTTCTTCTTCTACCGCTTCAAGTTGTTCTGCATTCTGGATCTTCACATTCTTCAACTGTTTTCTCAAAGCCATCTTCTGATTTAAGTTCTTATCTTCAAATAGCTTGGTCAAGGAATCAAACATCTTCGGTGTCTTTGGGGAGACACTTGTGGTACAATTTGATTCATGACTGAATCAGCAATGATCTTCTTGGCATTGACCAAGTTCTTCTTGTGTAAGGCTTCTAGCCTCATCTCCCTCTGGAACTTGAACCTCTATACTCATGTAGGTGTCCAAACCATTTTCTTCAGAGAGATCATATACTTCTAGGCTTGGAATTTGTCAACTTCACCAAGCTTATCATCAAGCTGATGTGATAGATCACTTTGAAATGAGAACCTCAAATGAAAATAGAAAAGGATTAGATCTTACCGATTTGAGGTGTCCGTCTTGGTTTTGAAGCTCGCCGATCTAGGGTTTGTCACAGAAACCCTAATTTTCAAAAATTGGAATCTTTTAGATCTGATTGGATAGAAATATAGGTCTCTTCAAATGGATCTGTCCAATGTACTCCTTTTCTGAAAATAGTGGAGGGAAGCTCCCGGAACAGGAAGCCCTAGATTTCCAATTTCTGCTCCAGAAATGCCTGTTACTGTTTCTATGATATCTCCGAAATTACTGATCCTCTATGTCTGAAAATTCTCACGGAGGTAAAATCACATGTTCCTGATCCAAAACCATAGGTTTCGTGAGAATTTTTTTTACGATTTTGGATTTATGATCCTTTTTCCAAGGTGACCTGTTACAGGACTGTTCAGAACAGCGAAGTTGTACGGCATGCCACATGTCACTGGTTCATCTTCTGAGTCTGATATTTGGACCAATAAAATTAATTTCCATGCAATTTCTAGGACATCTTTAGGAATTCCATTTGGAACTCTTTAGCCCAAGATATTGCAGTTCTCCCCAGGTGTCCTGTTTAGGGATGAATTCTGGAAGAGGCTAAAACCCTAACTTGGAGGAATAATATCTCCCATAATATAGCGAATCTGAGGAGGAAATTTGGTTAAAGTGTAAATAAAAATTGTATCTTCATCCCCTACAATTTTCAGCCCCTGATCCTTCGTGAATCTCAGGATATACCGAATTTACCAAAACTTATCCGTTTTAGTACTTAGGGTTTTTCTAGCTAGGGGTCAAACTAGGGTTTGACTTTCCCAGAGTTTCACCCAACCAAATTTATTGATCCAAGTCTCTAAAATTCAGTTTTGATGAGGAGAACAATCCTATTCTGGTCTCACTCAAAAATTCCTCTTCTGTAGGAAGCCCTAATTTTCGCATCGAAAACTGAAAATGCTCGGAATCGAATTCTGCTTCGACAAAAAGATGTGCCCTTCAATGGAGAGTCAGCCTAGAATACTTTTGCTAATGGATTGTGGAGAGAGACCCAAAAAGTAAGAAGCCCTAGATTCTGTAGCTACACAATGTCTTCTTCTCAGGTTAGCTTTGATACCATGTTAAATTTCCATATGCTTAGCTAAGACATTATTATTTCATTTCATTTTCATAACAAAAGCATATAAACAGGATCACTGAAAGATAGACAAGCACAACCATACAAAAGGAACACAAAGATTTATCCTGGGAAAACCCTAAAGGGAAAAACCCTACAAAATATTCCTCAATATAGATGCCCCAAAAATATAAAAGATAAAACAAGCAAGGAGATCAAAGCCTGATCCTTCTCCTTCTCCAGCTACTTCTCTTATCCACTAATGCGCTACACAAGTGAGAGTGTGTGTATCACAAATGAGGAGCACTACACCTCTATTTATATTCATCCGTTCACTTAAGTTAACTCATTTGACATGTAGGCTCGAGTTACACATGTAGGCTCAAGTAACCACACTGGGGTGCTAATGACCCACCTTTACAATTAGAGGGGACTACCTCATGACTCTTATTAGTTCTTCTGATTAGGAGCATCAGGGTACAATGTAATACAAGTGGTTCTCCCGGTAGGACCATCGAGGACCACAAAAAGATACATATAGAATATTCTTCAAAGTTACAATATTTCAACATGTAGTGGGATTGTATCATCCCTGGGCATTTGCCCTAAAGTGATCCAGTGACTTCGGTCTTCGTGAATGTGGTGGGATTGCATCATCCCTGAACTTCGGTTCAAAATGTATCCGGAGGTCTCGACCCCCATGAAAGTGGTGGATTGCATCATCCCTGAACCTCGGTTCAAAATGTATCCGGAGGTATTGGCCCCCATGAAAGTGGTGGGATTGCATCATCCCTGAACCTCGGTTCAAAATGTCTCTAGAGATCTCGGTCCCTGTGAATGTGGTAGGATTGTATCATCCTTGAACTTCGGTTCAGAACGGATCTGGTGACTTCGGTACTCAAGAATGTGTGTTGATCCCATAATTCCTAGAGGAAGGATTGTCTGAGTTCCACATATGTTTTGATCCCGTAATTCCAAAAGGAAGGATCATTAGTAACTCCGTAAAGACCTAAATCCCGTAATTCTGAAAGGAAGGATCATTGACTTGATCCCGTAATTCCAATGGGAATGATTGTCTGAGTTCCACAGATGTGTTGATCCCGTAATTCCAGTAGGAAGGATTGTCTGAGTTCCATAAATGTGTTGATCCCATAATTCCGAAAGGAAGGATCGTTAGTAACTTCGTAAAGACCTAAATCCTGTAATTCCGAAAGGAAGGATCATTGGTAACTCCGTAAAGACCAAAATCCCGTAATTCCGAAAGGAAGGATCATGTTGATGTTTTGATGATGTTGATGTTTTGATGATAATGATGTTTTCATGATGATGATGGCTTTATGATGATGATGACGTACTGATCGAAAGATCAGTGTATGATGATGATGATGTACTGATCGAGAGATCAGAGTATGATGATGATGATGTACTGATCAAAGTATGACGATGATGACGTACTGATCAAATGATCAGTATGTGATGATGACGACGTACTGATCAAAAGATCAGAATATGATGATGATTATGATGTTCAAGAATTGAAGTATGATTATGGTGCTGATCACGATGTTACTGATTAGGTTGCTGATCGAAAGAAAAAAATGCTGAAGATGTTGTTGCTGATCGAAATATCAAAGTGCTGAAGATGTTGCTGATCGAAATGTTGAAGATGTTGTTACTGATCGAAAGATCAAAGTGCTGAAGATGTTTCTAATCAAAATGCTGAAGATGTCTTTGCTGATCGAAAGATCAAAGTGCCGAAGATGTTGCTGATCAAAATGCTGAAGATATTGTTGATGATCGAAAGGTCAAAGTGCTGAAGATGTTGCTGATAGAAAGGTCAAAGTGCTGAAGATGTTGTTGCTGATCGAAAGGTCAAAGTGCTGAAGATGTTGCTGAAGATGTTTTTGATCGAAAGGTCAAAGTGCTAAAGATGTTGCTGATCGAAAGGTCAAAGTTCTAAAGATGTTCCTGAAGATGTTGTTGAAAGATGTTGCTGATCGAAAGGTCAAAGTGTTGAATATGTTGCTGATCAAAAGGTCAAAATATGTTGATGTTGATTAAAGAGTTGCTATCGTCAAATATTGAAGATGAAGACTATATGATGTTGAAATGCTTCCAATGATTTATAGATGTGTTACCCTGATGATGTTGATGATGTCCTCTCCTACTATTGTTGTTGTTGATGTTGTTGTAGAATACCCTTCTCATTAAGGGGGAGTGTTGAAATATTGTAACTTTGAAGAATATTCTATATGTATATTTTTGTGGTCCCCGATGGTCCTACCGGGAGAACCACTTGTATTATCTTGTACCCCGATGCTTCTAATTGGAAGAACTAATAAGATTCATGAGGTTGTCCCCTCTAATTGTAAAGGTGGTTCATTATCACCCCAGTGTGGTTACTCGAGCCTACATGTCGGATGAGTTAATTGAAGTGAACATATAAATATAAATAGAGGTTTAGCTCTCCTCATTTGTGACACACACTCTCACTTGTGTTGCACATTAGTGGAGAAGAGAAGTAGCTGGAGAAGGAGGAGGATCAGGCTTTGATCTTCTTGCTGGTTTTATCTTTCATCTTTTTGGGGCATCTATATTGAGGAAGCTTTTGCTGGGTTTTTCCCCTTAGGGTTTTCCTAGGATAAATATTTGTGTTCCTGTTGTATGGTTGTGCTTGTCTATCTTTCAGTGATCCTGTTTATATTCTTTTGTTATGAAAATGAAATGAAATATTGATGT
Source organism: Pseudotsuga menziesii (assembly GCA_001517045.1). Lineage (NCBI taxonomy): Eukaryota > Viridiplantae > Streptophyta > Pinopsida > Pinales > Pinaceae > Pseudotsuga > Pseudotsuga menziesii. Next base: position 195,447 of record LPNX010529447.1, on the reverse strand, counting down.
CTTAGCTAAGCATATGAAATGTCAATAGTTCTTTACTGAAACCTTGTTGAGATCCTGATAGTCAATGCAAATGCGTTAAGTCTTGTATTTATTTGAAATTAGAACAGCTAGACTTCCACAAGGAGAGGAGTTGGGGCAGATGTGACCTTTTTCATTCAAATCCTATATTCGCCTACAAATCTCTTCCTTCTCAATAATCGATCTTTTGTAAATAGATGCGTTAGGTAATGAAGAACCAGGAACAATTTCGATGGAGTGTTTTACCTAACAATGTAGAGGTACTCCATATGGTTCTTGAAATACATTCTGGTATTCCTCAAGAATGTTGTCGATCTGTTGTTGTTGTCAGGAGCTGCGTTGGTCGGTGAGAGGAATTTCTGCTGTAGTCTTCCTAGAATTCTGAGGCTTTATAAAAATCAATGAAAACTTCTGAGCATGGTTGATAAGATTTTTTGTTTTTTTGGTAGATATCATAGCAACCATTTAAATGGGTTGTCTCTATGGTATATCATACCATTGATTCTGAATTTTTACAATCACCTTCTATGGGCGTGACTATTATGTACCATGTTGATCCCATAGGAAAGGATTTCCGAATAGAGCATCAACTATGGAAAGCGGTGCCACATCACAAAGTAATTCATCTTCAAAAGGCTTGATAAAGTAGGTGAGTCTCCATTAGCGTGTGATCCTTAGCTCCTGTCCATACTTCATCCAACCAATGTTGTAAGGTTGTAGATGTGGTGTGGTGACAAGACCAAGTTTCTTCACAATATCTTCAAAATTGAAGCTCTTCTGGCTACCGTTATCCACAATCATATGTAATTTATTTTTCTGAACCCATATTGTGTATGGAACAGGTGCTCTTATTCCTCCTCATTGATGATAGTTGAGGTTATCAGAGTGGTTGATATAGAATCCATTAGTTTTGATGCATCTAGGTCATATTCTATCGAGCTTTTGTCGAACAAATCGAATGTTGAATTTTTTTCCAAAAACGTCTTCTAAGATTTTCATTCTAACGTATCATGCCATAATGAATTGTGATAATCACAACATTTCTTGATAGGATATTTTTTTTTGCGATCCTTCTTGTCTTTCTGAAAATTATTCTTATGATAATCAGGATTTGGCAGGGCTGGATGAGAAGGGTCATTTGGCTTATCAGAGTCGGCTAACAACTTGTTGTTGGATGTTTGACCTGTTGTCTTGGTCATGAAATGTGCTTTTCCTTTCTATTTGGATTCAATCTTGATGGCGTAATGAAATGTATTCGCATGCATAATAAAACTAAGAAACTCCAATGCTTGTTGATTGTATGGGGATAATTTGTTGACATACTTCAAGACAAGCAATTTCTCTTCTTCTTGGACGTCGAGTCTAGCTATTTGTCGATAGAATTTGTCGGAGTAACTCTACACAGACTGGTCTTTCCACTGTTGTGTCTTCTACCACTTCTTATTTTATTGTTCAAGATACATGGGTGGGTAGAACTCCTTTCAGAAGTATTCAACAAATTTAACCCATGTGTCTATGGGGTATCCTTCTTTTTCCATCTTTGTCAATAAATTTTCCCACTCGCAGTGTACGGAGGTTGACATCTTCAAGGATGCAATGATGATATTTTCCACTTCTGAGAATTTATTCATGGAGTAGTAAGATTCTAGTTGTTGAACCCAATTATCGACATATTCCATATCAATATTGCCTTCAATATTCAGTATGTCTAGATTCATTTTCACTTTAAAGGGACTAATTTTATCGGAGTGGGGTCTTGTCAAGGATTCTCCAGATGTCTAAGCTAATTGCATGAAAATATCATTGAACTGGGAAAACATTTCAGTTCACTGGTGAGCCAGTAATTTTTCTATGAGTTTCTCTACCTCATCAGTTGCATGTCTATTTTCTTCTTATTCATCCATGTTTTCATAAGTTGAAGATAGTGTCTTCTTGTGTTGCTGAGTTTCTGAGTGTGTTTGAATATGCATAATTTAAATAATTTCGATAGAAATTCTTAGGTAACTTAGGATCTGAACAATATCAAGATCTGATACCAATGATCCAGGTCATGCCTAGGTGCATGCTAGGGACAAAGGTTCAATTGAAGGAGTTGAGAACTGTTATGGAGGAAGCTTCAAAGAATAAGTAAAGAAGGAAACACACTATATTAAAAGAAAGTATGCATACAAACAATATGAAAGAATTCGAACCAATTTATATATCTTTGATTGATACAATAGTGTACATATTTATATTGAATGCTGATATGTTTGGGTGATTACTCATTGGGTTCAGTTACAAAAGAAGTTATAAGGGTTTGAAATTTCAACCATTGTAGACGACTAGAAGATAGAGTGAAACTCTTTCAATGTTCGACAGTCGTTGATGACAATAATGCATGTAGAGATGTTGTATTTCGAGCGTGAAACCTATCGATGTTTTCAGTTGTGTCGAGGTTCAAAATTTTCGAAGCGGTACTGATCTTATAAAAGCAGTCAAAGAATTCAAAGTGCAAAACTTTGTTGAAACCCGACAACAAGCCAACTGCTAAGTGGATCGACATGGGACTCATATTGGCCAAGGTAATCAAATTTTTCCTTTTTATATATTTTTTAAATTAATTATCTATATAATTCTTGAGCATCTTGGGGGCCAAGTTCAATTATCTTGTCCATCCATTAACTTTACAAGTTGAGGTATCTTTCTTTGATATAGTCTAGTAAGTGGTAATTTATGTGGCCAAGTATTTATGAAGTAAAATAAATAATAATCAGTAGTTATTATGAATCGTTGAGATATTTTATTTGATTTAGAGGTATTGAAGCTCCCAAGAAAACGAAATTGCATAAAGAGTGAATATTTTAGTATTTTACATTTTTTTTCAAACATTGTTGATATGTTGCATAAATATTTTGTATTTAAAATGGATGCACATGAATTTTCTCAAGAGATTCAACCTTAGATTCACTCTGTATTGAATGGGTACAATGTCTGCATATGGCCAAAGAGGGTCAAGGAAAATTCACACAATGTTCCATCTCTCACACTCCCCGCCTAATCCCCCTTTACATATGCTTGGCCAACTATAATCATGGAATTTCCTTATGTTAATGATTGGACTTCTTTTAAATACTTGGGTATGCCCATTTCTTCAGGATATCCCAAATTTGGAGATTGTCTTCACTTTAAAAAAAAAAAAAAACAAGATGCAACATTAGGGATTGTAGTGTCTCAACTTGCCTAGTTGAGTGTTCTTTATTAATTAGTGTTATCATCCATGCTAATTTATCAAGGATCCACCATGCTAACACTTTTATACATACATATTGATAGATTGAAACCAAAATCCAAAGGATCCCTTACTTGAAGGTTATTCCCTTACATATTCTTCTGCTTCAAGAATTTTTGGGGGGTCTGAAGGTTATTCCTTCTACTGGGGTCAATCCAAAAAAACTTTGCTAAAAACGTATTTTAATAAGGTACGTAGTGATTTTGATAGGTTTGAATGCATATTGATCCACTCATCAAGAATTTATTTCTTGGGCTTATTGATGAAACAAAAGTAGGAAGAAGGTAAGGGGTGAGTTAGTATGTTACAAGGCTAAGAAAAATTCCATTTCCTTTTATCTATGAATAAGGGTCACTCTGGTCCCAACCTATATGTAATTAAGAAATAGCCTCTTATGAACCACCTAATTAAATTATCTCGGATAGCTTCATGAGTGGACTTCGTGTTGGATCTAGCCAATCTTGTTTGAGTAATTGAGAAAATGGTGTGTGTATCCTTCAGTATGCCATGTAATGATATAGGAGAAAGAAATCAATGGTATTTCCCATGGTGTTAATTTGAATATTCCCACTTAATTATCCATTCAAAATATTTTTCCATCTCACAAGTCAAGACCGATCGGGTCACATATTTTCTCATGACCGAAATGATATGACCCCAATGGGAAAGAAGAAATAACAAATAGGGTCTTGGTATATATTATTAAAAATGATTTTATATGACTATAAAATATAAATTCCAAATCATCTACACCCACTTTAGCATCCCAAATCAATTACATTTAAATTCTCCTTGTGTTAGGTTGTCTAGGTGCAAAACTAGGCACATTCTACATCCACTTTAGTACCAACTATTAGGTTAATTTCAAAATATTAATTGAAAACAAATTTTCTCTATCAAGAATTTGAATTCAATGTTATTAGGATCGTACTGGTCATCGAACCAATAGAGCCCAAAATATGAATCGGACTGGAACTGGAGGAAAACCAAACCAAACAACTGGTTGACCAAAAACTATATAAAATATTCAAATTTTGTAAAAAAAACATATATATTCATGTGCATCAATATGGATCCAAACCATTATACACATATATGTAAATTTTCTCATTTATATAGAAAGTATGGGTACATATAGCCAAAATAGCATTGAGAGCAACTCATCTCTGAACCAAAATACATCAACAAAGAGTCTCTAATTGGAATCTAGAATCCAAAAAGAAGCATAGTACTAATAAATAACTAAATTTTATTGTCTATAATGTCCCTTTTTGGATATTTGGAGAAAATTACAAATTGGGCAAAATTCGAGCTTAACTAGTCATGACTCTAGAGGGTTCCAACTATCACCAAATGGTCCCGAATTTGAAAGGAGATGGTATGGTGAGAATTAAAACATACCAAGTTTTTTTATGGATACTTTGTATCATAATTTATACCTATGAAACCTTGTTTTGGTCTGATCACAAAAAGGACAAAAATTACTAAGAAATTGTGATGAAATCCCCCTTAAGGTGTAGGCCAACTGGGCTTTACAACTCATGTACAAACCTCCAAATTTTGTAATAATATTATGGGGAATGATATAATAACTCATGGAATATCATTACACATGGTTATTAGTTATTAAAACTTGTTATATAGTTCCACATTCGTTTGATAACTTTCAATGAAATTGCTTATGGGGAAATTGCATAACTAGCTCGATTTTGACATATGAAAGGTAGAGTTAAAGGTTCAGATCAGGATGTGACAAATAGGGACCATATACATAATACCAATTGATTCCAAAATATTATTAAACACCATATAAATCCCTTCATACAATTCTGGTATACATCTCATTCAGTATGGGAGTCAAATACATGAAAACTAGTGAATTAGTAGCATGGAATTGTAAGAGTTTCACATATGGATTTATTGAATTTCGACCCATAGATCATAGGTACATGAAATTAATTATAAAAAAATCATATATGTCTTTCAAAAAATCATAAAAATCATATAACATCCCTCATACAAATCTTATACAAGGCTCCTTCAAGATTGAAGCCAAAGTCATGGAAACTAGTGACCCAATGGCAAGTGAATGCAAGCTTTTCACACATGAGTTTCTTGGATTTCGACCCAAAAAGGATATGGAAATGAAATTACAGAGTAATACATCATATATAGCTTTCACAACATCCTAAAAATCGTATAATATCTCTCATACAAATATGGGATAAAACTACTTCAAGATTGAAGCCAAAATCCATGAAGACTAGTGATACAAGGACATGTGTATGCAAGATTTTCATACATGTATTTCTAATATCTAGATTTACATAGAATGTGTAAATAATATTACAGAACCATACATCATATACTTCTTTCCCATCGTCATAAAACTCATATAAATTTCCTCATACAAATTTGATATAAAGCTACTTCAATATTGAATCCAAATCCATGAAAACTAGTTATTCAAGAGCATGGGGAATGTGAGCCTTTCATACATGTATTTCTGAGATTTCAACTTACAGAGAATATGGATATTATATTACAGATACATACATCATAAATAAAATCTTGGCCATCAACTATCCTCAGCAAGTCACAAGAATCATGTGGTGTCCCCTCCCCTCTCTCGACGTATGGAGAGGGCGCGACTCACGCACACTGCTTATCGTAACCGGGGATTTATACCCATGAACATGAATAAAAATGAATTGAAATAAAAATACATATGCATATGCATAATAAATTAAAATACAGTGGAAGCAAATACATTCATGCATTCAATATTTTCATGTTAATTCTTAAAACAAATACATTGCAGAATTGATACAAGAGAGCACTTATCTTCAAAATGAGTTTCCCTACAACTAGCTATGTCGGTACAATGTTCCACCCAAACATAGTCCAATTTTTCTCATCAATATCTCAGAACAACTTCCCCACCAAGCTGGGAATTATTTCCACAAGGAAAAGGGGAACAGCAGGATCACACATAGCCAAATACATAGCAAGGTTCAGCCAAGCCAATCTACAGTTGGGTTTATCTGGCTGCTAAGGAAGTGTAAAGGAATAATTGTTAAGCTAGTGAACTCAACCAAAGAGATATGGACACCTACAAAATATCTATCTAGCTTGTCCTCCACAATGCCTACATACCCAACACAAGGAAGTATTCCCTTCATTGCTACACATTCCCTCAGGCCATACCTTCCCTTCTAGTGCTCTTCAGGGTGTGCATAGAAGAATTGCTAGCCCCTCTTGATCCTTTTTTAGGTTCCTCTCTTCACTAGGTTTATCAATCCAATTCTAGGCTTCTTCCTCTCCTAACCAGTTCTGACCAAAACGAGAATGCACATAACAACAAACACAAGTGTTGGGTATGAAGAAAAACGTCTTGGGGACCAAAAATGAAATGGTAGATGGGGAAATAATCATTGGGAGATAAATTATGATTTCAGAAAATGTTCATGGATTTTACAGGAGGAAAACCAACCTCCATACACACCCAAATTTTGAATCCCTCCTTCCCATCCACTGAGCAACACAAGATCAGGTTTCCAGCCATGGAAAATTGAAGGAACAAGCAGAAAAACGTGATGGAAAACACCCATCTATCTTCAGCTACATGAGGAAGAGAAACACATGGGTGAGGAATGGTTTGGGCACAAATTTCTTGCTGTTTTATTTACCCATGAGAAAAAATATGATTTTCCAAAATTTGATGGCTTGCCCCAATACCAAATTGACTTCCATACCTCTCCAATCCCAATGCATTAACTACCTCAACCAATTTTTGGAAGAATTAAATGATTGGGTGCATAAGACAACATGGGTAGTTGAGAGTTTATGGGTTCTCTCATTGAAATTTGTCTTAACACTATTGTCTCAAGAGTTTGAATAATTTTCCTCCCTATTCCTTGTGAAATCATGCCCCCATCTCTTGTTGCATTGCATATCAGTTGTGGGTATTTTATTAAATTGCATATTTACATGATGTCTTAATTTATAATGTGCATGTCTGGCACGAGAACCATAGGCATAGATTTTAATTTCTTATACATAAAACATTAAATGGATGGAGGCACCTTGGCCTTGAGCTCCTCACCATGATTTAATAGCGATATTGACATCATTTACAATTTTAATGCAATAGGGTTCAAAAATCTATCAAGATATTACAATTCACACCAACAAGTGTGTCATCAACTGAGAGTGTGGGGGAATGGAGAAGAAGGAATGAGAGAATGGGGAGATAGATGAGAATTTGACTATAGGGACCTTCAACCTGAAAATAAAACTCCTTCATTAATCTCCCATGAGAGTTTTGAATGGCCTCTCCATCAACCAACTTTGAAAGGAATCCAACTCCCTCGAAATTGGTTCACAAGCAAGCAGAGTGAACACTCACCGTGCAATGGACAAGAGAAATTTCTCCAAAATGAAAAATTCCAATTAACAAATGATAAAAATCTATTCTCATTCCTCATGAAATCCTTTTATTAACTTCATGAGGCCTCCTAAGGTCTAATATCCCTCCATGAGCTTCCTTCAACTCATCTTAGTGTTTTAGTAACTCTCATGACACGTGTCTTCCTCTACATGCTCCAATTCTTTCACCAATTCAAATGGATGCCTATAACTCCCAAATTTTACATTGTGGTGGCTATTTTTAGCCCTGACATGTCATATTTTACATATGTCAGCAATCAGGTCCGAATTTGTCATACTTTTAATAGAATCTTCCATCATTTGTTGTGATAAAGTGCATAGAGTCTCCTTCCAAGTGGCACACCTTCTCTTCTAGTATATTCCTCTTCCATGGGAGTTACCCTCCTTTACCAATTATAATTCCTTGGCTCATTATATTATATTTAACACCACATAACATTCCAATAATGTTACATAACCCATGTGCTCGAATTTGAATGAATATCATGCCAAGTGTGCGGGGAATCTAGTCACCCAAAGGCTCCACAAGCTTCCAAGTTTCTTCATGACCATTCCACCTTATTTGATTAGAATTTATAATTTATGTAACCCATTTAAATGTGAATATTATAAGCTAAATTCTTTTTGGGTCCCATATCCCCTTATTACAAAATTTATGTCTCCATCTCAACCTAGGGAACTAGTACGTTGCTGAAACATTATTTGCAAGTAGTCTTATTTGGAAATTATTTAAATGGGGACATGAAATTCCTCCCCACTTAATATTACTTTCCCTCAATTAATTCCAAGTTTTTATGCTGAAAATTTTGTTCATATTTCCAAGTGGCTTCCTCATTTGGTACTCGTTCCTTTGCACCAAGTGTTCTCTTATGGTTTTGCTCATTAATTTTCTTTAGCTGTAATTTGAGTAGTGGCACTCATGTACTGCAATTTTTTTGTTCCCAAAATTAAAGAGATGTCGATTGTGCATATTGATATATCTTGTAACATCACTACTAACACCAAAAGGATTAAGCAAATCCATAAAAAAAAATTTGCACAAATAATATTTACCTCCATATTTTGGAAACCTTTTCTAAAATTTCTTCCCTTTCTTCTTTTGTATAATTATTTAAAGTTGGCACTGAGTTACCAAACTTTGAGTTTCTTAAGATTCCAATAAAATTTCAGAGAGGAACCACCATGCTTACTTCTGCACTAATCTGATTACAATCATCTTCTCAAGTGATGACTAAATCTCCAATGTTGCTTGTTGCCCCCAAAATTGAAACCAATGAGACCAAAAATGATCCCAGGGTCCCATATGATCCTAATACATGCATGGTGTGAAATGTATATTATAAAATTCCATGAACACCAAGAATTTGAAAATTGAATAGGTCTCTCAAAATTTCTCCCACATAGGAAACTAGAACACTACTCTGCAAAGATGAACTCAAACAAGTGAAGGTTGGTTTTCTTTCTCAAACCAACAATCGAATTGCTACTTGAAGTGAGATGACACCAAACAATGCCAGGATCCCATTGCTTGCATTTAACCCTTCCAAACATCATGAGTAAAAAATATAGATCATGAAATTACATAACAAAATCATACAAATGTACATCAAGAAGGTACCTCATCAAAGAATCATGAAAGTGCTTGTACATCCAAGTAAGTAGATCATCATGTGTCCCATACACACAAGAATCAAGTGTTATATCATATCTGCTCCAATGAAATAGTTGAGGATACCATGTCCTATAATGATGCTCCAAAAGAATGTAAGATGCATCAAAATAATAATCATCCATGTGTTCTTTCATCCAATAAATGAATGAACAACCTCCACCAAAATCTGAACCAAATAAGGAGCAAAGAAAACATGAAGACTTCAAGTGGATCAAATAAGTCTCATCAATACACCCATGAATATGTATATCATCATATATATCTTCACCCAAGTGTGGGATGAATTTCCTGCAACATCAAATGGAATAGGAAAGGATCAAGGAAAATCATGAGTATCCAAGTGACTCAAGTGAACATCATAGGTTCACCCATGTAGATGTGCATCATCATAATGTAACAAAGGATGGTGCTGAAAATGTAAATAATATGGTTCTGTAATCATGTCATCATCAAAAGTAGACATATAAATTCCATACTCTTCACGTGTCACTATAAAAAAGAAACCTTTCACCCATACTTCATTAGGATTAATGCTGCAAAATTTGGAAGTGTAGGATGTAGGAGAAAGAACCAACTCACCCAAATGATCAGAAACTACAAAATTTTCATCATGTGGTGGATCCATAGGGGTAGTATTATGCGCCTCCCTTAAAAATGCAAAAATTTCCTCATGTGTGGGTTCCAAGGTGGTGGAATCATGCACTTCTTCAAAAAGTGTGTAACCATTTTCAAGAGGAAAATCAAGTTCCTCTTCCATCACAACAAGTGATTGGCTCTCATCAAGATCATCTTCAAACTCATCAAGAACTTGCGATTTTCCATGTGTCTCATGATCCATCATGTCATGAGAATGCTCCAATAAATCTACCATATGAAAATCTAAAACACAAGAGGAAGAAAAAGTATCTTGCAACCTATCAAGAAGTTGCTCATTTTAAATTTTGAGCTTATGAATATTCTCATTATTATTCAAGTATGATTCATGTAATCATTAATTAGTCTCAACCAAATTGTTTCTATCAAAAAGAAAAGACATGAAATTGCCTTCAATGTTGCACATTGCTCTTTGAATATTCTCCATGTATTCAAGGAAGGATGGCTCCTCCAATGAAGAAATTTTCCAACAAGAATTTGATACCAATGATTTAGTTTCATGGAGTATGCTAAGGGCCTCATGGGTATCCATTTCACTCATATTCAAAGACCCTTCAATGAAGGATGTTTCATGGGAGTGAACCTCCTTTTCTTCTTTCTTCTTGATTTGATCAACTTCTTGAAGCTCAAGTGGTGATGGGGAAGTTTATATTGGTTCTTCATTATCTATCACAAGGTATTAGTCTTGATTCTTATGAGAAATTTTTATTTAAGCAACATTTTCAAATATTATCTCTATGTCACCAACATAGAGTTGTGAGCACCCATCAGTAGGTACTCTTTCATAGTTCAATGATCCATCAATAGAATCTCTTTGATTTACACAACCCCAATCAGTAAGTATTGTGTGATTGTATTCAATTTCCTCTTTATGTTATTCTCTGCAATCACCTTGAGGTAACTGATTCTCCACTTCATAATTCTAATTTTCTTTCTTTAATGGTGTATCTAGGCTCTTTTCACAAGTAAGCTGATTTTTTCTCATTTCATGCTCCTAACTTGTGTATTGTTGAATGTTCACATTTTAATTCTTGTGCCTATATCCATTATACCAATAATTAAATTATTCAAAATTAATTGTATTATGTGTCTCTCCATTATGGAATCTTCTATTACCCCCTCCTTCCATCTTACCCCTAAGTTGACTAGCTATAAATTCGAACACTTGCATAAGCTGCTTGGTCGTATCATCAAAATATGACTTTAGGAATTTCTTAAATTAATATCTATCATTCATAAATTCAATATTTTCCAAGAACATTATCTGATACCACTATAATTTTCCTTTTTTATATTTGGAGAAAATTACAAATTGGGAAAAAATCAAGCTTAACTAGTCATGAATCTAGAGGGTTCCAACTTTCACCAGATGGTCCCGAATTTGAAAGGAGATGGTATGGTGAGTATTAAAAAATACCAAGGTATTTTATGGATAATTAATATCATACTTTATACCTCTAAATAATTGTTTGGGGCTGATGGAAAAAATGTCAAAAAATACTAGGAACTTGTGGTGAAATCCCCCCTAGGGTGTAGGCCAACTGGGCTTCCCAACTCATGTACGAACCTAACAATTTTGTAAGTAGAGTATTTGGAATTATATAATAACTAATGGAATTTCATTACACATGGCTATTATTTCTTAAAACTTGTTATAAAGCTCCACATTCGTTTGATAGCTTTCAGTGAAATTGCTTATGGGGAAATTGCATAACTAGCTCGATTTTGACATATGAATGGTAGAGTTTAAGCTTCAGATTAGGATATGACAAATAGGGACCATATAAATAATACAAATTGATTTCCAAATAGTATTAAAAACCATATAAATCCCTTCATACAATTCTCATATACATCTCATTTAGTATGGGAGTCAAATACATGAAAACTAGTGTATTAGTAGCATGGAATTGCAAGAGTTTCACATATGGATTTCTTGGATTTAGACCCATAGAGAATAGGTAAATGAAATTACTCAGAAAAAAATTGTATATGGATGTCACAACATCATAAAAATCATATAACATCCCTCATATAAATATGATACAAGACTCCTTCAAGATTGAAGCCAAAGTCATGGAAACTACTGACCCAATGGAAGGGGAATACAAGCTTTTCACACATGAGTTTCTTGGATTTAGACCCACAAAGGATATGGAAATGAAATTAAATATTAATACATAATATATGGATTTCATAAAATCCTCAAACTCATATCATATCTCTCATACAAATCTAGGATAAAACTACTTCAAGATTGAAGCCAAAATCCATGAAGACTAGTGATACAAGGGCATGAGTATGCAATATTTTCATAGATTTGTTTATTATATTTATAATTAAATAGAATGTGGAAATAATATTACAGAGACATACATCATATATTTCTTCCCAATCATAATAAAACTCATATAAATGTCCTCATACAGATCTGATATAAAGCTACTTCAATATTGAAGCCAAATCCATGAAAACTAGTTATTCAAGAGCATGGGGAATGTGAGCCTTTCATAAATGTATTTATGAGATTTATACTTTCAGAGAATATGGATATGATATTATAGAGACATAAATAATAAATGAAATAATTTCCATCAACTATCCTCAGTAAGGCGCAAGAATCACCCCAACAAGTGCGCCATCAAATGAGAGTGTAGGGGAATATTAGAGAAGAAGGAATAAGAGAATAGGGAGATAGATGAGAATTCAAATGTATGGAAATTAAAATTGAAAATAAAACTCCTTCATTAATCTCCCATGATATTTATTAATGGCCTCTCCATCAACCAACTTGGAAAGGAATCAAACTCGCTCAAAATTGGTTCATAAGCAGGGAGAGTGAACACTCACCGTGCGATGGACACGCAAAAGCTCTCCAAAATGCCAAAGGAAAATTAAAAAATGATTAAAATATATTATAATTCCTCATAAAATACTTTTATTAACTTCATGAGGCCTCCTAAGGTCTAATTTCCCTCCATGATCTTCCTCCAACTCATCTTAGTGGTTTAGTAACTCTCATGACACTTGTCTTCCTCTTCATGCTCCAATTCTTTCCCCAATTCGAACGGATTCGTATAAATACAAAATTAGACCTATTGGTGGCTATTTTTATCCCATAAATGTCATATTTTTCATATGTCAGAAATCAGGTCTGAATTTTTCATACTTTTCATAGAATATTCCATAATTTGTTGTCATAGAGTGCATAGAGTCTCATTCTAAGTGGCACACCTTTTCTTCAAGTCTCTTCCTCTTACATGGGAGTTACCCTCCTTTACAAATTTGAATTACTTGGCTTATTATATGATATTTTACACCACATAAGCATCCAATAATGTTACATTACCCATGTGTTCGAATTTGGATGAATATCATGCCAAGTGTGCAGAGAATCTAGTCACCCAAATGCTCCAGAAGCTTCCAAGTGTCTTCATGACCATGTCACCTTATTTTCTTATCATTTATCATTTATGTGACACATTTAAATGTGAATATGATAAACTAAAGTCTTTTTTGATCCTATATACCCTTATTACAAAATTTATGTCTCCATCTCAACCTAGGGATAACGATGATGAAGATGAAAATGATAATGATGATGATGATGATGACGATGGAAATATTTGTATTTGGTGTATTGGGATATTATTTGGGGACATAAATCATACACTCAAACCCCAACAATTTCTTATAAGTTTGATGGGACATGCATGTAGTAATGATGATGACCATGATAATGATGAATATAGTAATCATCATTGTTTCCATTGTCATATAGTTCATCATTATTGTCATTACCATCTAGGTCATCATTATCACTCAGCATTGTTATTGTTGGTCCCCATTTTGTCACTAATTTTGGGTTCAATACTTCACATATTAACATATGTTTTGTTACTTTTTAGTGTCTTTTGAACCATGCAACTCACTATTCAAGCTTCAAGTACGGATAAATTTAAGGTTTATATCAATTTTGTTTATTATCATCATTTTATGGTTTCAATGATTAAAATTGGCATAATATGGAGCGCATCTGCTATATTAATTCATGTGTATTATTTTTTTCAGGTTATATAGTCTTTTTAACGAGATAACAAGCAAACACGTGTTCATCTAGATATATGGAGAGCGTATCTAGATTGTTGTCCAGATCACCAAATAGACCGTGCATTGTTGGTAGCATATTTTTGGGCGTTAAAGGCATGGGAAATGTCTAGGTACTATCATTACCACGTTCCAACATCCCAGCATTAGTATTCTTCTGGTAGAAGTGCTCATCACGTGACACCTCGACGCAGGCTCGAATTTGGACTGAAGTCATGAACCACAATGCGTGCCTGAAGGAACCCAATCTGCGAGAAAAGAGGGACTATTGGTTGTTATTTGTTATGCACTTATTTGACATTATGACTGCCTTATCATGAAGAGTAGTCAACCACTAAAGGGTTGACTTGCTTGCCCCTATTGAACAATGTATATATAGACGTTGTCATGCGACTTAGGGACAAGCTTCTTAAGAGTTTGAGAGTCTAGAGTCTAAGTTTCTGCCTTTTATCAGTTCAATTTGAAAAACTATGTAAATCCACCTTTTATTCTAATGAAATTCTTCTTGCACCATGTATGATCGTGTGTGATTAGAAGAAGCATAACTATGTTTGTTGGGAGCGCCCCTCGACAAACAGAGTCTTTAAATATTTGTGTAGGGTTTGTTATTTCTTTCTTTTGCAATTAGTATAATTTTGTTTAGAAGTTGTTTAGCTTTGTTTCTATAATCATTCATGTTTCTTGTAGCATATGTTTTAGTTTAATATTATGTTGAACATGTAAGTTCCTTTTTATCAGTAAGCAACCAGTTGTGTCTAATATAGTTTTCAAGTTTTTCGCAAAGTCTTTATAATTCCTTGTTTGATTTCTAGATTTAGATTATAGTGAATTTAGTTCTGTTTATTCCAGTTTTTATCATGATCTTTCTTAAGAGTATGTTAGTTTGTTAAAGGATATTTTGAATTATGAAATTAGATTAGGTTATATTGCTATGGAATTCAGTCATTAAAGTAGGTTTACTTATTTCTTTTACATTACAGTAGTACATGCATGAGGCATCTGCCCTTCAATAAAGCATTTAAATTTATTGTTTCTTTAAAGTTCTAACATTTTCTTCAAACACACTATCATACAGACAGTCTACTCCACCCTTTATACAGACCTTCATTTCCACCTATTATACAGTCGCTCATTCAGTCCTGTGTGTTTTTAATTTGTTTCAAAGTTTATCTTTCTAGTTTTCGGATTATATCTGAATAGTAATGGTTAGATAATGTTTATATTTTCTCTTTAATACCTTTAGATAATATTTTTTAAGACTTCTTTTTAAAACTCATTTCTCCTTCCTCTTTCTTTTTACCTTATGCATAGGAATTATGTTATGTAATGTAACCCACTGTATTGATTTTTAATTGAGCCTTTGATTTAAGTTGTTTCTTTGTATATAAGTTTTAAATTACATGCATTGATAGATTAGGTGTTTATAACACAATTTGTTCTTGTAAATTATACAATTGTGAAAAGGATCTATAAGATAGAACTCAAATCATCCTTGTGAGTTTTCTGTTTGTTCATAAACTATGTCTATCCTTATATAGTACTTTGTAAATAGGAGTCACTTTTGTATAAACAATCATGTTTACTATTTCCTGTAACTGGACATTTCTCAGTTTGCACATTTTTGTAGAAATAAAACTACACTTAATTCCCTTTAGCTTGTATACTTCTTTTGAGATCCATTTTGATACCCCTCTTGCCCCAGTTCCTATTACAGTAATGCCTACCCTGAGAATAATCAAGGAGAGTGGAATTGAAATGATTTAGCTAGTGCATGTAGAGTTTCTATTTGGTCATTGTAAATCCTTTTTAATGTAGTCATTTTCTCAAGTAAAAATCAATCTCTCTAGATAGAATAGTTTATTGTCATAACATTGTTTATATCCATACATTTATAAATAGTTTGATGTTACCTTTGTTTTTTAATTGGATCCTTAGAAGTTCAACTTAAAGTCTTTTGATCTTTGGCTTATTAAATTATTACCACGACACTCTCTACCTTTGCATATATTTTGTAGCAACTCTAAGCCTACTAACCCCGGTTGATAATTAAATATTAGGTAAATTATTCAAGACAATATTTTTCCTAACATTTTTGGTGTCGTTGCCAAGGATTTATTTCGTAAGGTAGAATAGGCTGGTAATGAGGGAGCAATAATATGAGAGGTAAGAACCTGCTCATCTATTATAATAGGTGCCCCGAAATCCAGTAATAATAGTAGCATAGGATGGAGAACGAAGTTGAGCGTGTGAGGAGGCTGCGGGCGTGAGGGCAGCGCGTGAGGTGCTGATCAACGTGAGCTAGGGCTCTATCTGGTTCTGCACGAGTTGAGGCTCGTTGTGTGGGTATGGAAATGCCTGGGGGAGGGGAGGACGCCCCCCCCCCTTCGATCTCGGATGAGGATGCCTTCAGAAGGCTCCTCCAGAGCAGAGGAAAAAAGATCTCTCCCCCGGTCATCCCAAAGTTCATCAAGAAGCTGGAGGAGATTCCTGAAATTGCCCTTCCCGAAGAAAAGCCAATGAAAACAGCCCTGGCACTGGATAAAAGAGGACTGGTGGGAAAGTTCATGGGGTTATGGCCTTCAGCCAAGACCACAGATGACTGGATCCAGAGGAACTGGAAGCCCAATCTAAAACAAGGAGTAACCTGCTACCCCGTCGGAAGAGGGTTTTTCGTGTTTGAATTCATCTCTGAAGAAGACCGGGATTTAGTCTTCAGGAATGGTCCCTATTTCATGGGAACGCAAGGCCTATACCTGAACAAATGGATGCCAGACTTTGACCTCGCAATAGATCTCCCCAAAGAGGTGCCGGTGTGGGTCAGGCTCCCCAACCTCCCAATGCATTGCTGGGATTTTGAAACTTTGAAGAGAATAGGGAACGGAATCGGCCATTTCATTGATAAAGCTGACAACAAAGGACAATATTCATGCGCTAGAATCTGTGTTGAAGTGGATCTTGAAGCCGGACTACCTGAAGCAGTAAAACTCACAGTTGGATCCTGGACTCACTACTAGAAGTTGGACTATGAACACTTACCCTTCAAATGCAGGAACTGCCAAGAGCACGGTCACGTCCAAAGATACTGCCCCAAACTGACTGCTGAAAAAGAAGATCCGAAAGGATGGCAGAAGGCAAAGAAAGGGAAAAACTCCAGCAACTCCAAAAATAAGGAGAAAACGATCCAAGAACCACCGAAGAAAGGAAACTCTGCGCCTATCCCTCAAGAAACTTCCACTGAGGTCCAAAACCCTGCACTTGAAACAGAAGTTGGTGAAGTTCCAGGGTCACATATCCCAAGCGATTCTGGCCTCCACCGGTCTGCCTCCAGTCTTCCAAAGGATCACTCCAGCCTGGGCTCGGAAACAGGAGCCGATTCCTCGGAGGAGGGTGATACTGAAGCAAGCAGCCCGTCCGTCTCTCCAAATCAACCAAAGCGGGGACGGAAACCTGAAAAGAAAAGAAGGGAAGAACAGTCCTACAAGGATGTAGTTCAAGGCTCACAGCACACCATTCCAGAAATGATGAACACTAGATCCGGGTTGAAGATCGGGAAAACCCCGAAAGGGGGCCATCCCCCTCCAACAGGCAAATAATGCAATACGTCTCCTGGAACTGCGGAGGACTCGGCACCTCCCTAAAAGAAGAAGCTATAAGAGACTTAGTAAGAGTATTGAGGCCGAAAGTCCTCCTAATCCAGGAGACGAAAATGGAGGAAGAAGCTCTCCTCCGCGCAAGGAAATCGTTTTGGAAGAAAGGCCCAGGCAGGGATGTGAGCGCTAGAGGAGCCTCAGGAGGCTTGGCAACCTTCTGGGACTCCGCAAATCTTGACCTTGTAGAAGAAGAAGGCACCACGCATTGGATATTCACCAAGCTGTACCATAAAGACTCCGGCCTCTACGTAAGTATCTTTAACCTGTATGTTCCTGTCTCTCTTGTGGAAAAAAAGAGTGCTGGAACTCTTTAAAATTCTTCCTTAACCAGCATAACCCTGAGAATCTTGTTGTAGCTGGAGATCTAAATGTTACCCTATCCCTAGCAGAAAAAAAGGGGGATCAATAGTCCGGGATTCTGCCAGAGAGTGGGTGGAAGATGTGATGCTGGATTGGGACCTCGTTGATATCCCCCCGGACAGAGGAAAGTTCACCTGGTCCAACAAAAGATTTGGACCTGGCCATATTGCTGCCCGCCTAGACCGGTTTCTCATTCATTCCACCTTCCTTACCCTTGGCCTCATGGCCTCCTCCAAGATCCATGCTCATTATACCTCTGATCATAAACCTATTTCTCTCACCCTGTTCCCTGAAGTTTAGCTAGGCCCCATCCCTTTCCGCTTCAGTCCCTTATGGGTAGATTAGGATGGTTTCCTTGACATTGTGAACAAATCCTGGTTTGAACCGATACAAGGGTCTCCTTTCTTTGTCTGGGAAGGAAAGTTAAGAAGGCTCAAAGCTGATCTGAAAGCTTGGGCAAAAGGTCTAGGATCCCCTTCAGATGATAGGAAAAGAAGCCAGCAGGCTCTGGAACAGCACCAAATGACCATGGAAGAGTCCCCTATCACCCTTGACTTGCTCAACAGGGAAGCAGATCTTCAAAGGAAGTACCAAAAAGCGTGCAGAGAGGAGGAAACCTATTGGAGAGTCAAATCTAGAACGCTTTGGCTTCAAGCTGGAGACAAAAACACCACTTTTTTTCACAAGCAGGCCCAAGCTCGGAAAATCTACAACTCCATCAATGAGATTCAACTACAAGACCAAATTATAAAGGACTCCAATGGCATCAAGGAGGCTTCCCACTCCTTCTTCAAGAAGCTTTACTCTGCCCCGGACCTGGACCCGGTGGATCCGTACTCCTACCCTCTCACAGAGATTCCAAAGCTGATAAGTGATGAGGACAACCAGCTGCTGAACTACCCAGTGAGTATTCATGAAATTAAAAAAGCCCTCTTCAGCATGGACCCAGACAAAGCTCCCGGGCTGGATGGATTTACAGCCCGGTTCTATGTCTCTTGTTGGGACATAATCAAAAGGGACTTGTACAGAATGATCAAGAAGACTCAGATCTGCTCCAAATTGGGAGGCAGCACAAACTCCTCTTTCCTGGCCCTCATTCCAAAAGAAAAAGGGGCCAGGACCTTCAATAGGTTCCAGCCAATCTCCCTCTGCAATACTGGTTACAAAATCACAACCAAAATAATGGCCAATAGACTCAAAAAAATTCTGCCAAAGCTGATTCCGGAAAACCAAGGTGGGTTTGTCAGAGGCAGGCAGATTCTGGACAATATAATTTTAGTCCAAGAGGCCATTCATTCCAGCTATAGGAATAAAGAGAAAGGAATGGCAGTCAAGTTGGACTTAGCCAGTGCCTTTGACCGTGTCAAGCACGACTTCCTCTTTGCTTCCATGAGAAACTTCGGGTTCAATCAAAATTTTATCAAGTGGGTTAGAGCCTGCATTTCAGCTCCCTGGATTGCTCCGCTGATTAATGGCCGGCCTACCAAGTTCTTCCAAGCCTCAAGAGGGTTAAGGCAAGGCTGCCCCCTCTCCCCTGTCCTCTTTGTCATCCAGTCTTCAGTTCTAAGCTTCCAGCTGAATAATAGTCTCCAAAACAGAGCTCTCTCCGGCATAAGAATTGCTCCCAAGGTCAAGGATGTAAACCACACCCAGTTTGCTGATGACACTCTGCTACTGGGAGTGGCCAATCTCAGAACAGCCAGGAACTTCAAATCTGAACTTGACCATTACATGAACAGCTCTGGAAGTGAAATAAACTTCCTCAAAAGTAAGGTTTATGGTTGGAACTTCTCCCCTCTCGAAATGCTGAACATCTCCAAGATCCTTGACATGGAAGCCATCTCATTCTGGGACACCTTTACCTATCTAGGCATCCCTATTTTTAAAGCCTCTCCTAAAGTTGCCCACTGGTTTCCCCTTCTGGACAAGCTCAAAGACAAAATCCAAGCTTGGGGAGCATCCTGGCTCAACAAGGCAGGTAAACTAGTTTTGATCAACTCTATCCTCACCAGTCTTCCTATTTATCAGTGCTCTGTTCTGTTAGCTCCCAAAACTATTACGAACAAGATCGAAGAGCTGCTCCGGCGTTTCCTCTGGGAAGGGGGACGAAATAATGAAAAGAAGTTGCATCTTGTCAGTTGGGACAAGATAAAAAAGCCAAAGACTGAAGGGGGCCTTCAGATCAGGGATGTAGCCACCCAAAATCTAGCCATGGGTGGCAAAATTCTCTGGAATATGATCTCTAGCAAGAACACCTGGAGCAAGCAGATCCTCCGGAAAAAATACTTCACAGGCAACAGGAAAAGATGTCTAGATAATCCTCCAAAAAGACAGACTGGTTCTCCGATCTTCATGCTCTACAAAAAAGTATTGCCTCACTTCAAATCCAAGCTCACTTGGATACCTGGAAATGGTGCAAATATAAGAATCTGGGACGACCCTATTTTAGGAGATCAGCCTTTGATCAGCCTGACCGAGCTTAGGAATATACAAATCTGGCTTACTGGAAACAGATGCAGCACACTGTGGGATATTTCCTCATGGGGCCATGATGAAAACAAATCCTGGGTAAGCTGGAACCTGGGAGAATATCCAGTCGAGCTAAAGGATGAGGCGCTGCTGTTGTTGGACTCTCTGCAAGGAAAATCGCCCATTTCTGCCAATTCCAAAGATAAACGTGGCTGGGGATCGGGCATAGGTAAATATACTTCCTCTGCTGGATATGCTTCACTTCTGGAACGTCCATGGGCTCCCCCCAATCCAGGCCCGTGGAATGCTCTCTGGCGTTACCCGTCCATCCCTAAAATCGATTTTTTCACCTGGAAAATGCTTCACGACTGCGTTCTCACCTATGACAAGCTCAAGAGGAAAGGATGGGCTAGCCCTTCACGCTGCCTACTATGCCAAAACGCTGAAGAAGATGCTGATCATCTGTTCACAGGCTGCGATTTCACCCAGGAGGCCTGGAAATTGTTGCTTGGCCCCATCGCTGTCACTTTCCCCAGCTCTGCAGTCGATTTGGTAAGTAATTGGCTATTACTCTATCCCCACGATTTGAGTAATAAAAACCTCATCAAAATCACGTGGATGTGGATCCCCAGGTTTGTTTCATGGAAAATATGGCTGGAGTGCAACAACAGAGTTTTCAAGGATGAAAACAGGGCCCCAGCTCAAGTAGCTATCAAAGCCCGGGTAATGCTGTCTGAAGCTTTAAAATCAAAGGCTCTCAAAGGGAATAAGGCTCCTCTCTCTATGGAAGAGGATCATTGGTTTAAGGAGTTCCAACCTCATCAAAACAGCAATGAAGCCAAGCACCTGTCCCACAAGGCCAACTGGGAAATTAGACTGGCTGAAATGGACTTTATTAAATGGAGATCAGTGCTAAATGAATGGTGTCTCTTCTTCGATGGGGCCTCGAAAGGAAACCCTGACCAAGCTGGAGGAGGCGGTATTATTTACGAACCGACTGGCAAAATCCACCTGTCCTTTGCATGGGGCCTAGGACATGCTACCAACAACCAAGCTGAAATTTTGGCGCTGTGGCAGGGCCTAATTCAGGCAAAAAATCTGAACATCCAAAAGATTAATATTTTCGGAGACTCCAAGCTGATAATTAAAGCGGTCCACACCAAGAAGATCCCCTCGGACATTCATCTTGGCCAAATCTTCAAGAAAGTCAGCCTTCTCCTTTCTCACTTCAGAATTTATAAGGCTCAGCATGTGCTCAGGAATCTAAACAGCCTTGCGGACGCCGAAGCCAATCGGGGTGCACTTCTAAACAAAAACCAGCTTATTGTCAATGGAGGAAGCTCTTTTTGCCCAATCCCTTAAGGATAAGAAGACCATCTAGATCAGCAGTAGTAAAGGAACCAAGCAGGAAAGGAAGATCAGAAGAGTGAAATTGATTATGCTTTGTAAGGCCCTGGCAGCCCATTTGCCAGTCTTTAATTAAATTTTAACCGTTTTTGTAAAAAAAATAATAGTAGCATAGGATAGAAATTTTTTTTTGATTTCTTATAAAATAAAATTTATAGGAAACATAAAAACCCCAACTCACTGAATAGGCACTAAAAAAAAAACACTTATAGGAAGTAGTTTTGCTAGACCCATAAAGAGATTCTTAAAAGGGGGGGAAATTATAGAAAAAAAAGATCCTGGCAAAAGGACATGAGGGCCCTATTTTTGACAAAATTTAAAAAGAAATAACTAGGGAACCTCTTAACCTTCCACTAAGTAACAAAGTAAGGAAGGATGTTGAACTTACCTAGGTGGGAGTTCTCTTTGGTAATAGTAACCCTTCAAATTGACATATCCGTAGTAGCATTACCTACTCCTATAAGAACCAATAAAAGAATGAGTGATCAGAGGAAGTTCCCTTTTGAACAAGAACAATGGGATGCTCCATTCTCACTTTGAAAGAAAACTTCTAGGTACACTCACTCTAGAAACCAAACCTACATAAAAAACCAAGAAGAAGAACAAGCAACAAAACACAATGTCTACCCAAAATGTAAAACTAAACATCCCCAACAGGAATGTCCATTAATAAAAATTCCTCCATGCTATATTTGCATGGGGCATCATGTTTTGCCCCAAAAGATCAAGATTGATCCCATCAAGACAGAGGTAATTATTGGATTGCTCCCTCCAAAAATCTCTTCCTCCTAATCTTAAAAAATATATTGGGTTATCATTACGTGTATATATGTAAATATGTGTATATCTCTTTATATAAATAAAGAGTCATTTCTAATCACTTCCTTCCAGAGGACTCTTTTCTATGCATTCAGGAATAAAATAAATCATCTAAAAATTGGTTTTGAAGAAACATTTATTTATTTGAATAGCTTATGAGGTACTATCCAAAAATAAAGTGCTCTAATAATACCTTGCAGCTTTTCTTATATATCACTTTCAAACCAATTATTTTATGATTTTGTTATGCTAATTGTTTTGATTCAAATTATAATTATTTGAACAGTCACTCAAAAGATTTATTTTAATCATGTTCTTCAACATTTTTCATACCTATAGGTTACTAGTTCATCTACACTTGTTATCAAAACTTGACTCTTAACTATCTTTGAGGACACTAGAGGGTAAGTGGAATTGCTGCTTATGGGGAACATTACCTTTTATAAAGAAAATAGAATGAAAGGCCCAGGGACACCTTTAAGTTATTATCTTTTGACATGATCTATAGTTAAGTCCATTTTGCGAAAAAAAAATTAACTCATGTGTTTAGCAGGGCATAGCATGCTCTAGTACCAATCGACTTCCTATACTCAGAATCTTTATACAAGGCAAACCAGCCGAGGTGCTGAATAGGCCTGCTGGTAGTGGGTCAATTCTAAGTAATAATTTACAAGGAATTTTGATAAATGCAAGTAAACCTGTCAGGGTACTAAACAGGCTCGCTAGCAGTGAGGCTATGCTTGCATGGTACCAAGATAACCCTGCCGGGGTACTGAATAGGCCTGCTGGCAATGGGGCAATATTAGGTAAAAAGAGATACGGTTCATGCACCACTAAGCATGTAGTTTAACAGTAAAATATGTTTTGTCCTATTGTTTATAACATCATCAAAGAATAACTCTAAGATACCCTTGGATCCGACAATCTGATTTCAATCAATATCTAGGATATGTTTATCCTAGCAATGGAACCCATAGCTGTAAACTCCTACAAATTCGAAGGTGACCTCAAAGAATTTTTGAGATGACAAGATATATGACTAGTTTTTCCTATGGTACTATTCATCACATCATAAATGATCCATTTATATCTTTATACATTTGAGCACTATTTTTTTAATATATCTATATGAATCCTTTCCCTTTATTAGTTAGTATTTTTCTCTTTTACAAACTTACAACAACATGACTGAACTTTCTCAATTCTTTTGGAAATTACATAATTTTCTTGTTTTTCTTGAGGATGCCATATCTTTGGTTTGGGGGAGGATTAGTTGATTGTCTGTCTTCATTTTTACTTATAAAATACTCATTGCAAAATGATAAAGTGTTTGCAGGATAATGCAAATAGCGAAGTTGGCCTTAAAGTTGTGGATGAATAAGCAAGAATGCTCAAAGAATTATTTCATATGAAAAGATGTATGAAGGATCATATGAACGGTCAAATGTCGATGTGAATAAAAGGCCGAATGATGAGTTGGATAAAAAATTTTATGATATTTTCATACTTTTGATTAAGTGTTGGCTTAATTTTATTGGGTTAAAATCCAAGTCATACCGTTAGGGTCACATCTATATGATATTATGACTAATGTCGATTAATGATTGTATGAATTAAATCTAATATGATATTATTTCATTCCTATATGGATATGATACGACCTTCAAATAATCGTCGAGTACCTTTTATTTATCATGAACCTTCCATCTTCATCATTCTCCTTTTATGTTCACATGCATAAGCTATCAGATAAGACACCCTCCTCGTTGAACTAAGGTTATCGTTATAAGTTTGGTTATATAGTTGCATTAAGTTACACGTTCAACCTATCCAAAGCTTGCGTTGGACATGGTTGAACCAAATAAAAATTAAAAATGTTCAATCACATGCTTTAAGTGACACACGCTCCAAAATTTCGCTATAATTACACGATCGTTTAGGCATGCCGAGCTGGTTGCATGATCATTTGGAAGGTTGAATGTGACATGCTTTAAAACTAGCACTGTGTGAACCTTTTTCAATTCCATCGCCTTCAATAACCGTTATTACTGTGGAGCATTTTAGCCACCTTTCCTGAAAACCCTGTATTCCTTCCTCTATTTCCATCATGCCGAATAGATTTGAGCCTGAAAGTTATCAAGATCTATTTCAAATGACAGATTTTAGGGAGTGTAGGGAAGTGTCTTTTCAAGCCGGTTGGAACCCATTCCTACATTCGCTACAAGGTTACGATGAAGAGATTTCATTGTTGTTCGCAATGGGATTTGATGGGAGGATGGCCAAAGTAGGTCACCTTTCTTTTCAAGTCACTGAAGAATCAATTTCCCGCACCACTAAGCTTCCCCAGGTGTTACAGAGAGAAATTCCTATGGTTTGGGGCACCGCAACAGACAACTTGACTCCAGAAATCAATCCTTTCCAATATGCAATAGAAATCAAATATCTAACACTAAAGGATCAAGCCTCGTACCTTATTCCGAATGGTTGAAGTAGATCCCCATTGAGCTTTCGAACTTCAGCTTGAATTTATGAATCACTTCCTCAACAACAGGTAAACAACACAAGCATACTATATATTGATTGTAGATCTATTCTAGCATATATAATCAACAATGTATAAGCATTTGAAATCATCCATGTATAAAATATTCATTCAAACATACATTATTCGACAGGAAAAGATATTTCTATTAACATAAAATCAGAGATTACAATGGATACAACCTCTGTCGGCACATCTGCGAATCTAAGAAACTGAATCCCCCACTTGGGCCTCCACCACCTCAATCCTCCATCTCTCGATAGCAAGTTCACAAGAAAAAGGCAAGCTTGGGAAAAACACAAAAGTGCTCCAAGGGACAAAGGGATGCAGACTCAAGCACAAGTTTCGGCAACAATGGACTATAGTTTCCTTGCTCTCAATTCTCTTATGCCTTCAATGTATCCAAAGAGTTCCTTATATATATTTTCAAAGGGGTAATGAAAGGTCGAATCCGAGCGATCTCAAGGCATATGGAAGGCCAGGAGTCAAGTGAGTCGGATCCATGTCAAGGAAAACTCGAAAAGGATTTGGATTTTGTACACATCCCGATGTATGCGGTTTTAGGGGTCAAACCCGCATATATACGTGATTAGGGGTTTAAAATTCACGTGTATCATTTTTCACATGTTTATAGGGATGGTCAAGGAAACATCAAAGGACAAAAAATGGTCTAAGGGGTCTAAGGATTTTGCAAAGGGACAGGGGAAGGCCATACAAGTGTGATTCACCTAGAGTGGTAAAATAAGCTATAACAAATGCCCCCTAATGTGTGAGGTTAGAGGGGTCATACAATGGCCGAAATACATTATAAGTCCATCCCAGAAGTGGAGTGATGAAGGGTCCCAAATAGAATACCAACCACCCAATCAGCATAGTACAATGATACAACTCTACACATAACTGCAAATACATATAGTAGTCCCGGATACATAAGACTACAATGGCCATGAATAGGCATGATACAAAATATCACATAAGTGGTCATCGCCACGTACAATATACATATATAGGAATCTCCATGATGAAGATATACAGAGGATCATGATCTCCAACATGGATGAATATATATAATGGATCAAGATCTCCATAATAGCTGGAAATGTCTGGCATATACTGGAATCAAGTCACGAGAGCTGAAATCTCATGAACACTGGCACGATCAAGGAGGTAGCATATAAGAGATGCCACCAATCTGGACTGTCTTCTACACAAACCGTTATGCATACATGTCTTACTATGTGAATAGAGGTGTCGAGGTCGAACATAGTAGTCCATCGTATGAATACCGGTCATTGATGTATACCATTAACAAACATGAGATCACCCACCGATAATGAAAATGGGAATCAAGGTACTAGAGTGCAAACTAACAAGTGTGAATAAATGTGTTGAGGTTGAACACTTGAGAGGATCCATTGATCAGGGGACATTGATGTATTCCCGAAGACTGTCGATAGTGAGAGAACCTGCCACTAATGACTACAAGTCTCAAGGCACTCAAAAATGACTCTAGTTTCCAATCCCAGAATAAATGATCTAAAGTCGATGGGATGAAATCCATTGGAAGGAGGGAATTAAGGAATCCCCCATCATCCAACATGAGGTACTCAGCAAAGTTGTATAATGTGGAAGGACTCAATCATAATGTTCACGAACCAGTAACTGTACCGGGAATGGACGACATGCAAAGTCAAGATAACTGAGGAATGGCTGACTCAGGTTTCAACTTCCTTCGAACAAGAGAATAAGGGTGAATGGTGACTGAATAAAGGCAGCATAGACTTGATATACAAAACTGGGACATCTCTATGACATAGGAGGCATTGACAGAGGCTCCATGGGGACTGGAAGCTTAACCAGTCAGTGGAGATAAACTCAGATAAACGAGTATAGCTCCTAAAGTCAAACTATAAACTTAACCAGTGGATGTGATATACAGTGCTCTGTTCGAAGGCGACATGACTCGACAGCTGCCAAAATATAACATCTTTCCTTGTCCGGCTTTTTGGTTTTTTTATTTTTTTGGACTTTTTCAAATATTTAAAAAGCTTGAAAAAGAATAAAACTGCTTTATAGTTACAGACTAGGAGGAGACGAGTGTCATATGGGCAAACAAACTAGTTCCAAGCAGTGGAACATACCTATGCTCAATGTAAGGATACATGTGTAGGATAGAGACACTCGGGGGGAAATCCCCTCCTGGTAAAAATAGAGAATCAAGCTGTAATGGCTCTGCATGGCTAGAAATGAGACAAGCTCAGGCTATATGGCTGAAACTCAATGTCAGGGAAGCTGGCGTAAGGCTCAATGAGGCAAGAAAAGCTCATGATAATGCAATTACAACTTGACATAAGGGAGTCCTGAGGGAAATAGGCCAGCAAAAGATCAAGAGGAGTATGAGGCTCTTACGAAATGTCATGGAAATACTATATAATGGACTCCCACACCCTATGGGACAAAATGTTAGTATGGGCACCAAATGCAAATAAGGCACTAACTAGGGTACCCATGTAAGGTCAAGCTCTACCACTCATATCATGCCACTTCTAAAACAGCAAGAAGGTTCCATGACAAAATCGAGTGGGTTTGTAACTAAGGCTATAATGAAATGGCCATAAGTTCATGCAAAATGCAAACAGTGATGAAACCTAACCTATATGCTAGTTTAGACATGATACCTGAAATCGGCACGAACAGGTCAATCCAACAGCTGAAACGACACTCAAAAAGGTCTCCTACATCATAAATTAGTCCAAAAATGGTCCAAAAGGATTAGAAACGGTCCAAACTATAGGAAACGGGGTAAAAAATTTTAAAAATTTCTATAAATAGTAAAAAATTCAAAACATTATAAAACATTTGAAATTTTTACCCATTTGAGCTCAGAACTTCAACAGTGAATTCCAGGAGATCCAGCCAGCGGAATCCACTACCGTTTTTTCCAGGTACTTACCCATGCTCTACTCTTTCATTTTGATGCAAATTTTGTCAAATTCCATGGTGTATTTGATTTTCTAGGCCATTCTAAAATAGGCACTATGGCCCATGTGGAAATCGAGGGTTTTTCCGCGTATAGGGTTGGATATATGCGGAAAATGCCCCTAAAGCCACGTACATATGTGGATGTTTGACAAACAGTCGTGTATGCGGCTGGGCTTAATATTTTTTAAGTGTTCTAATGGACAAACTTCAAATTTTTTGTGCAGAATGGTCCTAGAATGGAGAGAAAATGAACATGGTGATGTAGAAGAAGCAGTAAGGGCAGATCTAATGGTTCAACAAGCGTTACGTGCATGTGGGATTTACAAATTTTTGTGTCTTGGTGGCTTAAGGGCCAAACTAAGACTATTGCAGATGTTAGTTGACTACTAGGATCCAGACTCAGAGTCATTCCAGATAGACAAGATGTCCCTCACCATAGAAGTGGAGGACATATAATTTGTTACTGGAATTTCCCGACGGGGGGAAGTGGTGAACCTACGTTCTCACGGGCTCGAAGGTTGCCTAACTATAGATGAGTACATTGTGGTGTACTGCTATCCGTACACAGAGAAGGTGGGGATTTAGATCCCAACTAACTCCATACAGGTGCTGGGCCTAAAGGCCATCCTACTGACATTGGGAAAGATAGCAGGCTTGGCTTTACTCCACCAGGCCTTGCGGCCTATGATTTTCTATGCAGTGGAGTGCATGAGACCCATGGTATATGATTGGAGCACTGTGCTACTGGGCAACATGAAACACCAGCTCAGTGAGTGCAAGATGGGCAGAGTGCGAAACTTTGGTTTTAGCAACATACTGAGCATGTTTTCTTTGAGCATGTTCCAGGATTGAGCCCTAGAGTTGACGTTCCTCTACAAGGGGTTCAATATCTGGCCCAACGGCGTTGGGCAGATGCGATGCGCAAACTAGGTGGAGGTAGGGTGTCCAAACCCTATCTAGTTGATTTCTTCCTGTGGTGGCGACAACAGATAGTTGCCATCGATGACTACCCCTATGCGGGGATAGATTTTTTGGGAGACCTGGACATGCCACTACCACTAGGATTTGCATACGGTGACATAGGTAACAAATCTCGACGCTCTTTTTAAAAATTTTGAGTTATTTAATTTTTTGTGTTTTATGATTATGTGGAATCAAAAGACATGATTTTGGGTGACAACACATAGTGACATCTACCATATGCATGCAGATGTGGGACCACAGCGGCCTGAAGGATTCCCTCATCATAGACGGAGGGGAAGAGGAGACGATATCATGGGTGTGGATGTGGAGCGGATGCTCCAAATCATTCATACCAACTTCATGAGGCTGACACACAGAGTACCCATGGCACAAGTTGAGGACTTTCCTGAGGCCATGCAACGCCAGGTGGTGGGTGTAACATGAGCATGGGTGAGGCTATTTCAATGGCTAGCTAGAACCGTAGTGACATTCCATGATCACAACCCCCCTCCTCCTCCACAGGCTTAGATACCTAGGAGTGATACATTTTGTATTACAGTGTATTATATCTTGGTGGCTCGAAAGCCCCATTTTTGTATTATGACACTATGTATTACCACATTTTGGATGTTTATAAAAACTTTTATGATGATTGGTTTATTTATTTACATGTGTAAAAATTTATGTTTGTGATGAGCTTATTGTGTATGAAACAAATTCCAATCTAACACGTAGTTAGCATATGAGTCAGCAACTTGATTATTAATTCTTGCCACATGTATGTATGTTATATTTTCAAATTGTTGTTCTAATAATCTCACATGTAAGAATCTTCTTAATAATGTCGGATCTCTAAGATGGTACAAACCATTAAGTTGTGACACTACTAACTCCATATCAAGAAATACCTCAAGAGAGAGAATGCCATGTAAAATGGCATCCCGTAGAAGCTCAATAATGGCACTATATTCAGCAACATTATTTGAATATGGGCATAAATAGATGCCTCTTGAAGACAATACCTGACCCATAGGAGTATAAATCACCTAAGCAACAGAGGCTGAGTGTTGAGTGTGATGGCTCGCACCATCCACGAATCCTATGAAGGTGGAAGATTCCATTGACATTTGCCAAAAGAAACGGAAACTAATCACAAACCCGATCACCATAAGAAAAATACCTACCTATCCAAATTTGTACAATAATATACAATAATTAGCCTTGGCTGAAAATCATGCATAGTACTTTTTGAGATAGAGCCCATTTCTAGGCTCCACCAAGGCCGTTCCCTGATAATCCACTAACTCATAAGCACCCTTCTCTAACACACGTTTGACGATGTAAGGACCACGCCACATGGGGTTAAACTTTCCTTCCCCCAATGGTTCTTTCGGTTGATCCCACAAAAGGACCAAGTCTCCCTCACTAAACCTCCTTGGATGGACAGACTTATCATACTGGACCTTTATGTGATGCTTATTTACTTCTAGAGCCACGAACGCATCTCGACAATGCTCATGAAGTTTCTCAAGGTGGACCAAATGCTCTTCCAATGGGGAAGTGTCTGGTAAGAGCTCTATGGATAGCTTCAAAGAAGGAATTTTGCACTCAACTGGCAATACCGACTCCACTCCATGTACAAGTTGATATGGAGAAAAACCCATGGAAGTCTTAATAGCGGTTCTATACGCCCACAAAGCAGGATATAACATAATGTGCCAATTATTCTTGCTTTGTACGATGGTTCATTGGAGAATGGATTTGAGTGATTTGTTCACTGCTTCTACTTATCCATTCACTTGAGGGTAGTAAGAGGAGGAATGCTCTTGTTTGTATCCTAAATTTGATGCCAAATCTTCCATCATATGATTTTGAAAGTGCGAGCCATGGTCAGTGACAAGCTCTTTTAGAATCCTAAACCGAGAAATAATCTGGTTGAATACGAAGTGCGTGTCTATCTCACCATCGAATTTAACTGTAGACATAGCCTCAGCCCATTTCATGAAGTAGTCAACAGCCACTATGATATGATGATGCCCCCCATCTGAAGCTGGATTGAAATCCATAAAATCTAGCCCCCACTTAGTGAAGGGATCAGCGGTGATGATGGGATGTAACGGGACAGGTTTCAAGCGCATATTACGTGCAAACACCTGGAAAGGGTGGCACCTCTTGACCGCATCTACACAATCCTTAAATATCGACGACCAGAAATAACCCGCTCTTAATATTTTTTGGGCTATAGAAATCCCAGATAAATGACCACCACATGCCCCTCTGTGGCAATCATTCAGCACTACCTCAGCCTCTTCATGATTTAAACAATGTCATAAAATGGAATCTACCCCACGACGGTACAAAGTGTTATCCACTATGAGGTAATTCTTAGACACGCGACGTAACCATCGTCGTTCATCCCATGAGAGGTGAGTAGGGACCTTCAATGTTTGTAAATATATAATGATATCCCCATACCATGGGTCTAAAGTTGATATTAAGAAGATGTGCTCATCGATAAATGTATCTTCATAAACCAACTCCTCAGCTTCGCTTGGGAAATCCAATATAAGCTCCGAAAAAATTAACGATTTCTTTGATTTTGTCGAAACAAACTTGAGATCGAATTCTTGCAAGATTATAATCCATTTATTATATTTTCCCCCAATCATCCTTCGAGTGAGGACGAATTGAAACGGATTGACATGGGCTACAACCAAGGTCTAGCAAAGGAGAATATAATGTCTCAACCATTGAACCGCATGTACGGTAGCTAAGGCAAGCTTCTCAACATGGGAATAATGGATTTCCATGTCAATAAGATTCCGGCTCAGATAGTATATGACATGCTCTTGGAGCTCCTCATCCTCTTGAACCAAAACCATACCAATCGTCTTTATGGACGCGGCCACATAAAGTAGGAAATCACGACTATAGTCTGGGGGACTAATCATCAGGGCCGATGCTAGGGCTCGCTTGAGCGCACCAAAGGACTCCTAGGCTCACTCATCCCAACAAAAGGTGGTATCCTTCTTCAAAAGACGCATGAAGCCTCTAGTCAAATTGGCAAAATTGACAACGAATCTCCGTAAGAATTTTTCCATGCCCTACAAACATTGAAGATGATGATTATTTTTCGGGGGAGACAACTGAAGTATTGCCTCAACCTTCAAAGGGTCGACTCTTATACCCTCTTTAGTGTTAGTTTTTCATCACATTTAAGCTAGCATTATGATCTTAGGATATTTTCACTGAGAGAATAACAAGAAAAGCAATAAAACACAAGCACATCACAAGAGACAAGAGACACAAAGAGTTTTCCTCGGGGAAACCATAAAGGAGAAAACCCCGCAACTTCCTCTAAGATAGAATCAACACCAAAATAGTAAGAGATCTCCCAAAACAGCAGTAGTCTTCTGTCTTCTGTCTAGTCCCAAAATTTCCTTCTCCAGTAGTGCGCCACACTTGGGAGAGCAAGTGATGTATTTCACAAGTGATAAATAGAGAGACTCTCACTCTCTATTTATATCCATCCGTTCACTTGAATTGCCTTTTCATGCGTAGGCTCAACCTAATAATTACTACTCGAGCCTACACCTTAATTAGTGTATAATAACTCAAGTGCCCCGAAACTGTGGGGACTTACCTAATGACTTGATATGACTTGATTACATTATTAATCCTCCCGATCGGAACATCGGGGCATGACCACATGACTCAAATACATAATAGAGACATCCTGGAATAAACATCAGGTTACAATGTATAAGATACATAGAAGAATACATTACAAAGTTACATATACATCAACACTCCCTCTTAACTAGGAAGGTATTCTTTCAACACAATTTTCAGCACTGGTCTTCTTCTCTGTATCAACTGGATCATCTCATCTTCAAGTCATCTTCATCTTCAAGTCATCTTCGTATTCAAGTCATCTTCATCTTCAAGTCATCATCGGATCTGGATCATCTCTTGATCTGGATCATCATCGAACATCATCACTAGATCTGGATCATCTGTCGATCTAGATCATCATCACTGGACTGGATCTGGATCATCACTTGATCTAGATCATTACTGTTGGATCATCATTACTGGATCTGGATCATCACTTGATCTGGATCAACACTGGTGCTATCTCATGATTCTTCTCGTCATAGGAAGTTCTACAGAGCCAGCCCTTTTTCATGCTGGTTGTAGGCCTACCCTCATGTAGGTCTTCGCCCAACACTTATATCTAACCTGCTCGTTAGAAAGGCATGCCCAGCACTCACATCTGATCATGTAGTAAACTACAATCCCATCAGAAAGGCCCAGCACTCACATTCACCAGTATGATAGGACACACCTACTATCATATGTGAAATGGCTCAGCACTTACAACCACCAGCATGATAGGACACACCTACTATCATCTGTGGAAAGGCATAGCGCTCACATCCACTAGCATGGTAGGACACACCTACTACCATTTGTGGAAAGGCTCAGCACTTATAATCACCAGCATGGTGTTGCTAGGGTTTTAGCCCTAGCTTGTATGAATGAGTACCTACTAAGGACAATGGATTCCTTAGTAGCAGTTCAATGATATGTGAATTAAAAGCTATAACTAAA
>LPNX010529447.1:100993-151496 GCA_001517045.1 Pseudotsuga menziesii | reverse complement strand
ATGTCACTGCACTCATCATATTATTCTTTGTCTTTGAACTGTCATCACTTGTTCTTCGGAACAAGTCTTCATTCTTCTTTGCTTGTAGGTGATTATGTATACTATCTTTCCTACAAGTCAAATGCAATTGTATGGTTAGAAACATTTCATAAGGAATCTTTATACTGGCAAACACTTATGCATAAATATATGATCATGCAACTACTTTAGCCAATACAACATTCATCCATATCTCATTGAAACTTTCTAGATGCCTTCCATCTCTACCAGGACAACATTGAGACTGTACACTAATCCAATATGTCAACAAAGAGGTTTCATTCTAGATAAGTAGCAATGGAGAATTTCTATAGCCCCATGAGCTACTTACCCATCACATGCATATTAGTAGTATTCTGTCATTAATGAAAACATCCTATCATGCATAATATAATAACTGAATATAAACAAATGCATAACAAAATAATATAATGAAATGACAATTGAATACTTATCTTTATTTGTTTCGAGGGTTGACTCCTTCTTGAGCCTTCAGCTTCATCGTCTTCTTCATTCATAATAGCATCGTTTCTTATCCAAAAGCTAAGGTGGATAAGAAGTTCTTCAAGATTTGAGTTCTTCATATTCCTCATTGATTGAGGGATCTTCTTTGGATGGCGATATCTTGATCTTCAATTGCTCCCCTCTTCTCTTCTCTTCTTGTAATTCAAGCTTCTTCTTTTTCCCAAAGTTTGCTGAAAGTAATCACTTCCTTCTGGAACACATTCCTTGAATGAATTCCACGATCCTGGGAGGCCATTCAAGGTGGCCATCATCACTTCTGCATTCTTCACTTTTTCTTTTACCGCTTCAAGTTGTTCTTGATTTGAGAGACTCTTATGACTACATGGTCTCTGCATTCTAGATCTTCACATTCTTCAACTAGATTCTTTAGGTCATATTCTTCAAATAGCTTGAATTTCTGTTCTTCCGTTCTGCAACCCCATTCTGTTGTGGATTATAAGGAGTTGACAACTCCCTCTTAATCTCTACTTCTTTGCATAGCTCTTTGAATTCATTCGAAGTGAATTCTCCACCATTATCTGATCGAATGGTCTTGATCTTCTTTTTAGTATGGTTCTTGATCAAGGCTTTGAATTTCTTGAACTTGCTGAACACTTCATCTTTGTTTTTCATAAAGTAAATCCATGTCTTTCTATAAAAATCATCAATAAAAGAAACATAGTATGCATACCCGCTTAGTGAGTTTGATGACATTGGATCGCATACATCGGAGTGGATGATTTCTAGAATGCCTTTGGCTTTGCTTTTGCTGCTAGGAAATGTCTTCTTTTTATTCTTCCCTTTCACACATCCTTTGCAAACTCCATCATGCTTTGTTTGGAATGCAATAGGTAGTGCTCTATAGTGCACATGTGCAAGCCTTCTATGCCAAAGCTCATTTGGCTCTACCCTATCATGGATCAAGGCTTGTTCTGGATGACCCTTCAATTTGTACAAGCCTCCTTCTTGTTCTCCAATCACTACCGCATCATCAATTTTCTTTCCTTTTGGCCACATGATGACTTGAACATTGATGAATGCAACCCACATTCCTTTTGCATCCAAGGCTGAAATGGATAGAAGATTATTCTTAAGTCCTGGAACAAACAATACTTCTTTCATTGTTAGAGACTTACCAGAGTCTAGCTTGTATGAAGATTCCCCACTACCTTTTATTGGATATTGGTAGTCATCTCCTAGTTTCACCTTGTGAGGTGATTCATGTCTGACAGTCTTACAAAGGATTCCTTGAATCCCGTCATATGTTTGGAAGCCCCACTGTCTATAAGCCAATCATCATTTCCATGAGTAATGTTACCTGTGAGAGCTGATATCAGAACATATTCATCCTCGCTTGAAGAATCTTCACTTTCATATATGGATCTCTTTCTGGATGGTTCATCATCCTCTGCAGCATGAGCATGATGTCTTCTTTGGCCTCGTCTCCCTCTGAAACTGGAACCTCTATACTCATGTAGGTGTCCAATCCAGTTTCTTCAGAGAGATCAAATACTTCTATGCTTGGAATTTGTCAACTTCACCAAGATTATCATCAAGCTATTGTGATAGATCATAATGAAATGATAACCTCAAATGGAAATACAAAAGATTAGATCTTACCGATTTGAGGTGTCCGTCCTTGTCCCGGAGTTCGCTGATCTAGGGTTTGTCGCAGAAACCCTAATTTTAAAAACTTGGAAACTTTCAGATCTTATTGGACAAACAGATATATCTCTTCAAATGGAGCTGTCCAATGTACTCCTTTTCTGAAAACAGTGGAGGGAAGCTCCCGAAACAAGAAGCCCTAATTTACTGATTTTTTCTGCAGAAATGCCTGTTACTGTTTCTGTGATATCTCCGAAATTACTGATCTTCTAGGTTTGAAATTTCACACTGAGGTAACCTCACATGTCCCTGATCCAGAACCATAGGTTTAATCAGAATTGGTTTCACCATTTGGGATTTATGATCCTTTTCCCAAGGTGACCTGTTACAGGACTGTTCAGAACAGCGAAGTTGTACGGCATGCCACGTGTCACTGGTTCATCTTCTGAGTCTGATATTTGGACCACCAAAATTAAAGTTTGTGCCCTTTATGAAAAATCTTCAGTAATTCCATTTGGACCTCTGTAGCTCAAGATATTGCATATCTCCCCAGATGTCCTGTTTAGGGATGAATTCTGGAAGAGGCTGGAACCCTAACTTGGAGAGATCATATCTCCTGGAGTACAGAGCATCTGAGTCTGATTTTTGGACACAGGATTCATCAGGATTTTATATTTGGCCCTTGCAATTTTCAGCTTCTGATACTTCACCAATATCGGAATATAGGGACTGTACAAAAACTTAGCAGTTTTAGTATTTAGGGTTTCTCGTAGGTCAAGGTCAAACTAGGGTTTGACTTTCCTGGAGTTTCACCCAACCAAATTTCTTGATCCAGGTCTCTAAAATTTGGTTTTGATGAGGAGAATAACCCTATGCTGGTCTCACTCAAAAATTCCTCTTCTGTAGAAAGCCCTAATTTCCACATCGAAACTGAAAATGCTTGAGGTTGAATTCCGCATCGACAGAAAGATGCACCCTTCAATGGGGAGTCATCTTAGCATACTTTTGCTGAAAATATGTGGGGGAAGATCCACAAAATAGGAATCCCTAGTTCCTGTAGATGCACAATGTCTTCTTCTTAGGTTAGCTCTGATTCCATGTTAGTTTTTCATCACATTTAAGCTAGCATTATGATCTTAGGATATTTTCACTGAGAGAATAACAAGCACAGCAATAAAACACAAGCACATCACAAGAGACAAGAGACACAAAGAGTTTTCCTCGGGGAAACCATAAAGGAGAAAACCCCACAACTTCCTCTAAGATAGAATCAACACCAAAACAGTAAGAGATCTCCCAAAATAGCAGTAGTCTTTTGTCTTCTGTCTAGTCCCAAAATATCCTTCTCCAGTAGTGCGCCACACTTGGGAGAGCAAGTGATGTATTTCACAAGTGATAAATAGAGAGACTCTCACTCTCTATTTATATTCATACGTTCACTTGAATTGCCTTTTCACACATAGGCTCAACCTAATAATTACTACTCGAGCCTACACCTTAATTAGTGTATAATAACTCAAGTGCCTCGAAACTGTGGGGAATTACCTAATGACTTGATATGACTTAATTACATTATTAATCCTCCCGATCGGAACATCAGGGCATGACCACATGACTCAAATACATAATAGATACATCCTGGAATAAACATCGGGTTACAATATATAAGATACATAGAAGAATACATTCCGAAGTTACATATACATCAACATTTAGAAACAATGAATCCTAATAAGTGACCAGACTTCACACAAAAGATGCACTTGTGAGGATTTAACCTGACCAAATAATGGCAGCACCTTTTGAATACCAATCTCAAATGATAGGAATGATGCATTCTCATACGAGAATGAGCAGCAAGGTCATCCAAAAATACTTCGATAATCTATTTGAGATCATGGAAGATCAAGGTCATGGCCTGCAAAGTAGCTCTGGTGTTCTTAAGGCCAAAAGGCATTTTCTGATATGCAAAAGTTCCCCAAGGACAAATAAATGCAGTATTATGTTGCTCCTCAAGATTAATTTGTTTCTAATTGTATCCAGAAAATCCATCCATAAAGGAAAACACCTCGCTACCTGCACACTCATCCAAAATCTGATGAATAAATGGTGTGGGGAAATTGTCCTTAGGACAGGCACGATTCAAATCACAGAAATCAGTACATATGCGGATCACTCCCTGCTTCTTGTCAATCAGAATGGGGTTTGAAACCCACTCCGTCAAGGGAATGGGATAGATAAAATCAGTTTTCAATAGTTTCTCTATCTATGCCTTAATCGCAGGTGCTTTCCTGGGATTCACCGCACGCAAGCATTGTCGAACATGCTTAGCGTTGGGACAAGTCTTAATCTCATGTTCAACAATGTGAGGGTCGATACCTAGCATTTCATCGTAAGACCAAGAAAATATATCACAAAATTGTTTAAACAGATCGGTGTATTCTTGAATCTTAGCATGGGAACATTCTGCCCCAATATAGACATTCTCTATCCTGCCAGGATCACGAGAGATATTGATAGGAATCATTGGAGATATATATTCCATGTTTCCATCAGCCATCAGACCAAGAGAGCTTAATGGAACCATGGGACTACCAATTCTCTCACTAAGAACCTCCCTAAAGTCCTCATGATCCAAGTGGTCAAGCTCGGGAAGAAAGTAAGATCTATGATGGAGCTCTTTCCATGGTGGCTCAACTCTCGACATGGCCTCAGTAATTGCTTCGTCTGAAGGAAAAACACTATCAAGGTAGTCGTGTGCATGAGAATACTGTACTGCCCATGCAAGCAGGACATATGGGTCCTCCTCCTTCATCCACAAATAGGAAGGACTAGGCTCTGCAACACACTCAAGATTAGCTTGATAAGAAACCATAGTTGTAGGCAACGACACGTCCGTTATGATGGGCTCAATTGAAGTATTCAGTGTAGGAAGAATCCAAGGATCTTCCATATGACTCGTGCAAAAAGACACCGATCTCACAGATGTTGAAGCCTCACTGAAACTAGAACCTATCATAAGGATAGGTGCAGGGCAACTTAAAATTCCCATAAGGGATGGATACATGCCCACACCCACACTCCCAGTTGCCGGTTGAGAGTGCTCGACAATCAGGATCGAAGCTCCCGAAGATGCGGTAACCGACAGATTCTTGAATGACGTTTGATCAATCGTAACTATATTCCCATTAAATGGAAAGCATACAACGTGAAATAGGGAATAAGCTATGGCTTGCATACTATACATCCAATTCCTAGCCAGCAAGAGATTGTAGTCAAGGGGTGCATCAACCACTTGGACCTCTATCGCAACAGTCTTCCCTCGCAAAAGAACCTTAAGGGAAGGAAGGATCCCGTGTGGCCTAAATGATATCCCATCAAATGCAGTTAAAAAGTTCACAGATTTAGAC
This sequence comes from Pseudotsuga menziesii, assembly GCA_001517045.1. NCBI lineage: Eukaryota > Viridiplantae > Streptophyta > Pinopsida > Pinales > Pinaceae > Pseudotsuga > Pseudotsuga menziesii. Next base: position 145,938 of record LPNX010529447.1, on the reverse strand, counting down.
AACTCAGGGGAACCTAAACCCTTCCAACATGATAAAGACATCACAGAAGCAGCAGTGCCTTCGTTAATCACAGTGCACTTGACGGTCATGTTAAGACATTCTACGTGAATCAAAAGAGAGACATAGTAAGGCAAGCAAGGCTAAAGTCCTGTAGTTTCAAATTTAATCACGAAGGAAGAATTATCATCATTCACACCAAGGGCAGAAAGCAAATCCTTCTTTTGTGAAACACAACTCTGAAGTACTTCTAGTGCAGACATCGCAAAAGGAGTGTGGCGCAAATCCTCAACAATAGAATAGTTCTGGGCGGCTTGGGCATTAGGATTGTGCCCCAAACACTTAAGGACTCCCTTAGGAATGTGAGGTGTAGCTTCAGGTTTATCCATAGGTTTTTCAATTCACAAAGGAGTCCTTGGTGGATCAAATTCCTTTCATGGTTTGGGTTGTCACGAACCATAGTCCTTCGCACAAGTCACAATTTTCGTAGCACGTACCATGTTAATGCAACCATGACCACTACCCTTCGGTGGATCTTGATCACCATCAGATTGATCATGGGTCCTCGAGTTCATATTTTGATTGTGAGGTAAAGGGTTAGTCAGCACAGCTGGGCGCTGTGTTAAGAATCTCGAGGCTTCATCGATATGAGGGCACAAGTAAGTGAGGTGATCTTCCTTACACAACTCGCAAGGAAATTTAACCTTACATTTAGCTTGCCTTTCCCCCCCAGCATTACGGGAATTCTTGTCATTATTATTAGCATTTTCATTCCTATTCCCACCTGTACGATTGTTCTTACCCTTGTTTTTATTTCGTCCGGGCTGCTGGTTACCCTTCTGGTCCAATGATTGCACCGAAAGCACACTCGCCGTTTGGGTGGGTTGAGATGAAACCGTGGCTTGTCCCAAAGCAGATTGGTTGATTGACAACTAACTGACTTGTTTTGCAACCAAATCCATAGGTTTATCACTCGCACAACCAACAATGCCATCGGCATGTGGTCCAGGTTTAACTTTGGGTTTGAAACTAGAATGCAGAGCATTGGGAATGATCTCATATAACAAACCGGATTGAGCATAAATAAAATCCAGTTCTTGCGCCCTAAAAATGGCTTATTCCTCATTTTGTACTCTGGATGTAGAAACATCCTTTGCTATATAAGGCAATAACGACTTAAGGAACCATTCGAGGAGGAATTTTGGCGGTATAAAGTATTTAATCAACCTCTTTCGTCTACGCCACTCTTGGATATGATTCGAGATATGTGTGGCTTTATCCTGTCGAAATGTTGATAAGAGTTTTGTACCAATGTAATAACGCACTGGTAGCTGGAAGTGGTTAAGAAAAGTCATCGCTAGGTCACCGAACAAAGGGAATGCCCCCCTAGGTAGCTCTATACACCATTTCACGGTAGGCCCTGTAAGGGTGCGTTGAAACAACCTTAAATATATTGAGTCCTAGTGTAAGGAATTCGAAGAGCACCATAGGTGAAAGGTAGTAACATGGTCGCTCGGATCCTCTCCCGGTTTTCCCTCGAATTTGGGTATGTCTGAGGGAAGCTCAGTAGGGACAGCCGGCCAAGCCGGGTCATGAGCTACAGGATCATTCATCAATCTCAACAAGTCAGGAGGATTCAGTGTTGCGAGGAAATGGAGCCTAGGATGATTAGTTCGATGGAATGCTCCCTGATAGTTTTGATTCACATAGGTCTGATTACCATAACCACCATGGCCTTGGCCATAGTGCCCTCCTCCCGTTTGACCCATATAGGGTGGCATGGAAGCACCATAGTGTGGTGTACCTTGACTATTTAGAGCTAAAAAACCATAATTTGGAGAGTATGTGGATTGTTGATACCTGCACCCATAAGGTGAAGAACCCTGTCCATACTGTGTCCCATAATAGGGTCCATAAGTCATCACATGAGATGTCCCATGAGACACTCTGTAAGTAGGAATATACGCTCCTGAAGTAGGAATATACATTTCGGAAGTAGGAATATATGCTCCAGAAGTAGTAATATGACCTCTAGAATTATGAACATGACCTCCCAAAACCTTGGGAGGTACTTGAACCTGAGACACAACTGGTCAAGTAACCACAGTACGGACATGACTCATAGCAACGTTCCGGCCCAAAGGACCACGTGAATCAGGTGGAGGGTGAATATTCAAAGAACTAGGGACAGAGGACGAAGGGACCTATGTAATTATGTACGTGTTATTCCCTATAGTCACTCGTCTTGGATCTGCTATCCTAATAGGATCACTAACCCTAGACCTAGGAGGAATATTTGATGTGGCTTCCACCACCGGGATGGAAGGTGCAATGTGACTTGTGCTCCCAAACCTCTCCGCATGGTAAGGAATGAGAGTGCCCCTAAGCATAGTGTTAGGCTCAAACTCAGACTCGACATGGAATGCCAAATCATGTGTGGGAAAACCAGACATGCCATAACTACCATAACTGATGCTCGCAGGTTCAAAATGAGTCTCATCATCTTTCGCCATTCCATGCCGGCGATGCGTCAATGGGGGATCAACACTAGAGTAAGTAGGTATATCATGAAAAGTACCTATCTTAGAAATTACCAGACCTAACTCAATCAAATCAAGTGAAGGATCATAGTTAGGATTAAACTCCCCATCTTCCACTTGAATGGGAGAAGATAGTTTAGGACTACCTTCTACATGGTCTCCCATCGTGTGTGAATAAATGTGTGAAGTAGTCCGCCTGGAATGTTTGTTTCTCTCCCCTAAAGGAGGAGGAGATGTAGAAGGTGAAAGTCCCACTAAATGACGAGAACGGCAAGGCACCACCCCCAAATCCATAATGACTCAAAAAAATATAAAAGACTCTGTATCTACGTAAACCCTAGGCAAGCTAACGTGCACAGAGAAATCACCAAGAAAATCTAAATCCAAACACAAGCAATCAAGGGTAGGATAAGTCAGCTCCCGAATGAAGCAGGTGTGTCTCGCCTAGGGGAGGCTTGGGACTCCCATACACAGCAAGTGGAGGTACATAACCACTTATTGTGGCCCTTAGCTTCAATGCATAAAGCGACTGTGCTGTCCGACCCCAACCTGGCCAGGACACCAGCAGAATAACCCTTGCAGAGTACCCCCTCGATATCCTAGGTAAGGCCACTAAGGTCACCTCAATATAATCAATGCTCAGGCAGACAGTCGTAGGTGGGATTGACCATATGGGCAGGGTAGCAAAGCCCAAAACTCTCGAAAGAGCCCCCAGATACGAATACAATCCTGGAAATATCTCCAGTGCTACTCAGTTATGACTAGGGGTCATCCCAATCAATAACCATTCACACTGCCTCGTGCTTAACTCCCTTTTGAGAGGAGGATCCTGAGAGACACTAGTTATACCAAGGAATTTCACACACTCACCTAGACAGACACATACATTTTATTGTTTAGTGGTCTTGGAGAATTTACTCACAATGAAATATTCCAAGACCCTAAAACCTAATCTTGTTGGTGAACCCTATCAAATAAAATAGTGTAGTTCATTTTAATTAAGCGTTGATTTTAATTGGCTTTATTACTCAAAAGAGGTATATGGCCATGCAACTAATGGTGTTATGACACAACATGAAGCAAAATGCACACCTAACAATCAATGCAAATGCATTGTGTCCATGAAAAACCGAGTATGCTACTATGTGAAATGCACAATTTTCTTCGAATGATAGGTGCAATATTTCCTATATGAAATCCTGACTAATACTCCAAAGAAAATCTAGTGCAAGTACTATGCAAAATGTAAGATGCAATGCATGATGATAAGCAAATATTTTTGGATTTTTTGAAATAAAAATGAGATATAAAAGCAAAAGAATGGCTCTACAACCCCCAGACTCTGCAAGCACACTCAAGCAGCACTCAAGAAAAGTACTAAGGTAAAAGAAATCTAATGCACTAATCCCAAAACAAAAATTTGAAAATGCAATGAAAAGAACATTCTTCAAAAAAGAAATTTTACCCTAAAAAAAAACGTCTCTGGTCAGAAATAGAGGTGTATATGGACTCTAGCAGTATCAAAGGAGACTCAGCAATCATCAAAATTCACCCAACAACAATCCATCTTCATTTAGAAGGAAAAACTAAGGGCATATGCGACTGTTCGTAGTAAACCCACGTGTGTACGTGGAAATAGCAGTGAAACCCGTGTATATACGTGACTGTGAGTTAAAAACTCACGTATAGGAAGAAAGGTGCATAAAAATAAAGGCAAAAATACAAGCTGAGACAAACTTCACACCAATCAGACACTACCAAGAAAACATGCCCCCAAACCCGACACAGAAACAAGAGAAAAGGAGCAATTCAAAGTCATTGAATGCCGATAGAAAACCCCCAAAGAAAAACTACTAGGAACTCCCCAACATAGTCACCAATTCTGTTGCGAAGAGAAATTCCTATGGCTTGGGGTACCACAACAGACATCTTGACTCCAGAAATCAATCCTTTCCAATATGCAATAGAAATCAAATATCTAACACTAAAGGATCAGACCTCGTACCTTATTCCGGATGGTTGAAGTAGATCCCCATTGAGCTTTCCAACTTCAGCTTGAATTGATGAATCACTTCCTCAACAACAAGTAAACAAGACAAGCATACTATATATATTGGCTTTAGATCTATTATAGCATATATAATCAACGATGTATAAGCATTTGAAATCATCCATGGATAAAATATTCATTCAAACATACATTATTGGACAGGAAAAGATATTTCTATTAACATAAAATCAGAGATTACAATGGATACAACCTCTGTTGGAATGTCTACGAATCGGAGAAACTGAATCCCCCACTTGGGCCTCCACCACCTCAATCCTCCATCTCTCGATAGCAAGCTCACAAGTAAAAGCCAAGCTTGGGAAGAACACAAAAGTGCTCCAAGGGACAAATGGATGTAGACTCAAGCACAAGTTCCGGCAACAATGGACTATAGTTTCCTTGCTCTCAATTCTCTTATGCCTTCAATGTATCCAAAGAGTTCCTTATATAGCTTTTCAAAGGGGTAATGGAAGGTCAAATCTGAGCGATCTCAAGGCATATGGAAGGCCAGGAGTCAAGTGAGTCGGATCCATGTCAAGGGAAACTCCAAAAGGATTTGGATTTTGTACACATCCCAATGTACGTGGTTTTAGGGGTCAAACTCGCATATATACGCGATTAGGGGTTTAAAAGTCACGTGTATCATTTTTCACATGTTTATAGGGATGGTCAAGGAAACATCAAAGGACAAAAAATGGTCCAAGGGGTCTAAGGAGTCTGTAGAGGGATAGGGGAAGGCCATACAAGTTTGATTCACTTGGAGTGGTAAAATCAGCTATAACACCAGGAGGGTGAATGGTGGCATAAACATTGGCTCATTCCGCAAGCATCACATAATTTTGCTCTGAAGCCTAAGTTTCGGTATGTAGTAGGTATGAAAGGCTACCATCACAAATGGATAAAGCCAGAGTATATGAAGCCGTTGATAGTCATCATTCACTTAGTTACTTGCGAAGGTAAATTTAGCGTTTTTAAGTCTTGTCACCTTCAGTTATTATCCCACTTTGTTGATAATAGATGCTTGAATTTCCCTTTTTTTCGGTCATAACTTAGAAAAAATGTCAAATTTGGTCAGAAGGAATACCCTTCCTCCTAAGAGTAGTTTGTACCCTCATATTATAATCAAACTGTTAATCTTAAATCAACTTAAAGACTGAATCCAGTCTTGGGAAACCTTTGTTTTCAAAGTGTTCAATTCCCACCTCAATATTCGTAAACGGTCTTGACATTTTCATCCCAATTCTAGACCAACCTCGCCCATAGCAGAAGAAAAAATTGATGTTGTCCACCTTGATGAGGTTGTCTCAGAACCTAATTCACCTGTGTAAGAAACTCCTGCTAGTCCTATGTCTGCTGAGTTTATGCCTTTTTCACGACCTCGTACTAGAAGACAGAAGGCTAAAAGTGTTGAGCGTAGGCTTTGGCCTAGTACTTAGACCGTGGTTCAGCTTGATGAGTAGAATGGATATCCAAATGATGAGGCTGAGGTAGAGGAAATCAATCCCAATTCATCCCCCTTAGCACTAGATAGCCTCTTTGTTGAATTGATCAAGGACACCAATCAGAGGGATATTCCTACATCTGAAGATCCCCTTCCTATGGTCGATTTGAACCCACCTTCAACAGAAATAAGTCCTCCACAATATTTTAACCAGTACCCAAAACCTGTGGAAATTGAACCCAGTGTTAGAACAATTACACTCACAACAATTGCCAATTACACATGCAAAATTACTCACAAAAGAGACTGAAAATGGAGCAAAACACTAATCTGTATTGAATAAGTGTACAATAGCCAACCCTGTGAAGTCATAGGCTGCCACAATAAATAATTACATGAGGGATTCGAATGCATGAATATGCCATTCGAATCTAGTCAAAAGAAGGCTTACTAAATCTAAGCAAATCCCCCATAGGTGCATAAAGCAGTTTCCAAAACTGTTTAGGAGCTCATGAATTGGAAAAATCAATTAGGTAAGCTAATAGTGGATGGAAGGACAACTCATACATGCTTTTCATAGGAGAAAAGAGTGGAGGATGTGGAGGACAAAAAACAAGTTAACTTCACCTAGTCAAACTTTTCCAATTGCCTTAAAACACTGAAAAAGCAGGCAATAAAGCAGAAAAAACAGACATACTCTAGGGAGGCTAGGAATAAAACAGATTTGATTCCAGGAGGTTTTCTAGGCGCTCCATGACTCAAAATTAGCAATTTTGACCACTATGGATGTGTAGATGACAACTTACATAAGGAGGAATATGGAAAGTAGGCAAATAAGACAAAAATGGATTAATTAATGTCTAAGGTAGCTAACTATGGGTTGATTATTCTAACAACCCCCCTTAAGCTTGACTTATGAGTAAAATATTAGAAAATTATAGGGCCTAGCAACAAGGCTTAGTCACCCTTTACATACTGCATGTCCATTTAACCAAGGAAAGAGGCAAAAAACCCAGTGGGAAAATCCTCCCTTAAACATGGGCTGTAAAACAAAATTTGGAAATCTTGTCATCACTCATGCTTCACAGCATGATCAGTAATCCCCAGCAGTGATTTGAAATTGCTGAATGTCTTCTCACAAAAAACTTTGGTGAAGATATCAGCTACTTGTTCTAAAGATGAACAGAAGAGTAGGTGAATGGTGCCATCATGCACAAACTATCTGATGTAGTGCATATGGATCTCAATGTGTTTGGTTCTCTGCTTCTGAACTGGATCATTGCAGATTTGAATGGTACTCTGATTATCACAGTAGATAGTAGTTGAGTATTCTGATTCGAAGCCACACTCTCCAAGTAACCCCTGCAGCCATAAACATTGAGTTGCTACATTTACAACTCCTCTATACTCTACTTCTGTAGATGAGAGTGCAATGGCACTCTGTTTCTTGCTTGAACAGCTAATTGGCCCTTCTGGAAGCATGAACACATATCCTGATGTTGACTTTCGATCTGTGCTGTCACCTACCCAATCACTATCAGTAAACCCAATCAAATCAAGATCAGATTTTGCTTTATAGAATATCCCATGAGTCCTTGTTCCCTAAACAAAGTTAAGGATCCTTTTGGCTGCTTTCCAATGGATCTCATGAGGCTGATCCATGTATCTATAAGCCACACTTACTGCATAAGAAATAGCAGGTCTAGTATGTGTAAGATACAACAAACATCCAATCAATTGCCTATACAGTGTATTGTTTACCATAAGTGAAGAATCAGCTTCTTCAAGCTTCACTCCTGAAAGGAAAAGAGTCTTGCTTGGATTGCAATCCTTCATTCTGAATTTGTTCAGCAAATCCAAGGCATACTTGGACTGGTGCACTTTGATTCCATCTTTGGTTTGAGCAATCTTGAGCCCCAAGAATTGGCTCAATAACCCCAAATCTGTCATGGAGAAGGCATGGTTCATTGCATCCTTCAAAGAAGCAATTTCATCCTTTGAGCTTCCTGTAATGAGAAGGTCATCAACATATAAAACAATGATCATTAATGAACCATTAATCAGCTTCAAATAGACATTTGGATTTGATTTTCATCGAACAAAATTCAGTGATAGCAGAAAGCTATCAATCTTGGCATACCAAGCCTTGGGGGCTTGCTTAAGCCCATACAATGACTTCTTTAGCCTGCACACAAGAGATGGGTTAGTAGAAAATCCTTGAGGGTGCTGCATGTATATCTCTTCAGTGAGATCTCCATTAAGTAAATCACACTTCACATCCATGTGATGTACTTCCCATTGCTTTGAAGTTGCAATGGCTAAGGCTCGCCTGATGGAGTCCATCTTTTCCACTGGTGCAAAGGTCTCATTGTAGTCTATGCCATGAACCTATGAGTAGCCCTTGGATAAAAATCTAGCCTTGTACTTAATAGGTGAACCATCAGCAGCAAATTTGGTCTTGTACACCCACTTACACTGAACTGGCTTCCTCCCTAGGGGAAGATCAACCAGCTCCCAAGTGTTGCTCTTCTGGAGTGAGATGAACTCTTCCTTCATGGATGCTTGCCATATTGGATATTTTGCTGCATATTCATATGTTTGAGGATCTAATTCAACCATCATATAGCATTTCTCAGCAAACATAGGATCTTTCATGCACAGAGCACTCTCAAATTGAGATCTAGTCCTCCTAGGGTCATTAGGATTTCCAGCTAGTTCTCCAGCTGCATGAATGGCCTTGGCTACCCATTTTGGCCTTCTAGGGATGTTAGGATCTGAAATCAAATCATCATTATTAGACATATCAGAATCAACATGTTCAACTATCTCTTCACTTACATTCAGAGGTTCTGGTGGTGAAGAGGATTCTCCAACTTCCACTGCTGCTAGGGGCTCTTCTTGAAACTGAACACACCTTTCAATGAAGGCTTTGTTTGTGCTCAAATTGATCAGCTTGTACCCTTTTGAATATTCAGAGTACAAAACAAATAGACACTCTTGGATTTGGGGCTGCAAAGCATTTCTCTTTTCTGTTGGAATTCTAGCCCAAGCCCTTTAGCCAAAAATCCTGAAATGGGTCACATCTGGCTTGTGCCCACTCCATGCTTCGAAAGGAGTCATACCATCAAGATTTTTATGAGGAACCCTATTATTGATATAGGATGCACAGTTTATAGCTTCGTCCCAGTACTTTGGTGGCAAATTCTTAGCCTCCATCATGCAGGTTGCCATCTCTTTCAGTGATCTGTTCTTCCTCTCAGCAACACCATTTTGTTGTGGTGTGTAAGGGATAGAATGCTGCATCTGAATACCTGCATCTACACAATATTGAATAAACTCAGACTTGACATACTCACCACCATTTTCAAATTTGAGGACCTTGAGTTTCCTCCCAGACTAGTTTTCAACCAAAGCCTTAAAGACTTTGAAGAGGCCAAAAACTTCAGACTTGTGTTTCAGGAAGTAAACCCAGCAATACCTAGAAAATTCATCTATGAAAGTCAATGCATATTTGGCCTAAATCATTGACATATGAGGGAATGAGCCAGCAACATCACTGTGGATCAACTCAAGAGGTGCAGAGGTTCTCTCATGACTAGCTCTCTCAAATTTATGCTCTGGGTGTTTTCCTAGGATGCAACCTTGACAGACTCCTTTGGAAAATTTTATCTTTGGTAACCCTATGACCATTTATTTTTCACTAAGATCAGAAAGATACTTGTAATTTAGGTGGCCACATATTTCATGCCAAAGCTTGCTTGCTTCATTAGCATGAATCAGAAGAGTAGAGGGTTTTGAGTAGGGTAGGAAGTGTGAGAACATGTATACCTTCGAAGTATGATTTGCAACTCCTTTTGCAATGAATTTACCACTTGAGATCTCTGTGATCTCAACTTTATCAGGGGAGAATATGACCTTCTTTGGAGACCTTGTGTGGGTCATCTGATACACTGATAAGAGGTTGGAGGCAAGACCTGGAACATACAACACATTGTTGAACTTACCATGGTCAAGATCAATCCTCCCTTTGCCCAAAATTTCAGTGAGAGAGTCATCTCCCAGTACTATTGGTGGACCTTTTGACATGTCAAGTGAGGTGAATGCCTCCTTGGTCGAAACCATATGTCTTGAAGCTCCATAATCAATGATGAAACTAGGTGAGCTTGATGTGCCAGCAACCAATGCATGAACTCTCTCTCTGTCTTATGAACTTGATCCTCCTTCCCTCTTCTTTGAGCTGTCTGGAAGGGAGATGCCATTCTTCTCCAGGAGTTGGATTAGCATGTCTATTTGCTTCTTCATGCAGTATCTCTCAGAATGATTTCCCTTACTGCAGTATGCACATTTGCTCATTTCTCCTTTGTTCTTCTTCTTCTGGTAGTTCTTCTTGGAACCTTGAGGCTCTTCCGGAGACTTGTTCTTGTCTCTCTTTTGATCAGGTGGATTTTTAGCTTTCTTTTTGCTTTTTGAATCCACCCTTGAATCTCCAGCAACCAGAGCTTGGTATTTGGATGGTTTTATGGTGCCCATCATCACCAATTTATCTTGTTCTTGTGTGAGAGATTCCATGAAATCTGCAAGGCTAGGCATCTTCCAGGATCGAGCTGTCAACTTTGTGGCATAGAAGGTCGAAAAAAACACTGAATAGTCAGGGCCAAGCTTCGAGAGTATGGACAAGACCAGCTGATAATCCTTCTTTTCAATCCCACATTGTTTTAGCTGCAAAACAAGTGCTTTGAACTTGGAAAAATAGAGTTGCAGGGATTCAAAGCTATTGGGACTCACGGAGATCAATTCATTTTCAATTTGATGTCCCCTCATCTCATCTGTCTTTCCAAAAATATCAACAAGCTTCTCCCATACTTCATTCGGTGATGTCAATCCATCAATATGGAAAAGGAGGTCTCTGGATATACTCAGACACAGGAGACCATAGGCCTCATCCCTCCTGTTATGCCATTTTATCTTCTCTGCAGCTGCATTGGGCTCTGCTTCTATTGCCATAGTCACTCTGTAGAGGCATTTCTCTCTCAACAGTATCTCCATCTCTGCTTTCCATTCAAAGAAATTAAATGGAGTCAAGATGATCTTCTGAGATTGATCCATAGCTCAGAAATTGTCCCGTCAGTCAGCAGAATGCTCCCAGTCAATGATGTCGAACCTGCAAAACAAATTGGAAGGAGAGAAATCGATCTACAAAGGCTCTGATACCATGTGGAAATTGAACCCAGTGTTAGAACAATTACACTCACAACAATTGCCAATTACACATGCAAAATTACTCACAAAAGAGACTGAATATGGAGCAGAACACTAATCTGTATTGAATAAGTGTACAATAGCCAACCCTGTGAAGTCATAGGATGCCACAATAAATAATTACATGAGGGATTTGAATTCATGAAGATTCCATTCGAATCTAGTCAAAAGCAGGCTTACTAAATCTAAGCAAATCCCCCATAGGTGCATAAAGCAGTTTCCAAAACTGTCTAGGAGATCACAAATTGAAAAAATCAATTAGGAAAGCTAATAGTGGATGGAAGGACAACTCATACATGCTTTTCATAGGATAAAAGAGTGGAGGATGTGGAGGACAAAAAACAAGTTAACTTCACCTAGTCAAACTTTCCCAATTGCCTTAAAACACTGAAAAAAGCAGGCAATAAAGCAGAAAAAGCAGACATGTGCTAGGGAGGCCAGGAATAAAGCAGATTTGATTCCAGGAGGTTTCCCAAGTGCTCCATGACTCAAAATTAGCAAGTTTGACCACTATGGATGTGTAGATGACAACTTGCATAAGGTGGAATATGGAAACTAGGCAAATAAGACAAAAATGGATTAATTAATGTTTAAGGTAGCTAACTATGGGTTTATTATTCTAACAAAACCATTGACACCACCACATCCCACCTTAGAACAGTTAACTTCTGAGTTAACTCAATCGGCGAAGAAAAATGAAGCACATGTCAAGTTAATTTCAAAGCTTTGTGAAGAAAAGAGAGAACTACGGTTAAAAATTAAGAATATCGAGGATCTAAATAAGACTGTTAGTATATCTCAGAGGGATCAAAAAGTGAGGCATACTCTTCTAAAATCACTGGCGAGGAAGTTGAAGTACAAGCAATCTGTTCCATCCAAGTCGAAGGTAGCTGCTGACTCTACTCTGCCTCCTTCATCATGATATCTTTTACTTTACACCAGTGGGACCTGGTATTCTTCTGGTTTAGGGGAATTTTGGTCCCCATTTTGTCACTATTTTTGGGTTCAATACTTTTCATATTAACATATGTTTTGTTACTTTTTAGTGTCTTTTGCACCATGCAACTCACTATTCAAGCTTCAAGTACAGATAAATTTAAGGTTTATATCAATTCTATTTATTATCATCATTTTATGGTTTCAATGATTAAAATTGGCATAATATGGAGCACATCTACTATATTAATTCATGTGTATTATTGTTTGCAAGTTATATGGTCTTTTTGACGAGCTAACAAGCAGACATGTGTTCAACTAGATATATGGAGAGCGTATCCATCTTGTTGTCCAGATCACCAAATAGACCGCGCATTGTTGGTAGCATATTTATGTGTGTTAAAGGCATGGGAAATGACTAGGAACTGTCATTACCACGCGCAAACATCCTAGCATCAGTCTTCTTCTGGAATAAGTGCTCATCGCATGACACCTCGATACAGGCTCGGATTTGGACTAAAGTCATGAACCACATTGCGTGCCTGAAGGTACCCGATCTGCGAGAAAAGAGGGATTGATGGTTGTTAGTTGGTATGCACTTATTTGACATTATGAATGCCTTATCATGAAGAGTAGTCGACCACTAAAGGGTCAACTTGCTCTCCCCCATTGAACAATCTATATATAGACTCTACCATGCGACTTAGGGACAAGCTTCTTAGAGTTTGAGAGTCTAGAGTCCGAGTTTCTGCCTTTTATCAGTTCAATCTGAAAAAATTTGTAATGCCACCTTTTATTCTAATGAAAGTCTTCTTGTGCTGTGTATGATTGTGTGTGATTAGAATAAGCATAACTCTGTTCGCTGGGAGGGCCCCCCGGACAAACAGAGTCTTTAAATATTTGTGTAGGTTTTGTTATTTCTTTCTTCTACAATTAGTATAATTTTGTTTAGAAGTTGTTTAGTTTTGTTTCTATAATCATTCCTGTTTCCTGTAGCATAGATTTTAGTTTAATATTATGTTGAACATGTAAGTTCCTTTTTATGATTCAGCAACTGGTTGTGTCTAATATAGTTTTCAAGTTTTTCGCAAAGTCTTTATAATTGTTTGTTTGATTTCTAGATTTAAATTATAGTGAATTTAGTTCTGTTTATTCCAGTCTTTATCATGAACTTGCTTAAGAGTATGTTAGTTTGTTAAAGGATATTTTAAATTATGAAATTAGCTTAGGTTATATTGCTATGGAATTCAGTCATTAAGGTAGGTTTACTTCTTGCTTTTATATTGCAGTAGTACATGCATGAGGCAACTTCCCTTCAATAAAGCATTTAAATTTACTGTTTCTTTAAAGTTCTAACATTTTCTTCAAATGGACTATCATACAGACAGTCTGTTCCACCCTTTATACAGACCTTCATTTCCACCTGTTATACAGTCGCTCATTTAGGCCTGTGTGTTTTTAATTCGTTTCAAAGTTTATCTTTCTAGTTTTCGGATTCTATCTGAATAGTAATGGTTAGATAATGTTTAAATTTTCTATTTAAGACCTTTAGATAAGATTGTTTAAGACTTCTTGTTAAAACTCATTTCTCCTTCCTCTTTCTTTTTACCTTATGCATAGGAATTATGTTATGTAATGTAACCCATTGGATTGATTTGTAATTGATCCTTTGATTTAAGTTGTTTCTTTGTATATAAGTTTTAAATTACATGCATTGATAGATTAGGTGTTTATAATACAATTTGTTCTTTTAAATTATACAATTGTGAAAAGCATCTATAAGATAGAACTTTAAATCATCCTTGTGAGTTTTCTATTTGTTCATAAACTATGTCTATCCTTATATAATACTTTGTAAATAGGAGTCACTTGTGTATAAACAATCATGTTTACTATTTCCTATAAATAGACATTTCTCAGTTTGCACTATTTTGTAGAAATCAAACTAGACTTAATTCCCTTTAGATTTTATACTTCTTTTGAGAGCCATTTTCATACCCCTCCTGCCCCATTTCCTATTATAGTAAATGCCTACCCTCAGAATAATCAAGGAGAGTGGAATTGAAATGATTTAGCTAGTGCATGTAGAGTTTCTATTTGGTCATTGTAAATCCTTTTTAATGTAGTCATTTTCTCAAGTAAACATCAATCTCTCTAGATAGAATAGTTTATTGTCATAACACTATTTATATCTAGACATTTATAAATATTTGATGTTGCCTTTGTTTTTTAATTATATCCTTAGAATTTCAACTTAAAGTCTTTTGATCTTTGGCTTATTAAATTATTACCACGACACTCTCTACCTTCGCATATATTTTGTATCAAGTCTAAGCCTACTAAACCTGGTTGATAGTTAAATATTAGGTAAATTATTCAAGATAGTATTTTGCCCAACAGTTACCTAGGTCATCATCATCAATGTCATGGTTATCATAATGAGTGGCTTTCCCTAACTAAATTTCTGGTAAAGTTTTCCACCAAATCTTGACTCATTAGTCCATCAACCCTATCCATCCCAACATCAAGTCCAAGTGGAAATTTGACCCTATCTTTCTTGAACCTAATACATTTATTTATTTTGATGGTTTTGTATTTTTTTTTATACAAAATCAACTATGAAACATGTGTGATATCTTTTGGTACAAAGTTTCGATTCATTCCTTTTTCTTTCTGTCCTTGAAGGAAATATTTTATACATGGATCACTATGAGTGAAGATGGGATTCAAGCCAAGGTAAATCCATGAGGATAAACATGTTGAGTTAAATTACAATATTTTAAACCCTCCTTGAAAGGGGGAGTGGGATTGTCTAGACACTACAATAAAACCATGTGATTCGCGTCTCTTTTAGCTTCCTTTTTAGCGTCCACTGCCACTTTTAGTGTATTTTTCATCATTTTTTGGACAAAGTGGACGCTTTTTCACGGGATGGATGGCACATTAAATGGTGTTATTTGTGTCCCTTTTTAAAATATGGCGCTATTTTGGACGCTAATTAGCATCCCAATTAACGTCCCAATTAGCATCCCAATTAGAGTCCCAATTAGCGTCCCACTTAGCGTCCCAATTAGCATCCTAATTATCGTCCCTTTTTTAAAGTTGGTGTTATTTTGGACGCTTATTATCATCCCAATTAACGTCCCAATTAGCATCCCAATTAGCATCACAATTATCAACCCAATTAACATCCCAATTAATGTCCCAATTAGCGTCCCAATTAGCATCCCAATTAGCATCACAATTATCATTCCAATTAACATCCCAATTAGCAACCAAAAAATAATCCCATATAACGCCAAGAATAGCCTCTAAAAAAATGTCCTGAATATCATAACAACATATATTAATCCAGGGTTAGCGACAAGAATTGCGCCATGAATTTCAGGAGTAAAAACATCCAACATAGCGCCAAGTATAGAGCCAGGAATTGCACCTAGAAAAAATCCAACATAACGCCAATAATTAGAGGAAATTTCAACTCAAAATGGGCCTCCTAAGGAAAATTAATAAAATAATTGTTAAAATAATAAAATAATATTTATTAATTTTGGAGGAAGAAAATAAAAAACTACTTTTTTGTTCGTATTTTCGACATATCTCCCTGTGTTTTTACTCAAATTTCGATCGGGAGAGCTCATTGGATGCAAAATTAAATTACGAATCCAATGAGTACCCACTTAGCATACTTTTTATGGGCCCCGCTACCCCAAAAACAAGAAACACCTTAAAAAAATGTGATGATGACATCATCATCATGTTTTTCAAGTATTTCTTGTTGGATCCCAATCATGTATGAGGTGTTTAAATGTGGATTTGTATTTGAATGGGTAGATTTCATATCCAACAACCTCACTTAGTGCATTCATGAAGGGAAAATTCCTTTATTGCGTTGAGAGGTGCTCTACAACCAGTATGAGGGAGATCTTGTAACAAAATAAGAAAAAATAAAAAAAATTATCCGCCAAAATAAATGTTGGCAAGAAAAACAAGATGTTGTAATGTTGCTACCTAACAAAACAATAAAAAATTAAAAATTTAATTATCTGCAGAAAAAAAAAATGTGGGTAAGAAAACAAACACAGTATGGGGGAGATGTTGTAATGTTCCTACCTAACAAAATAAAAAATAGAATTATCTGCAAAAAAATGTTGGCCTTGCACATGGTTTTGAAACCATGTGCAAGGCATCCTAAATACCCCATGGTTTTATTGTACATGGTTCATGAGGGCCTTGCAAATGGTTTTAAAACCATGTGCAAGGCCTCCTAAACAACCCATGATTTTATTGTACATGGTTTAGGAGGGCCTCGCAAATGGTTTTAAGACCATGTGCAAGGCCTCCTAAACAACCCATGGTTTTAGGAGGGCCTTACACATGATTTTAAAGCCATGTATGGGGGAGATGTTGTAATTTTTGTTCCTAACAAAATAAAAAATAATAAAAAATATTATATGTCAGCCATAAATAATATTAAATATTAATAATAAAAATATTGTATGTGGACCTTAAATAAAAAGATGTTTCTTTTGGTTTGAATCAAATTAATGGATATGTATAGGACACCCCAAAGCTGATAGCTCCTTGAGTACAATACCTAAGAAGAGGTTTGCACCTCGAGAGATTTGATCCCTTTGGGCACTTGGTAGAGA
Organism: Pseudotsuga menziesii; assembly: GCA_001517045.1. Lineage (NCBI taxonomy): Eukaryota > Viridiplantae > Streptophyta > Pinopsida > Pinales > Pinaceae > Pseudotsuga > Pseudotsuga menziesii. The sequence goes on along the minus strand of LPNX010529447.1, from coordinate 129,063 downwards.
CTAGGATTTGGATCTAAGCTGGTATAGTAGCACACCCAAAATATTACATGGCATCTTGCCTTATGGAGTTTGTGTGGTTTTTTCATAAATATTAAGTTTTTAGGACCACTTGGAAGCATACATTTGCATTATTACATGCCCACTTTCAGAACTTGTGGAAAACCACATATATTTGAAAATACAGTGCCATATGTGATTTTGTCTTGCCCCCTTGTACAAGAGGATCCATGGTGAGAAGTACATACATTTCTTACTAGAATCCATTAAGGTTTTAAAACAAATTGGTGATAGGTATATATTGGAACAAATATCCTCTATAAGGGTAAATGGGGAGTCCACTCCTACTCATTTGCCTATTTTTAACAATCCACAAACACCTCTACACCATACATTTAACTTTTGGGTTTATGTATTATAAACTAACATATTAAGGAATCCACCATTAAACTTTAAAATACCTCATTTTGCATGGAAAATAAATAAAATATTTTAAATATAAACATATTAAAAATGAATAAGCTTTAAAAGTTCTAAAATAAAGATTAAAAATAGTATAATTATTTAGTTAAAAAAAACTTGATTTTCCAAATACTTTTTCTCCCGGAAGTCCCGGACCCTATATATTACAGATTAATTAATTATTAGATCTAGAAAATACTTCTATAATTCAAATATAATTCCATTTGCCAAATAAATTTTCACGACTGGAAAATACTTATTTTTATCAAAACTGGTAAAAAAAAACAAAGTTAAAAAGAGTTTGACTTTTTTATTATTATTAGAGCTGGTAAAAAAAATAAATTAAAAAGAGCATAGCGTGAAAACCATGAAGTGAAATCAAATAGGGGAACCTTATTTTTTCAATAGTCTATAGATAAGCTGGTTGGAAAAAGACCCCATTTTACAGATCGACGGATTGGAAAAAGACCCCATTTTTTTGTGATCTTGGCCACTATTTGGAGATTTGATTTAACAACAGTTTCTTGGATAGATCTTGGCCATAGTTTGGAGATTCAATCGTGGTGCAGACGGAAGGAAGAATCAGGCTATAGTAAACCCTCGTTCTCTCATGTAAGTAAGAACTTTGTTTGATTACGTTTTTATTTTCTTGCATTTTTTTTGAATGGATATAATAGTTTTTAGAAATGTGCTAGAACTAGAACTGGAATCTGTACTGGAGGGATGAAACCATAATTTTCTAGAACGAATACTTGGATTTTTGGGTTTTTGTATAAATATATTTTTTTCTCTATTTGCAGGATTTGTTCCTATAATTTATGTATATACATGTTATGTTTTTATCATTTCTGTGTGGAGAATTTAATCGTATGATTACATCTCTACGATTTTTCATTTACAACAGTGAGGTCGGGTTTTCTCACCAGAAATGTAAGTGTCATTGCTACTATCTCTATCATCTTTGGAAAAAATTCTCCTGATATCTGAAACTTGGCTGAGATATTGTCCAAAAATATCTCTCTTTGTACTTTAAGACTGCCATATACTATTGTTGTTTATGATCCCTTCAAGGTATGAAAAATAATTTTATTGATGTCATCAAGCTGTCCTTAATCTGCCTTTATAACCTGTGTACAAATAGTCCTATGAATGTCATATAACCTCCAAAACAGTGCTGCTAAAGAACTTAACAAGACTTCAAATGTCATGGACTTCTATTCTCAATTCTAATCGCTTTTGCACTTTGTTATTATCAAAGCCAAACATTTATCATGATTGTTTATCATGATTGTTGATATTAAACTTGTATACAAAGTTGGTTATGGTACATATAAAATCTCATCTATATGAATGAAATATCCAAAGTCAATATGTAAAGAAGTAGCATGAAATCCTTTGATTACATAGATTTTCTTATCACCTAACTCCACCTTCTCTAAAAAATTCTTCTTCCTAAAATCTGGGAAAATACTTTTGTACCCAATCATGTGTTTGGATGCTCCACAATCAGCAAACCAAGAATCTGGGCTGGTTCATATTGATCTGGAAAGAGATGAGACTAGAAATTACTCTTTCCTTTTCTCCATATGACTAGGGCAACCTCTCGTCTTCTTTTTTGGTTCCTCATCCTGTGCAGCAATAGTTAAAGTTTTCTTTCTTCTGGATCTGCAACAAAATGTCCCATTTTAAAGCAATTGAAGCATTTAAATTTGGACATATCAAAGTTCTTACCTTGGTAAGAACTATTAGTCTTGTACTTCTAAAATCTTTTTTGAGAGAACGATCTCTTTCCTTTTCTAGCTCTTGCTGTCAAGGCCAAGGAAGAAAACTATTCCAAATTTTCATTCAACCTTCCTCTTGCAGACACTTATGCCATAATTTCTCAAAGTCTAGCTGATTTTCTTTTGAGGTTATGCTGGATAAGAAAGTATCCCAAGAAAGGATCAGGGTTCAGCTAGAATTAGTTCAACTAGAATTAGTGATGTCGTTATGGTGACAAACTGATAATGTTTTAGTTGTCATTGGGCCAATGAAAAAGAATTTCCTTAGTTGTACCCATCAACCAAATACATATTCAAGTTCAACACTAAAGTACTTCCTACTTTGATGGCTCACTTTGCAGTGAAATTGATTGCTTGGTTGGTAAACATGAATTGTTGTAGTCTCTTCATTGACATGATGTAAAGCCTTTAGACCTTTTGCCAGATTATGCAACCTGGAAATAAGGATCAAATTTCTTAAATACTGGAAAGTTGATCTGATATGAAGATATTTCCCATCAATACAAACCTTCTATTGCTAGAAAATCTGTCAATTATTCTGCCCCAAAATCACGATCTTGATCCCTTTGAAATACTGCTAGCTACCACTTCGTTCCACCTGTACAGATATATTTGCATTTTCTGCTATAACCTTTGCGAGTATGAGTGTTCAAAACCCCTGGTACCAATGTGAATAAGATCCATTTTTCTTTCTGAAGTGCAACCAGGTTTGGTTAGAATTTTGAAGGGTACAACTAGCTCTAACAACCCTGCATGTATCTTATATTCATTTTTCATTTCATATTTACTTGTGTAAATTATTTTCTATTTGTGCCACAAGTGAATAGTCCCCAAGCTCTCCCTAGCACACTTAAGTATCTCCAGCGTGAAAGAGATCAAATACACCATCGATATAAATGATACGTGCATATGGGGAAGATCCCTTTTCATTTGAAAACTTTGCAATCATGACTTGCATTTTATGATGATCAATCTCTTAATTGAAGAAGCTAATCTATGCTTTTACTTTCATACATTCTGAGATTTGCTAGTTGGGCCATGACTATGGTTCATCTTTATTAGAAATGGAAACAATAAAAACACGGCTCTTTTTGTCAAAACCATGCTCTACAGCTCCGGGACTGCAAATGTCAAATATTGTCACCTTCTTTAATTTAGATTAATTATGAAGATGGCACTAAATCAACATTCGGTGCTTTACCTGGGTGCAAGCATGAGCGTTCAACTTAACACTTGACCCAACTGGCATTTAGCATTTGGACTTTATTCTTTGTGCAGTGGAAAATCTTCGACATACTATACATATTCAATACAAAAGCTAGCGAGAATGAGTCTCAGCGGGGTTTGTAAGTCTCAGCATAAGGAGGGATGTGTGTTGATTCTGCAAGCGTGCATGCATGAAAAAGTAAGTTCAACGACTCTAACTCCCTGGTTAGGATAGAGGAGAAAGGGTTGATTTTTTTTAGATGCTTGGAAAGAAGGAGGAAGGGTTGTATGATTAAAAAATCAAATTCCCTGGCCTACCAAATACTATTGATCTTTGCTTAAAAGTCTATTGTCGTTGTGGTGTGTCTAACCATTTTACCATTTCATGTTGTAAATATTAGTTCAATGATTGCATTGGAAGTATATCTTTTATGTTTTATTCTAAGGGTGATGCTTATACCAAGACATGTTAGGTAGACTATTTGATTTTTTTTTTTTCATAACGGAATGGAATAAAAATATCTTAAGAACATAATTACAAAAGTTAAAACGATGAAAATTTCCCTTGTTTTTTAAGAACAAATCTAAAATCCATATTAATATATATATCCCTTAATTTTGGAGGACATTTGTGGTCCAAGATGTTAAGGAACAATGTCTTTGTCTTTGAACAAATAGTTATGATTTTTTTTTTAATTTAATGGTAATGATCATAACAAATATATTGAAGCATGCTATTGAGCTGATTTTCATTTTCCTACAAGTATACTAGTACATTATGAACCTTTTGTGTAAAATAATGTATTTTTATATTTTGCATTAAGTTGAAAGAAATGTATAGACCTTATTTTTTAAAAGGCATGAGACTGAGCTCTTGCTTTATGTATATTTGTGTGTGGAATTACTAAGTGATTGAAGTTGTAACTTGTGCACTCTTTTTATAATGAAAATGAAAAAAACATAAAATAGCAATTTAAATGTATACAAACTTTTATCAATATATATATATATACTATAATTTGCTTGATTTGTGGGATTGGATTTTGGTCTAATAAAAATCATGATCCAAATGGTTAGATTTTAGGTGTCTCCTCCCAACTAGTTCATTCTAAGGAGAATTAAACTTGGGTCGCTCTCTTGACTAGACCCACACCTTAACCGAATGAGCTAGCAAAAATTGACTAAATTTTAATATATAAAAAAATTCAATATAACAAAAATAATATTATTAATAGTTCTAAAACATGGATATTTAGTGTATTTATATAGAAAAGATTTACTAAGATGATTTTTTTTTAATAACTTATCATCACAAGTAAATAATATACCACTGTAAGCCTTTATTAATTAAATTCTTTAATTTATTAAAAAAAATGAAATACAAACCACTTTTCCTTATCCAAAATAATTACCAAAAATATCTAACAGTTACCAAAACCCTCCTCCAAATGAAGATATAATTGTTTTTTCCCTAGATGAGGGTGTGATGTGACAACTGGAGGAATGAGTGAAGGAGCCATGTGGATTCTACAAAGGAACGCATGTTAGGAGGACGAAGTTTTATGAAACATCCATAGACATTATTTCAAGATCAAGGAGAGGATCTCGAAACCAGGTGACGATGAGGTAGAATGTACGGGTGCAATTATGAGTTTTAATGGTGATGATCGAATTGGAAAGAAAGTGAAGGGAAAGTTGTAAATAATTGGGTTAATCTACGATGGATGCTTTCTCTGGGGTATGATAAATCATTCGATGGCATCCATATAGTGATATAACAAATTATAATGGCCATGTTGTCAGTAGATTATCATCGCCATTTATAGACGAGGGAGAAGCTTGCATTAGCCAAATGAATGTTGTGGGTCTTCCATGCAAGGTGAGTGATTTGAGGAATAATTTGGACTTTATTCTTTGTGTACAAGCTTTATACCTAGCATTTGGACTTTATTCTTTGTACAGTGGAAAATATTCGACATACTATAAGCTTTCTCTTTCACTGACACATTGTGTACAAGCTTTATACCTAGCATTTGGACTTTATTCTTTGTGCAGTGGAAAAACTTCGACATACTATACATATTCAATACAAAAGCTTGCTCTTTTATCGACACATTGTGTACAAGATTTATACCCGTAGGTTCTCCCTTAGTGGTCAACACTTTATCTCGGCACTTTTATCAATATCCCACATACATGAGAAGAATGAGTGGCATTGTATGAAGGGAAGAGGAGGAAATCATACATTAACAAAAAATAATTCACATGGTTTAATGGTAGAAGCATGTTTTATTCAGATCATTTAAAATAAAATATTTAGATGATTTACCCCAATAGTTTGTTTGCTGACCAAGTTAGAGAGAAATATGGTGTATCTAATCATAAGGGGAATAATCATGAGATGAAAGAGTGCCCTCTTTAAGTTATTCTTGATAGGCCTTTTTTCTCAAAAAGGAAAAAACAATTAACCATGAGGGGAATATTAATAAAATGAAAGAGCTATTTAGAGCCATATTTTGTGGCTGGTCATTCCAGGAAGGAAAAATGATCTTGGCGAATAAACTCCGTTAAGTAAGTAAACAACAAAGTGTAGTGAGTGGCTTGTGAAGTTAATGAAATGACGCTAGATAGGTGCATGCTTTGAATGAATGACGAGTAGCTTTATACTTTCTCCTTTTTCAACTTGAGAACCCATTTATTCTACTAGGCCAACCCAAGATTGTCCAAGAGGGATCCTAAGGACATGTATCCAGTGTTGAATCATGTAAGGAGGACAAAAAATAAGGTCATTCCTCAACTCCATGAAGTCCTATGCATATAAAGACATCTTTGCTTCTAGAAAACAACCTTATTGGGACACAGAAATATGTTTTCCCCTCCAAGTATGAATCCACTGATGCCCACAACAAAATCAAGTTGACAAGGAGAAATCACAATGTTTTCACCAATGCGACATGATCCTCTGTTGAGATAGTCAAATGAATTTCAAACTTGGAAAGTGAATAAAGAGTTGTAGGAATAACCAAGTACATGCTCACAAAAATAAGCAAATTCGACAAGAACTGGAAAAACAAAGTTGTTTCCCAGTTGGAGATTTGCACCCAAGCCAACCACAACTCAACATTGTCCATTGTCCAAGTCGTCATTGTTGTCTCCTTAAGGCTATTTAGTGCAGTGAAAGTTGGACTTTAACATCGAACACTTGTGAAACATAAGAGATGTAGAAGTACATATTAATTGAGTTAATTGATACAATTTGCTAGCATCTTTTCATTGTGGTTTAATTACTTTCTCTACATGACCATCCCTAACTACCAATACTAACTGTTATTCATTAACTTGATTGGTCACTAACACTCATGATATTTATTACACATTAATACATAATCTATTAGGGATCCGAATATATTATTGAGCACCACTTATTCTGTCACCTCGTCTTAGCATGAAATACAATTTTTTTAACTCCCCTCAATATAAAATCCATAGCAACTTACTCAGTAACTAAGAATAAGTAGAAAAGTTGAAGGGAATTTTTGTTTAGTCTTCAATAATGCAACACTTCTTTGGTTCTTAATATCTAGTCACTACATTATGTTGTATGATGCAGGTTGTGTTGGTAAATAAATGTATCCAATGTCATATCAACCAAGTTTTTCATTGGGACATCAAAGGTAATTTCTTGATTTTATCAATCTTTTTTCTTCTCTTTTTTTCATTATGAGATATGATTATTGAAACAAATGTTTGAACATGGCATTTTATGCTTTAAATATGATATTATCTACCAATTGATAATAATGGGATTCTAAATATTATGGATTTTTTTCATGACAAGATCTTTCTTTAGTGATCAAAATGGAAACCTGACCAATAGAGTAATCACACTATGATATAGGTAATTGAAATATGACCTATTTTATGATCACAGTCGATTTTTTCTATATTATGAATGCTTTATTTTTTACAATGCAAAATCTAGATGGAACTTCTTTAGGGTGTTGATTTTGCATTCTAATGTTATGTGTATCCCCTTGGAGCTTCCATTTTCGGCTTCTTTGGTTCTTTATGGTAGAAACAGCAAGCTCACTGCCATCGAGTGTTCCTCTCAGATGGAAGGTTTTGCATTCATATTTAAATGGATGTTGTTAATATTCCTTAGGTAGTTATACCCATTTCCAACATCTACACAATGACTATAGAGTATAGTCCTATGCCTTGTCATGATTGTAGTTTGTTAAGTATATTAAATTCTATTCCTTCTCCCAGTGTTTCAAATCATGCATGGTCTTCCAAAGAAAAAGGTAAAAAGACAACCTCATTCTATACTCTATGGCCCCATGAATATGCTTATATCCAATGTTGTTGGGGGTCATGTAAATCTCCCAGTGAAAGCACTACAACATTACCTTTGGAAGCAAATAAACATTATGAATTGGCATCACAATATATCCTAACCATTTTTCCTTATGGATACTCATTAGCTTGATGGAAGAAGGAACTTTGCTCATCCCATGGTGGATAGGATCCATGTGAAGCACCAACTATTGGGTTGATCATCCTCTTGATTCTCCCTATTGCTCCACTTATGCATGGCTCTAGGATGATCATGCTTATATACTATATCCTTGGCATCCACACTAAGATAATTGTTGTTGATAGGTCTCATATAGTGGTACACTTATGGTTGCTAGGGAATAGTGATTTTTTCAATCCCATTAAGCCAATTTCTTGAGTTTTGTTCAAATTTCCTAATTTTTTTTTATGGATTTCATAACTTTCTTGATCATATATTGTGAACTTATACAATCTATCATCCTTTTCCGACCATTATATACTCAAAATTGTGTATTGATCATTTTTTCTATTGTAGAGGACTATGTAAGTTAGGTTCCCAAATTCTTAAAGGGTGCTAGCTCAATGGAAGAGTGCCTGCTTTAGAAGCAAGAGGTTGGTGGTTCGATTCCTCCATGCCCTAATGATATTATAATATCGGTTAAAACAACTATATTAGTAAGAAACAAATAAGATACAAGTGACCAAAAAATGAGAGATAAGTGACCAAACAAAATAACCAAAATTCACATATAAAACTACTAAGAACGACTAAATTACTGAGCAAAAAATGAGAGATGCGAAACTAGGCATTAAAAAGGATGCAACACGTGGTGCTAATGATGAAGCCAAACATAGCGTTGATATGGTAGCAAAATAAGACGCAAAATGAGGCATTAAAAAGGATGCAACACAAGGCACTAATGATGAAGCCAAACATGGCGTTAATATGGTAGCAAAATAAGACATTCCTTTGGATGCAAAACATGGTGCTACATTGGAAGCAAAATATGGTCCAACAATAGAAGCAATTTTTGGCATCATTTTGGTAGAAAAACATGATGCAAAAAGGGAAGAAAAAATTGGTGCAAATTTGGAAGAGAAAATTGGCACATATTTGGAAGTAAAACATGGTGCAAAATGGGATGCTAAAGTGGTAGCAAAAATGGATGCAATATATGATGCTAATTTGGATGTTAACATGGTGCTATTAAGGATGCAAATATGGCGCTAACGAGGATGTCATTTAAGAAGCAAAAGAAGACACTTGCTAGGAAGCAAAATTGGACGTTATTTAGGAAGCAAACCTCGACATTGTTTAGGAAGCAAAGTTGGATGTTATTTTGGAAGCAAAAAAATAGACACTATTTTGTATGTCATAAAGGATGCTATCTAGGAAGCAAAAAAAGACGTTTTATAAGACGCTTTAAGATTTGTCCATGACGCATCCCATTGAGCGTCTAGTTTGACTACTCAATGATCCGGTGGATTATTCATCTTCAAAAATTACACTGATCCAATATGGTACAATGGTTATTAATCTATGGTTCAAAGAACATAACATGTATGTATATGGTCAAGAGTTGAAACATGTGTGAATAGCCTGCGCAGTTATTGCATGGGCCACATAGTTATCGCATGGGCCGCGTAGTTATATCATGGGTCACATAGTTATCACATGGGCTGCATAGTTATAGCATGTGCCGCGCAGTTATCGCATGGGCCGCACAGTTTGTGCACCGTCAAGTGGAACATCGAATGGTTCATGAAAATCCCGCGCGGTCAAGTGTATACCCTCTAGCGGTCTTGTGCACGGTTAAATGGCACTATTATGGTTGATTAGATAAGGGTGTGCGGTCACGGTTGCTACGACATTTGTGGAGCTTAGTTATATGCTGCGACATTTGTGGAGTTTAGTATCTGCCGCGACAGCGGATCAGTTATATAGCGAAGTTCTCATATGAAACAGTTATATGCTACAACATATGTGGAGTTAGTGGTAACATTTAGAGGATGGATATAACGTATGTTCCATTATTAGCATATGGTTCAGTCTTGGCAGATATAACATTTGGAACAACTCTAAATGTGATGGATATCCATTGTGTGGCGAGATAGCAATACCATATATGGTATTAGATGGAGCTGTTGGAAACCGCTGCCACATTTAGCGGAACAGAAATGCATGTAACGTACAGCCAGTTGAAACGTTTCGAAGGAAATTAAAAGATAGCATATGGTTATATGATAACCATAATATAGATGGAATATGAACAGACGGGTAGCAGACGAGTCGACCCTGTTACTTATCCTCCCACTGAACGCTTAAATAGACGATTCTGGCCACATTGGAAGGGGGGGTTTTCAGATTGTTTAGAACACGGAGCATCGTTTTTCTGTTAGGAGAAGCTTGTAGAAGAAGCACCAAGAGTTTTGCTGTGAAGTGTCCAGATGTTGTTTCTGTGGAAGTCGACATTCTCTGTTATATTTTAGCTTTCTTTTCCTTTTGAGAGGTCTAATTGTAATTTCCAAAAGAGAGGTCTTAAAGACTTTGTACAAGCATTCTGTTACAGTTGCTGAAGTTGATTCCAGAACCATTTTTTTGTACCATTTTAAGGATATTAATTGGATTGGTACCCATTGGAGAGGGACCCGGAGACGTAGCCCAGTGAAGGGGGTGAACTCCGTTAACAACTTCTATGTTTGTGACTCCCATCTTTCATTCTCTGTTTCTCATTTCTGTTCAATTTGCTTTTCATCTCAGTTTACAGTTTCCATTTAAATATGTTAAAGCTTTTTCATGTTGATCAAACTTACTATGAGCATTCTTAAAACTTTTTAATGCACACAAGTTAAGATCCAACAGATCACTCAATGTAAAAAAAATTACACTAAAAAGGGACGCTAAATGGGATGCTAATTCCAGGATTTGTTGTAGTGAGAGGACCTATAACTGTCAAAATTAGTCTTGTCAATTTGAAGCTAAGAAGGATCCACCCAATTATCACCCCTCTTTGAACTTGTAAACAAAGAGAGCATGATGTATGTCTTTTTCCTCAAGGGCTCTACCATTAGGGTATGTACTTTGAATTCATCGTATTCCCATACGTAAGTGTATCCAACATCTAAAAGCTATGTGTTTGTAACCAACGGTTTGTGTCCTCCTACGCTCCGCATTCCAAAAAAATATGATAAAGAAGACCTATGCTCAAATCAACATACATGCATAAGCAATAAAGTGTAACTATTTTTCTAGCTCATGTTTTTTACCAACACATAAAATAATAAAATAGTGAAATTGTCACCAATGGTTGTCAATGCTTTGGTATCCCAAATATTATAAGGAAAACTTGGTAATCTAACCCAAAATGAAACCTTCGAGAGAGATTTATTTTACAAATAAAATATTGTGTGCCATGGCTTTATGAAGAGTCATGTACTGCCAAAAACTATGGACCATAAAACACTATGTAAAAAACAATGCTCCATGGATTCAATTATAAAAGATCACTTCATAATAAGATTAATCAACAATGGTTCCTTGAGAAAAGAGCCTCATGATTAAATGGTAAAACCTGCAAATCATGCAATGGTCAACTAAATACTCAATCCCTAATAGTAAACTGTTGTGATGGTCTCTACCTGGGACATAGTTTTTTGCTGGTTCCCCACCTATGTCGTGGGTTGTTTACCTGGTTGTTGACTGAACCACGAGCCAACTGATTGTACTGTGATCATGTGAGGGTGATAAGTTGATTTCTTTAGGGTTCCATGGAGGATACCATGTGCTGCTAATGGTGTCATGACCTGTGTTCTAATTGTATCCTCATTGTGGGTCTATCTTATCGACGTAATCCTAATCATGGACTATCTTATGAAATTTATCTTCACCGTGGGCTTGTCTTATGGGATTTAACATTTCACCATGGTTTATCTTCTGCTTCACTGTGGACTATTTTGTGGAACTTTGAATTATTTTTTTGGGCTATTAATGCAAGCTACACTATGTTTGTGGATTGTAAGTGTGAGCCACAATCTATAATGGGATGTTAGTGTGGGAAGCATACTCTATTAGTTTTTTTGAATCCTGTGTATGTATGTTTTTTGGTTGGGTATTATTGCCGAGGGTTCCACTTTTGATTTAGTTTGACCTGTGAAATTATATTGGTTGAATTGATTGTTACATTTACTACAATATTTTCCTAACTCTACCCAACAGAACTTTCTCTCTCTCTCAGGTGTGTCCATTCCCTCAATTAAGGTCCAAACTTGTTCCATTCTTGAGTGACTTGTCTCTTAAGAGACAAGATATGATCTGAGAGTATATCTGAGTATAAGGAAGGTCTAAGCCAGTATTTTTTTCTCAGTTAGATTTTTTATGTGATGCTATTTGTTTGTCTTGTTTAATCTATTGTTTCTCTATTAGTTATTGTTATTGTTATTGTATGCTTCAACTTTAACACACGGACCTTTGAGAGTGTTAAAGTTGAAAGACATGAAAATTATGTTTTAATATTTAGTCTTTAAATATTGATGTACTTTTACTTAAGTACTTATCTTAATTTGACCTGCATTATTGTACAAGGTTGTTAAATTTTTTGAAAAACCCTAAAACTTTAACACTCTGATCTATTGTTGAGTCCTAGCAAAGTTTGTAAGCAAAAATAATAAGGAAATATTTGACTTTCTTACCCAAGTGGATGAGTTGTTGCTTGAAGGCCAAGAAATTTCTCAAACATTGAATACATCTCTCTAAAAAAAATATAGATTCTAAGGAAAACACACTCAAGGAGATTCTCCTTACTTATGCAATCTTAATAAAGATTGGATTGTTGTATTATACACTAGTTCTATTAAACTAGAATCATTCACTTGATTGAGCAGAACCAAAACTGCCATGTATAGAAGATATGGGGAAAAATTGGGCAAATATATATATTTAAGGGGGGCCATGGAGAAAAACAATATTAGGCAAGAGGACATGATCTACCTCCTCTTTTACAATTGACAATGAATTTCCTATCTAGCATGTCACATGGGCATTCGATGGGGATGGAAAAAACCCTCATGGAGACCATTTCTAATATCACAATCACCTAAGGTTGGAACTTCAATCATGTTGAAAAACTAAAACCATTACCTCTATGCAAGGCATAAGAGCCTCAACATTTAAATTGGCTCGTAACTAACTTTACAAATGCATTTCCAAGACATGAGAAAAGTGAAAATTATCATCTCTCTGATTTGAAGCCATAGTAGAATCAACAATACAACTTTGAATAATGAACATAGAAAGATCAAAGAAGATAAAAGAGGCCCTTCATGCATGTTTTGTGCTATTACCATGCCATCTAGGTTATAAAAGCATGGATCCACATTATAATCAAAGGAAATATATGATTCTTCATTCAAAATATGTTTGAGATCATGCATACATGTTATTTTTATTTATGTATATCTAAGTTATTGTTATTGTTATTGTTATTGCTATTGTCTTATATTCATCACCACAGATATAATATTGATGATAAGGTACAATTGTACTAATAGAATGCCATATTTTTTTCATCCCTTCAACATTGTGCCTATAATACCAATAGATAAACAAATCAACAATCCTTCAGTTATACATGGGTCAAGTTTGTGACAATCACAGCCTAAGTAACCATTTGTTAGGTTTAAAACCATATTTAGGAAATGACAATCACACCTTCTTACGTGACTGTGTCACACCTTACCAACATGACTATGTACACCCTGTTAACCCAAAAAATCCCACAATGAGCTCTACATGACCTACACCACCTAAAGACATCTACGCATGACCCTAATTTGACCCCATTTGACCCCCACACCCTCAAGAAGGCTAAACAATATGATAAAGGGCTTAAAAACCCCTAAAAAGAGCCAAAATAGCTCTCATAGGGACTAAAGCCTAAAAAACGGGGCTAAAACCCCTCAAAGGAGCTTAAGACCCCCAAAAGAGCTAAATATTGAGAAAAAGGGGCTAAAGCCCCAACCAGGGGCTTAAAACCCTACAAATCTTGAGAAAAGGTATAAATAGAGGGGTGGGGGTCACTCTCAACTCACTCCTTCACTCCCTATCATTATGTTGCCCATGTGAGTGCCTTGAGACCATTTTCCTCTCAACCCATTCACCCTCCCTCTCCTCCATTCCTCTATTGAGCCATAGCTCTCCATTCCTAAGAGAGGTGCTTTCCCAAGCTAGGGCATCGTGGCCCATTCCAACTAGAAGGTATACTTATTTTTTTTATGTCTTTGCTTTGATAGATTGTAGTTTTTCTAACAATATTTGTTTGCAAGTTTATTTCTTAACATGTGCTTGCAGGTTTTCATTGATTGCTTGTAGGTTTATTGGTTTCCTAACAGTTGTATGCAGGGTCTTGGAGCGTAATCCTAACCTTGTGTGTAGATGGGTTTTATTTCATTTCCTTTTTGTTTTTATTTGCATTCTCACAGGAACCCTACCATTCCATCCTATAGATGGAAGGAAGTTGTTTCTACCTGTAGCAAGGGTGAAAGCCCTACTATAGATCAGGCAACCATACCAGGTCGATCCCGTAGGATCCCTGGACTGTTTTTATAAGTTTTAGTTTTTATTTTTGTTTTCTTTCCCTAGTTTAGTTTTCTTTCAAATATAGATTATATCTATCTTTTCCTGCATTTCTAGTTACTGTTGAACCTCCTCAAGGCCAAACCAAGCCCTTTTTTCCATAGTACAGGTTACCGTCGGCTGGATCTAACTCAGGTTCAAAATTTTCACCTTTCGGAGCAAGTCGCTCTTATTGGGCTAAAAGGTGCGACTAGGTCGCTCATTCAGGCCTGAAAGGTGCAACCAGGTCACTCATTTAGGCCCGAAAGGTGCGACTTCAACCCATAAGGCAGAACGCTTATGTCTGCAGTTTCTGAGAAACCCCCTCTCTTGTTTTGGGGAAAATTTGGTGACCCCCTTGCCACATTTGCCCCTAAAAGAGCAATCTATCTCTCAGATTCATATTTTTAAATATTACGGACTGTTAGTGCCACTTAGCTGCCTATGTCCATCAAACACGTGTCTATTTCCTTTCAGTACATGTTCATTTTATTACAGCATGTGTAAACCAATGGTAAATTGAATGGCTAATCGATTAATGAATCTATTTAAAGCTTCAATCAGGAAATTACTGTAGGTTTCAAATCTTAAGTTTAAATTAACATCTTGCTTAGCCCTTCCACTTCTACCCAGTCATCACCCTTCAGGGTATTCTGGGACAAGACGAAGGGTGAAGCTTCTATAGTAATAGGCACTTCACCTGTCATTGGTGACTTGGAAGGTAGAGGGGGTAGTAGGCCCAGGGGGCCTCACAGCACTCAACGTCCTCCCCGTTGATCGACCTTTCATCCAGAGGGTGACCTGAGGATCTACGGATGGGCTTAGTCCCATTGTGTTAAGAGCCCAACACCCTTTCCTGGTTGAAGATAAATACAAGTGTAAGGTACTCACCTAGTTAGGCTATCATAGTTTAGATTCAGATATGGTACATGTTTAAATTTATGTTTATCATTTACTGCCGCTCATCAAGAATGTTCTGAACTCTGTGGAATATTCATAAACCATTCAAGCATCCACTAAATATAACAGAAAGACAAAAAGACATGCACACAAACCATACCATAAAAAACAACCAAACTCAGTTCATGACGCTGAGCTAGCCATTAAAATTTATAATTTACACTAAGTCAAACATCTGTGGTCTTTGATGACATAAGTCCCTAACTGCCTTAACCATGGGAAGTACTTGGGCTCAGCCCAGAAACTCATTGTGAGGAGTACCACAAGAACCCCAAAGTAGCTAGTTGTTGAGAGGAATTGTCAAGCAAAACAAGAAATGACCCCCACCGATTGACTAGCACTCCTGTGAGGAAAAATACAAGCACTGTCTTCTGGTAATCTTGGTGGCTGAGTGACCACCTGAAGCCAATAGGAACCCATTAAAACTAGGGTCCAAAAATCATCACCATATTTCACCACTTGACATACAAATTAGACACAATTGATCCCCCATGTTCTTCCTCACGCTTGAGAGGCGATCCACCACAGTTCAAGTCCTTGAACCAACACAGTCAATACCATTCTTGACAACCCTCTACACCATCAGAAGGCCACACAACCTATGATTCAGACTCGGAATCATACCAATTTGAGCCAGACTTGCATATTGCACCATCTAGCCCCATGGCTAGTGCAAACCCGGATCCATTTTCTGGCTTAGTGATTGGTAGTGGACCCATGTCCACATCCCACACCACCACCAACACCTTTGCTGGTGTCCCCAACACAGTCATGCAAAGCATCATAATCCAGCTACCACCACCCATATTGACCAGTCAAGTTGTCCCACCGGTAACACATGGGGGCAGTGTCCCTTCCACCCACACTGTCCCACTTAGCATGCTTGGGGGAAGTGGCCCTTCCACCTACACTTCCCTTCCTGTCACACATGGGGGTAGTGGCCCTTCCACTCACATAGTTCCTTTTACCACACTTGGGGGTAGTGTCCCATCCACAACGGTTCCACAAATAACCCCAGTTATGCATGTGCATCATGTCCCCACAAACCCCACCACCATTGCTACCCCATCTCACATCAACCTTGGGTCAAACCTTCCTTTCATGGCACATATCAACTTGCCTGAATTGGCTCGGTTAACAAATGACCCTATCTGCCATCAAAAATTTTGGCCTCCCATGCCAACCAAACTTCCCTCAGACATTCCCAAGTTCGAAGGGAAGGTAGGGGAATGCCCCCAAAACCACATCATGTTGTTTCAACTATGGTGCTCATCAAACAAAATTGTATATGATTCGATCAGGCTCAGACTATTCCAACACACCCTTATAGGTGCTGCAGTCAAGTGGTACATTGAGCTACCACAAGCCAAGTACCCAGATTTTAACTCCTTGGCTTTCATGTTCCTGCAATATTTCCAACTCCCCGTTAGATATGATGAAGGGGTGGAGATATTTCTATCTTGCTGCCAGAATACTGTGACCCACATAAACGACAACATCCATGAGTGGTGGCAATGTCGTAGTTTGTGCAAGATTCAACTTGATGACAGGATCTTCCTGGATTGGTTCCTAAAAACTTTTCTACCACCTATAGCAAAGTACGTCGCATCCGAACGTCCCTCAATCTAAACAAGAGGCCATATTGAAAGCCCAGCAATTTGATCTTATCTATGCATAGTCTGGATACCTTTACACTATCATTCCAAATGCTCCCCTTGTAGGAACCTCTTACTGGGTTGCACCAAGGGAGTCCCATGCTTCAGATGGCATCATAGGTTGTGTGTCTCACCAACCGCAACACCATTCGACACCACCTGCAATACCACCACAACCAAGCAATACCCCTAATGTTGTGTACCAAAACCAAAATCCAGACTATGCAATAATGATGTCCTAGTCCGGAGCGACAACTTTTTATGCACAACCTGTGCCACTGCAGCAGGCCCAGGCATTAGCTTGGCCGACACAGCAATACGTGGGAAAAATTCTCACATTTGTGGCACATGCACTCACCCAAGTATACTATGCAAGACTAGTGCAAGTTGTTCAAGCCCCCTCCCCTGCTCCACCTACGCCATTTGGACAAGTGTTTGTACAACAAAACCATCCCAACCAGCCAGCCCCCAATAACCAACAAGGGCAAGCCAGTAATAACCAATCCCAAAACCAAGGAAACAACCAACCGGAGGGAGGCAGTCAACAACCAAATCCTCCCAACAATGTTGCGGCAAACCGACCAGCCAAAAATCCTCAACGACCAAATTCACCGAGATGCAACACTCCGTTGCATACAAACCAACCTTGCACACTATGTAAGGTCTACGGGCACTACACATACAAGTGTCCCTTCATGGGTCGTGCTAAGCAAGCCATTAGGAATGAGGTTCAACATGCCACCAATACAACAGACCAAGCCCAACCCAACCTGACACCACCAAGACCTCCTCCTATGGTGCTCCAAAACTTGTTACTAGTCCAAGGATTGGTGGAAACTGCACCTCCTCCCCAACCCAATCCCAACACCTGGGGGGCACCTCCAATGGCAAAAATAGGTGTTCACCACCTGTTAGCTATGACAATTGAAGAGGTCAATTTACAGACAAGAGGGAATCAATACAGAATCAACAACGAACTTGTTGACACTTCAACGTCATCTACATCCAAAACAACCAATGCACCTATTCAGTTACCCCCTTTCCCATGCCCCCCTATGTGTCGGGTTGCCAACAATGCCATAGCTAGAGTTGCTATCAGCTACAACATCGTGGATGATTTGGACCAAACACCTACCACCATGTCTGCTCTTGAGGTGCTCAAAACTTTCCCAATGCAGCGAAAATCCTTACTAGTCACCCTTGGTGTTGTAGACCCCTCTAACTCCAATTTGATCACATTCGACACAAAGAATGGAGAACCACGGATTCCATCAACCATTGCCTTCCAAATCCCGGTGTCTATCTAGAATTTGGTCGTGCACCAGTGCATAGTGGATGAGGGGGAATCCACGTGCATTATGTCTACCCTAGTATGGAAAGAACTTGGATCCCCAATTCTGCAACCATCACCTACTACTCTGTGGGCTTATGATGGCCATCCCACTAAATCCCAAGGAATCCTCCCCCATGTCCCCATCACATCGGCCGGGAAAATAGTATTGATTGACATAGAGGTTGTCAGTGCTCAATTGGACTATAACCTTCTCCTTGGAAGAAGTTATATGTACGCCATGAGAGCCATAGCATCAACTATTTTCCATCTCATGATGTTCCCCCACGAAGGGAAAATCGTGATGGTTCATCAACTGACTTATCACGATCCACAAGGGCTAATGACACCCACCAACGTTATCCCTACGATCAACACAATTGATCTGTAAGGGCTAACCACACCTGCCAATGTTATCCTTGTGGTCAACACCATGGTTGACAACATACTAGCCTCCCCATTGTTGAATGTGGGCCCTGGGTTGTTTGCCAATACCACCATGATGACTTCTTTCCCCTTAGTGTCACCACCGTTGACACCAAATCAGACTGCAGATTTGTCAATGCTCTTATCCAGCATTGTTGCACCCAAACATCAACCACAGCCGCAACCCCAACCGCAACCGCAACACCATCCACAGTCGCAACACCATTAGCAGCCGCAACATCATCAATAGATAAAGCATTATGCGCAGCCACCACCACAACCTCATCCCCACATGGAACCATCAGGGAGTTATCTAGGCTCCTCCCTAGTCCACATAATTCCCTTCCTCTTTGCCCTGCCTGGTGTTATGAGTAAGCTATTAATGGCTACCTTAAACTTACCCAATTTTACATTGGGAATTCCTGTGTGGTACCTTGATCCACCAACCCAACCACCAATACCCTAGGTAGTCTTAACCCCTGTGTAACCCATTGCGGTCGAGTCTCATCCTCCACCCAGCCCACAAAAACCAACCACCACACCCGTACCCGCACTGCCCCACCCAAAAAGGGCCAAGGTCAAAAATGCGAAAGCTACCGTTGAACCTCGATAGATCTTGCCTTGCGCCATCTGCAAAGAATAGGGCTATCCAAATCAAAACTTCCCTGAGATTCCCATAATCCGTGCACATTTGGATGCCATGGATACAAAGGGAAACCTCCCTGTGGTTGAACTTCCAAGCAAGCCAATAGTGAGAAACAAGTCATTGAGAACAAACCATGCTTGCACCCTCTGTGGTTTGTATGGACACTATACTCACCACTGCGAAGACTTGTCTGAGTTCTGAATGGATCTAGACAACCTTTGACAACATTCCCTTGAATCTGAGATCACTTTGATCGAAGAGGTTCACCCCCCACCTCCTTCTTCGGACACCATGTCCATTTACATGATGTCTAGTTCTACAGACCCTCTTGTCTCCACCATCAATGACGGTCCATCAGATCTTTCTCTTCGTTTCTTCCACAATGATGAGGAGATACTTGAAGCCTTAACCACCCAGGAATACCCATGGGACAACATGCACCATTGCTCGTTCTTCCTCCCCGAAGAACTTGTGTCGCAATCTAACCAGTTTTCCTTGGAAACCAAAGATTTCATTCATGGGAAAGTTGACTGGTTCAAAAATCCCATTCCGACACCAAATTCCTTCAAAGAAGGGAACATGGAAAACATATCTCCAACCATCAAAATCAACATCTCAACCAATCCTGAGGTTGTTTAAGAAATCATGTTGGGGGCATCCTACTCCCTAGAAGAAGTCGCTCCCTACAAAGCTCTCTTCCAAGAATTCCATGACATCTTTTCCTGGTCCTACACTAAAATACCCAGGTTGGATCCATCCATTGTGGAACACCACATCGACACATGACCCAATGTGGCCCCCATGCGCCAAAAGCAACATCCCATCCATCCTTCCAAAGCTACCACGGTCAAAGATGAAATTGAGAAGCTACGCACAACCAGCTTCATTTACCCCATTACATACACCACTTGGCTTTCTAATCCTATTCCCATAAATAAAAAATAGGGTACCATCCATGTTTGCACATCTACGATTTAAATGGGGTGTGTCCCAAAGACAACTTCCCAACACCCTTCATCGATCAGATTATCGATGCATGCGTCGGACATGAGGTCCTTTCCTTCATGGATGGCTTTTTCGAATATAACTAAATTCAGACTTGGAAACAAGATCGTTACAAGACTGCATTCCATGGCACATTTTCCTATTGAGTAATGCCCTTTGGTTAGAAGAATGCTGGAGCCACCTTCCAGCATGCCATGACACACTGTTTCCGCGACCTCATCCACATCATGTTGGTCTATCTTGACAACCTCATTGTGCGGTCACAGAAGCAAGCGCAACACATAAACGACTTGCAGCTAGCCTTACAGTGATGTCATAAGTACAAAATCCACTTGAACCCTTTCAAGTGTGTTTTTTATGTCCCGACAAGTCGTCTCCTAGGGTTCATCGTGTCATACAAAGGAATGACCGTTGATCCCCTGAAATTCCAAACCACTTTCCCTCTAACATCACCTCTTTAAGTGACGGTCGTTCAACTTGTAATATAGTCTTGTCCCTTTTTGTTTTACACATTTTTTAGAAGTGAGTCTTATGTATTGTTTCCCCTCATTAGTCCAGATGGATCCTACCTCAGATCGGTACATTGGATTTGATGATGGAGTGAGCAGATGGTCTCCAAACCTCGCCTTGGTTGCATGGGTCATCTACTCCCCGTCACATGAGTTGATCCATATCAACGGAATATGCATGGGAAATTAGACCAACAACCAGGATGACTATGATGGTGTCAATGGCCTCTTGGTTGCCACTCTCCAGTTAGGCGTTTTCCATCTCGATGTCTTCCTAGACTCCCAGCTGCTTGTCTCCCAGTTGAACAACTACTACCAGGTACATGATCCTTGCCTCTTTAGAAAGTTCATGCGCACTAAATAGATGGTTAGAACATTTGAGTCCGTTACATTCACACATGTCCCCAGAACCCTCAATAGTGTAGTAGATCAAATGGCTAATGACATTCTAAATTGGCACATTCATAATCGCATATAGGAAACATACAACCACAACATCATGCATAATCATATATAAAACACACACACAAGTGTAAAAATACATCATCTAGGCATTGCATTTCACATCATCATAAAAAGAATCACATATAAAACCATAAAAAAGTGCATCCATGTGCGTCAAAATTATATATACGTAGATAAGTCGCATGTCCACAATATGTTTAGTACAAAATGAGAAGCAACATATGATTTCTCAGCTGAATATACATAGCGATGCAAAAATCCTAAGTGCACCAACGCACTAGGGGCAGCCCCACTGGCTGCTAATCTGACCCAGACTCATCATCTGGCTTAGTATCATCATCTTCCTTAGAAGACTCATCCTCTGCAGGAAGATCCCCTCTCGCCGCCCGATGAAGGTTATCACAGGCCACGTTCATCCTCCTCATCACAGAGGTCTACTCTGGAGGAAAACTATGAATGGTAGCAATTAGATCATTGTTCAAATGCTGCCAGTCATCATCAGAGATCCCATCAGAAATCCACTCCAAATACAACAAAAAATCGTCCACCTCCTGTCGTCATCTGAGAGGGTTCCCCGCAGGAACCGCCGCCTCTCCAATAGTGACCATTTTTCTCTGATACCCGGGCGGTGAGCGGGGACCAACATCTGCATACACAAGAAAATACACCATCAATCTAGACATATAATCATCATGTATAAATATGAACATAAAGACATCACACATACATACCAGCCAGTCCCCATGCCTAACCAGGATCTCGGGGCATCTCGGGATCCCCACGATAATCCATACCCACATAACGGTAGTTAATAATCACTGGGAGATACCACCACTGCTTAAGCAACTCCTCAATGAAGAAGCATCCCACTTTTCTACCACCCTCTTGTACCATCATCTGGCAGCACCTACGCATCCGCGGCTCCTACGGACCACCATCCCGCACTGCCCGGTGCAGACACAGAGTAGGTACTTTCTCAAAAAATAAAGCACATAAGAAGGACCCATAACAAAATCCTGTCCCAAATTCCCTCGCATTGTTCAACTGGCACGAAATAGCCTGAAGATACATCTGGGCCCACCCATAGTAAGTGCCCCTCATATCATGCTCTATCAACTGCAACTACCCTCTAGATATCTTGTGGCTCCTCGTGGAACCCAATATACGCAGCAGTAATGTTGCCACTACCCATGTCAATAGGTCCTCAATGTCACACATCAAGATTTGTGAGCCACGCACATACGCAGTAGCATAACAGTTCCTATCACATAACTCCTCCAATGTCTCCCCCCGAGACAACACTGGCGCTAAGTCACCAACAACTCCCAACATGGGTAGCCCAGTCAAAAAGTATACATCCACCAGTGTAATCTCAATACGTTGGCCCTAGAAGAGGAAGTAATCCTCCCCAATATCCCAAAATCTCACCAACATTTGCAGCAACAAGTGCACGCTCTTCATGAGGGGTATCTACATGAACTTCAGTAAACCAAAACGGGCCAGTGTAGCATGCACATTGCCGTCCCGCAATGCCGCCTCCTGGAGGTCTTTACAGTCTCTCTCATGCCAGTTAATCTCAGCCATCCTGCACAAGCAAAAAATAGCTATCAGCCACTGCCCTCATCAAAAAAATTCAACCAGGGACCAAGTCGCACCCGTTTGTCCAAAAAGAGCAACCAGATCGCTCAAAATGCCTCACAGGTGTGACCAGGTCGGTCTTTTTCCCTCGAAAGGTGTGAATTTCCTCATTGAAACCCCAACAGGCTCATAGAGGATCTCCAGGTGACCAAATTCAAAATGTAAACCAATAAAAAGGATGGATTTAGCAAGAGCTCTTACCTGCAAGTAGCGAAACTGGAAACCACTGGTCGGAATAGGCCCAAATCAGTAAAAGAAAATCTAGGGCCCACCTCTCCAACTCTGCAGTGAACAGTGATAATGACACTTCACAAAGTGGTCCTCGCCTTTATATAGGCCCCATTTGACCTATTTTCTTCCTTTCGACACAACAGGACCAAACGGAGTCCATTTGAGATGCCATTTATGCCACTGGTTTCAAATTTCTACCCTCTATCTCCTTATGAGACCATCGTCTCATGTTTAATAAGTAATTTTTGGGACCACTTCCTGAAAGTTACCTCGATTTATAAGCCACACCATGGTGATACAAGTGTCTTCATACCTGTACTTGCATCACACTTGCCTTCCACCACTCGTGCGGGTTCTCGGGCCACCTCCCGTAAGGCGCATCATTTTATTTTAGCATATAGTTGTCTAATCTGTCCACTGCACCTTATATGGGTCACGAGGCCACTGCTCGAAGGATGAATCATTTCTTTTGCATGCAATTGGCATATAACTACCTCCATACTTGCACTCGCATCACATGTAGTCAAGTCCATCCATCACAACTCACGCACAGCTCTCCTAACCTCTGTCCGAGAGCCACTTTAGTTTGCATGGCTCCGTTGTACCAACTTCCATGCCTCTGACGTGATCTACCCCCTACATGTAATGGTATGATTAAGAGCCACCTGCTCCATCCATACTACATAGATGACCTTTGGACCACTGTTCGCCGTCCTGACATAGGGGCACCACCTGTGCCACCATGATCGGTTGACCATACTAGAGTTTATTTTAAGCTCTTTTCTAACTCCTAAAAGAATGAAAATATGGTTGAGCATAGTTGCTTCCTTTCCTGCTTGTTAAAGTATAGGAAATGGTGTCTACATCGCCTCATTTATCTCCTTCTGCGGACTATGTAGACCATCAAATGAAAAGGACCACCTTGGCACATTCAAGCCAAGACCGTTCCCCTCTGCATAATTTTATGCTTTCTCAGGAAGAGGGGACAAACTTTACGAAAAAGCTCACCATGGGTTGTCGTTAAGCTCTTTTCCATCCTTCTCATTAAGAAAAGATCATTGAGCAAACTTGGTCTCATTCATGCTCGTAAAAGTATCTGAATGATCGTCTAGTCAGTATAGGTTTAACCTTTTCTGGCCTGACTGGACGACCAACGGTAAAGAAGTCTCTCATCCCCTAAAGGATGGGCAAGCTCTCCTGTGTATACTTTTATCCTTTTTTGGGCACAGGAGACTACCAATGAAAAATATCCCCCACTGGAGTCTTCTTCATGCCTTCAAACTCTCTAAAATTGAAAGCATCATCGAACATTTACTTTCTAGGGCTCACAAAAAATCCACAAGATCATACCACAACGCTGCCTTTAGGCATCACCCAATAGATAATAGTTTGGAAACATCCCCACTTTGGGTTGCCTTTGTTCAGGGTACTCTACTATGTGTCTTCCTTGGATCCCATCAATATCAAAAGTGTTTACCTCCCCCAAGTATTTCCCATCTGCAGTGACATTCCCGGTATTACAGCTATGATCCCTTTCCCATGAGTAAGTTTCATTTGCTGCCTGGTCCGCCCTACCGTCATACTCTGAACAAAGGAAGTTTGAGTCTACTGCACTCCCTCTGCCCCTGTTCAAATTCCTTCCCCCCCATTCAGTGGGTCAGTCCTCAGATTGTCTCACATATTTCGGTTATCTCCCTCGCACTTCTGGTCAAGAAAACATAATTTCCTTGACCAGGGGCAAGTCTCCATATTTTGATGACAACACATGTATTTCAGAGGATAGATTTAGAGGTCCTTGTATCCTAGTTTCATTAACCTCATGGATGAGTTCCTTGGACCACTTGAGAGGAGTCCTTAGTGCCTCTCGGAATGATTGTTTCTCATGTGCTTGACTCGAGCTACATCATCACACCGTTGAGATTCGTACAGGGTATTGGTCTATGCAGTATTTGGTCAAAGACCCCGGATGTCACCTGAATCTAGCACATTGATGAGTCTATTTGAGGGACCCCAACAAATTCATGTCCCTTGTGATTTTTGGGTTGCGTTGGAGACAATGTTCAGAAGCCCCAGCAGTGCTTCTATATAGATTTATGATTGATGCAACATACTTGTACCACAGAGACTCAGATTGTCCGTCAGTAAACTATGTACTGTTCTAGATCCAACAGACCATCAGTCATGAATATATAGAATTCCATGAGAATGCCATGGGTCCAATGTAGCAGTTCTTCAAATCAGTATTGTATTCAGCATCTCATTGAGGCAACCACTATTGTAACAACAGTTGTACATAATCGACTCTTGTATTATAGAGCTTATATCACATTATTATTTTGACATCGTTATGAGCATGGGGATTCCTGACTCATCCATATACATGTCACACATTATTTGTATCTCCCGAACCATATTAATACAAAAACCAAAAGCCACCATGCCCCAACCTAGGAAGCACCACCTCTCCCCAAGAAAATTCTATGTTGTCCATCGGCCATACCATGAGCTCCTGCCCTCACACATGAGGGGGCAATCTGTTAACCAAAAAAATCCCACAATGAGCTCTACATGACCTACACCACCTAAATACATCTACGTATGACCCTCATTTTACCCAATTTGACCCCCACACCCTCAAGAAGACTAAAAAATATGAAAAGGGGCTTAAAAAACCCTAAAAAGAGCCAAAATAGATCTCATAGGGGCTAAAGCCTCCAAAAAGGGGCTAAAACCCCTCAAAGGAGATTAAGACCCCCAAAAGAGCTAAAGATTGAGCGAAAGCGGCTAAAATCCCCCAAAAGGGGCTAAAGCCCCAACCAGGGGCTTAAAACCCTAAAAATCTTGAGAAAAGGTATAAATAGAGGGGTGGGGGTCACTCTCAACACACTCTTTCACTCCCTATAATTATGCTACCCATGTGAGTGCCTTGAGACCATTTTCCTCTCAAGTCATTCACCCTCCCTCTCCTCCATTCCTCCATTGAGCCGTAGCTCCCCATTCATAAGAGAGGTGCTCTCCCAAGCTAGGGCATGGTGGCCCATTCCAACCAGAAGGTATACTTGTTTTGTTTTATGTCTTTGCTTTGATAGGTTGTAGTTTTTCTAATAGTATTTGTTTGCAGGTTTATTGCTTAACATGTTCTTGCAGGTTTTCATTGATTTCTTGCAGGTTTATTAGTTTCCTAATAGTTGTATGCAGGGTCTTGGAGTGTAATCTTAACCTTGTGTGCATATCATGGGTTCTATTTCATTTCCTTTCTATTTTTATTTTCATTCTCATAGGAACCCTACCCTTCCGTCCTATAGATGGAAGGAAGCCATTCCTACCTGTAGCAAGGGAGAAAGCTCTACTACATACCCTTCTTATGTGTCTGTGACTGTATTCACCATGTTAGTGTTATTGTGTACACCGTGCCTCCATGAATGTGACTGTGTACACCCTGTCTACATGACTATGTACATCATGTATGTGTGAATGTGTTTACACCCTACCTACATGACTGTGTCTCACCATCCTACATGATTGTGTCTCACCTTCCTGTGTGACTGTTGTCTCTCATCCAACGTGACTGTGTTTCACTTTCCAATGTGACTATGTACCCACCTTGGATTGTGTGTCTTTGTTCTTATTTACTAGTGTGACTCTGAAGTCTTGTCAAGTATTTAAGATGCTAAGAAGTTGAACACAGAAAAGTTGAAGGTAAAATAAATATTGGTTTTATTTCCTTTTAATGGATCTGAATTCCATTGGAATTTTTATTTATCTTATTTCTCTATTGAGATGTGGTTCGGTAGCAGCAGAATAGAGAGATTTTGCACAGGTTGAAATGGACAACCAACTCAACCCCCTGCATTAGAACCACTAACGTTTCTAAATGGAAAGAGGAATATAAAAGACCTACCTCATACTATTAATTTTTAATGGTTATAACATATCCGATAACATTTAGCATTGTAACATCATAACCATATGAAAAAGGATCTCTAAAATATAGTCAAGTACAGCCACACAAAAGAACACAAATATTTATCCTGGGAAACCCTCATGGGGAAGAAAACCCAACAAAAATTCCTGTATATAATATGTATCAAAATCACAAGACAAGGGACCAGATAGGTGCACCTCCCTCCAGCATATATATCTTTCTCTCTCTCGTATGTGCTATACACAAGTGAGTGTGTGTTCAAATAAGGAACACGTCTCCTATATTTATACTTTTTTTGTCAGTTGACTTTTAACCTAACAAGTAGGCCCCACTTAACTAACTGGGCTGACTTCACTTAGGAAGACTCAATACAATATTATATTATATTCATTAGGGTACTATTGACCCAACTTACAATGGAATTTTTACCTCATGACTCTATGATGACCAATTACAATAGTAACACCCTAATGGAGGAATAATAACATCTCTCTTAGGTTACATTAGTAAAATAGATTTAGAATATCCTTTGAAGTTATAATATTCAACACTCCCCTTTAACGATTAGGTTATTATATTGAAAACATCATCATAGACAATAGGAGTAAGAAGAGAGAGTATCTGCAACATCATCGAGGTGATACATCTATACATCATAGGAAGTTTTCACACTCATTAACTGGAACAATTACTCTTCAATGTCTTCATCTTCTACATCATAGGATCACTTTATCCTTTTGCAGCAATAGTTCAACCTTTCGATCCTTCGTAGCAACACTTTGATCTTCTGATCCTTTGCAGCAGTACTTTGATCTTCTGATCCTTTGCAGCAGCAGTTCGATCTTTTGATCATTTGTAGGAGCACTTCAATCTTCTCGATCCTTTT
>LPNX010529447.1:83395-100695 GCA_001517045.1 Pseudotsuga menziesii | reverse complement strand
CAGTGCTCCAAGGGACAAAGGGATGCAGACTCAAGCATAAGTTTTGGCAACAATGGACTATAGTTTCGTTACTCTCAATTCTCTCTTATGCTTTCAATGTTTCAAGGGGTTCCTTATATAGCTTTTCAAAGGGATACTGAAAGGTCGAATCCGTGCGATCTCAAGGAATATGGAAGGCCAGGAGTCATATGAGTCGGATCAAAGTCAAGGAAAACTCCAAAAGGATTTGGATTATGCACACATCCCGATGCACACGACTATAGGGGTCATATCCGTGTATGTACGTGGTTAACGGGGTAAAAGCCATGTATATCACTTTTCTTATGTTTTTAGGGATGATCAAGGACACATCAAAAGACAAAAGGTAGTCCATAGGGGCTAATGAGTCTGCAGCGGGACAGGGGAAGGCCATGCAATGTGTGATTCACCTAGTGTGGTGAAATCCGCTATAACAGATGCCCCCTAATGTATGAGATCAGAGGGGTTATACGATGGCCGAAATACATTATAAGTCCATCCCAGAAGTGGAGTGATGAAGGTACCCAAATGGAAGACCAGCCACCCAATCAGCATAGTACAATAATACAACTCTGCATATAACTGTAAATACATATAGCAGTCCCAGATACATAAGAGTACAATGGCCATGAATAGGCATGAAACATGATAACACATATGTGGTCATCGCCACGTACAATATACATAGATCAGAATCTCCATGATCTCCACAAAGGCTGAAGATATACAATAGATCAAGATCTCCATAGTGGCTGGAAATGTCTGACATATACTGGAACAAGTCACGAGAGCTGAAATCTCATGAACACTGGCACGATCAAGGAGGTAGCATATAATAGATGCCACCAATCTGGAAGGTCTTCTACACACACTGCTACGAGTACATGTCCCACTATGCGAATAGAGGTGTCGAGGTCGAACATAGTAGTCCATCGTCTGATTACTGGTCATTGATGTATACCGTTAACAGACGCGAGATCACCCATCGATAATGAAAATGGGAATCAAGGTACTAGAGTGCAAACTAACAAGTGTGAATAAATGTGTTGAGGTCGAACACTTGAGAGAATCCATCAATCAGGGGACATTGATGTATTCCCAAAACTGTCGATGGCGAGAGAACCTGCCACTGATGACTGCAAGTCTCAAGGAACTCAAAATGACTCTAGACTCCAATCCCAAAATAAATGATCTGAAGTCGATGGGATGAAATCCGCTGGAAGGAGGGCATTAGGGCATCCCCCATCATCCAACACGAGGTACTCATCAAGGCTGTATAATGTGGAAGGACTCGATCATAAGGCGCACGAACCAGTAACTGTACCGGGAATGGCCGACATGCTAAGTCAAGATAACTAAGGAATGGCCAACTCAGGTTTCAACTTCCTTCGAACAAGAGCATAACGGTGTATGGTGACTGAATGAAGGCAGCATAGACTCGATATACAAACTAGGACATCTCTATGATGCAGGAGGCATCAATAGAGGCTCCATAGGGACTGGAGGCATAACCAGTCGGTGGAGATAAACTCAGATAAAAGAGTACAGCTCCTAAAGTCAAACTATAACCCAACCAATGGATGTGATATATAGTTCTCTGTTCGAAGGCGACACGACTCGACAGCTGCCAAAGATAATATATTTTCTTGTCCGTATTTTTGGTTTTTTGATTTTTTTTTTGGACTTTTTCAGTTATTTGAAAAGCTTGAAAAAAGAATAAACTAGCTTTATAGTTACAAACTAGGAGGAGATGAGTGTCATTAGGGAAAACAAACTAGTTCCAAGCAGTGGAACATACCTATGCTCAATGCAAGGATACATGTGTAGGATATCGACACTCAGGGGAAAATCCCCTCCCGGTAAAAAGGGAATCAGGCTGCGAAGGATATAAAGAAAGGCTCTGCATGGCTAGACATGAGACAAGCTCGGGCTATATGGCTGAAACGCAATGTCAGGGGAGCCGACATAAAGCTCAATAAGAAAAGCAAAGCTCATGATAATGCATCCACAACTTGATACAAGGGAGTCCGGGGGATCATGGCCAACATAAGATCAAGAGGAGTATGAGGCTCTTGCGAAATGTCATGGCAATACTATACAACGTACTCCCACACCCTAAAGGGAGAAACATCGACATGGGCACCAAATGCAAATAAGGCACTAACTAGGGTACCCATGTAAGGTGAGGCTCTACTACTCATATCATGCCACTTCTAGAGCAGCAAGAAGGTTCCGTGACATAATAGAGTGGGTTCGTACCTAAGGATAGAGTGACATGGTCATAAGGTCATGCAAAATGAAAACGGTGGTGGACCTAACCTATATGTCAGTGTAGACATGATACCTGAGATGGGCACGAACGGGTGAATCCAAAGGCTGAAACGGCACTGCAAATGGTCTTCTACATCACAGATTATGTCAGAAACGGTCCAAAATGGTTAGAAACTGTCAAAACTATAGGAAAGGGGGTAAAAATTTTCAAATATTTGAAAATTTTTCTATAAATAGTAAGAAATAGAAATCATTTGAAACTTTTACCCATTGGAGCTCTAATTTTCAACTGCAAATTCCAGGAGATCAAGCCGGTGGAATTCACAACCATTTCCTCCAGGTATTTACTCATGCTCTCAGCTTGCATTTCAATATATTTTTTACAAGTTTTCATGGTCAAATGAGGTTGTTAAGGCCAATTCTACATGAGCGCTGCGGCCCACGCAGGTATCGAAGCTTTTTCCGTGTATAGGGCTAGCTATACTCGAAAAAGGAGCTAGAAACCGCGTACATACGCGGCTGTTTGCAAAACAGTCGCGTATGACGCCGCACAAGTGGATTTACAAGAATCTAATGGACAATTGGTCAATTTCTCATGCAGGATGGTGCTAGAATGGCGAGAGCGCGAGCATGGTGAAGTAGAGGAAGTAGTAAGGGCCGACATAAGGGATCAACAAGTATTACGTGCATGTGGACTCTATAATTTTTGGTGCCTTGGTGTCTTGAGGGCCAAACCAGGACTGCTACAGATGCTGGTAGACTATTGGGATCTAGACTCAGAGTCCTTCCGGATAGACAGTATGTCCCTCACCATTGTGGTGGAGGATATCTACTTTATCACAGGTCTATCTAGACAAGGGGAGGTGGTGAACCTTCGTTCCCGAGGTGGGCCAAGTCATGGGCTTACTATCAATGAGTACATAGCTGTGTACTGCTACCTAGATAATGAGAAGGTGGGGAGTCAAGTTCCCACCAACGCTATACAGGTGCTGGGCCTAAAGGCCATACTACTGACGCTGGGCAGGATAGCAGGCTTAGCATCACTCCATCAAGCCTCTCGGCCATTGATGTTCTATACGGTGGAGTGTATGAGACCGACCATATACGACTGGAGTACTACACTACTGAGCAACATGAAACATCAGCTCAGTGAGTGTAAGGCAGGTAGGATACGAAACTTCGGGTTCAGTAGTATTTTGAGCACGTTTTTCTTCGAGCGTGTTCCAGGATTGAGCCCTATAGTGGATGTTCCTCTCCACGGGGTTCGAGATCCGGCCCAACAACATTGGGCAGATGCGATGCACAGACTGGGGGGTGGTAGGGTGGCCAACCCTTATCCAGCTGACTTTTTTCCATGGTGGCGACAACAGATTGTTGCCATAGATGACTACCCCTATGCAGGGATATATTTCTAGGGGGATCCGAACATGCCATTGCCACCAGGATCAGCATATAGAGACATAGGTAACGAATCTCGACCCTCACTCTTTTAAAAAAAATTTAAGTATTTAATTTTTTTGTGTTTTCTTGATTATATGGAATCAAAAAGACATGTTTTTGGGTGACAATACATAATGACCTCTACCATTCATGTGCAGATGTGGGACCACGACGACCAGAGGGCTTCCCACGTCATAGACAGAGGGGAAGAGGAGACGACATCACCTGTGTGGATGCGGAGCGAACGCTCCAAAACATCCATACCAACTTTGTGCGACTGACTCATAGAGTTCCCATGGCACAAGTCGAAGACTTGCCTGAGGCCATGTAGTGACAGGTGGTGGGTGTACCACATGCATGGGTGCATTTATTCCGGCGGCTAGCTAGAGCCGTAGTGACGTATCATGATCACAACCCTCCTCCACCTCCATAGGACTAGACACCTGGGAGTGTATCTATTTTGTACTACCGTGTATATGATGGTGGCTTTCAAAGCCCCAATTTTGTATTATGACACTATCTATTACCACATTTTTGATAAAAAAGTTTTATGGTGATTGGTTTATTTATTTACATGTGTAAAAATTGTGTTTATGATTAATTTATGATGAATGAAACAAATTCCAATCTAACACGTAGTTAGCATATGAGTCAGTAACTTGATTATAATTTTTTGGAATGTGTATATACGTTATACTCTCAAATTGTCGTTCTAACAATCTCACACGTAAGAATCTCCTCAATAACGTCGGATCTCTAACATGGCACAAACCATTGAGATGTGACACTACTAACTCTGAATCAAGACGTACCTCAAGAGAGAGAACACCATGCGAAATGGCATCCCATAGAAGCTCAATAACGACACTATATTCAGCAACATTATTGGAAGATGGCCGTAGACATACACCTCCTGAAGATAGTACTTGACCCATAGGAGTATAAATCACCCAAGCAGCTAAGGCTGATTGCTGAGTGTGACGGCTTGCACCATCCGTGAATCCTATGTAGGTGGAAGATTCCATTGACATCTACCACAAGAAATGAAAACTAATCACAAACATGATCATGATAAACAAGACCTAACTATGCAAAAAAGATGTACATTAATATACAACAAGCAGCCTTGGCTAAAGATCATGCATAGTATTTTTTGAGATAGAGCCCATTTCTAGGCTCCGCCAAGGCCATCCCCTCGTAATCCACTAACTCGTAGGCACCCTTCTCTAACACACGCTTGACCACGTAAGGACCACGCCACATAGGATTGAGCTTCCCTGCCCCCAAGGGTTCTTTCGATTGATCCCACAAAAGGACAAAGTCTCCCTCACTAAACACTCTCGGATGGACAGACTTATCGTATTGGGCCTTTACGCGATGCTTATTAACCTCTAGAGTCACCAAGGCATCTCTACGCTGCTCATCGAGTTGCTCAAGGTGAACCAAATGTTCCTCCAAAGGCGAAGTGTCTGGTAAGAGTTCCACGGCTAACTTCAATGAAGGAATATCGCATTCAATCGGCAATATCGACTCCACTCCATATACAAGTTGATATGGAGAAAAACCAATGGCAGTCTTAACCGCGGTTCGATATTCCCACAAAGCAGGGTATAACATAATATGCCAATTCGTCTTGCTTTGCGTGATGGTTCGTTGGAGAATGGACTTAAGTGATTTATTCACTGCTTCAACCTGTCCATTCGCTTGAGGATAGTAAGAAGAGGAGTGCTCTTGCTTATACCCTAACTTGGATGCCAACTCTTCCATCATACGGTTCTGAAAGTGTGAGCCATGGTCAGTGACAAGATCTCTTGGAATCCCGAACTGAGTAATGATTTGGTTGAATACGAAGTGAGCGGCTGTCTCACCGTTGGATTTTACTGTAGGCATTGCCTCGGCCCATTTCATGAAGTAATTAACAGCCACTATGATATGATGGTGCCCCCCAGCCAAAGCTGGGTTGCAATCCATAAAATTGAGCCCCCATTTGGTGAAGGGACTGGCGGTGATAATAGGGTGTAATGGGGCAGGTTTCAAGCGCATATTACGTGTGAACACCTGGCAAGGGTGGCACCTCTTGACCGCTTCAATACAATCCTTGAAGATCGACGGCCATAAATAACCCGCTCTCAAAATATTTTGAGCTGTAGAAAGCCCAGATAAATGACCACCACACGCCCCTCCGTGGCAGTCATTAAGCACTACCTCAGCCTCATCATGAGTTAAACAATGTCGTAAAAGGGAATCTACTCCACGGAGGTACAGAGTATTGTCCACTATGAGGTAGTTCTTAGAGACATGACGTAATCATCGTTGTTCATCTCGTGAGAGGTGAGTAGGGGTCCTTTGTGTTTGTAGATATACTATGATATCCCCATACCATGGGTCAGCCATTGAGATTAATAAAATGTGTTCATCAACGAACGTATCTTCACATACCAACTCCTCGGCCTCGCTCGGAAAATACGATATGAGCTCTTCAAAGATTAAAGATTTCTTTGATTTTGCTGAAACAAATTCGAGATCAAACTCTTGCAGGATGACAATCCATTTATTATACTTTCCCCGAATCATCCTACATGTGAGGACAAATTGAAACGGATTGACATGGGCCACAACCAAGGTCTGGCGAAGGAGAATATAATGTCTCAAACGTTGCACCGCATGTACGGTAGCTAAGGCAAGCTTCTCGACATGAGAATACCGAATCTCTACGTCAATAAGGTTTCGGCTCAGATAATATATGACATGCTCCTGGAGCTCCTCATCCTCTTGAACCAAAACCATACCATTCGTCTATAAAGACGCGACCACATATAATAGGAAATCATGGCTATAATCCAGAGGACTAATCACCGGGGCTGATGCAAGGGCTCGCTTAAGTGCATCGAAGGACTCCTGGGCTCGCTCATCCCACTCAAAGGGAGTATCCTTCTTCAGGAGACGCATGAAACCTCTAGTCAAATTGGCAAAGTTGACAACAAATCTTTGTAAGAAGTTTGCCATGCCTTGCAAACACTAAAGATGACGAATATTGCGCAGGGGAGACAACTGAAGTATTGCCTCAAGCTTCAAAGGGTTGAATCTTATACCCTCTTTCGAAACAATGAATCCTAACAAACAACCTGACTTCATGCACAAGATGCACTTATGAGGGTTTAATCTAATAGCATAGTGCCTGCACCTTTCGAACACCAATCGCAAGTGATAAGAATGACGCATCCTCATGCGAGAATGAGCAGCGAGGTCATCCAAAAATACTTCAATAATAGACTTGAGATCATGGAAGATCAAGGTCATCACCCGCTGAAACGTAGCTCCGGCGTTTTTAAGGCCGAAAGGCATTTTTCGATACGCAAATGTTCCCCAAGGACAAATAAATGCGGTATTGTGTTGGTCCTCGGGTTTAATTTGGATCTGATTATACCCAGAAAATCCATCCATAAAAGAGAACACCTCGCTACCCACACACTCATCCAAAATCCGATCTATAAACGGTGTGGGGAAGTTATCCTTAGGACAGGCACGATTTAAAGCACGGAAATCAATGCATATACGGATCACTCCCTGCTTCTTATCCACCGAAATGGGGTTTGAAACCCACTCTGTCAAGGGAACGGGATAGATGAAACCAGCTTTCAATAGCTTCTCTATCTCTGCCTTTATGGCGGGTGCTTTCCTAGGATTCACTGTGCGTAAATGCTATCGAACAGGCTTAGCGTTGGGGTAAGTCTTAATCTCATGTTCGACAATTCAAGGGTCAATCCCTGGCATCTCATCGTAAGACCAAGCAAAAATATCATAGAATTCCTTGAATAGCTCAGTATACTCCAGAATCTCATCTTGGGAACAATCCACCCCAATGTAGACATTCTCAATTGTACCAGGATTACGAGAAATGTTGATAGGAATAGTTGATGATATGTTCGCCATGTTTCCATCAGCCATCGGACCAGGAGAGCTTAATGGAACCATAGGTATACCAACTTTCTAACTAAGAATCTCCCTATAATACTCATGCTCCAAACGGTCAAGCTCTAGAAGGAAGTATGATCTATGATGAAGTTCCTCCCATGGTGGCTCAACTCCCGACATAGCCTCAATAATCGCTTCATCTGAAGGGAAAACCGTATCAAGGTAGTCGTGGGCATGAGAAGACTGTACTGCCCATGCCGACAGCACATAAGGGTCTTCCTCCTCCATCCGCGAAGAGGAAGAACAAGGCTCTGCAACAGACTTGATATTAGCTTGGTAAGCTATCATAACTGCAGGAAACAAAACGCTCGTCTCGATGGCCTCACTCGAAGGACTCGGTGAAGGAAGAATCCAAGGATCTCCCATATGACTTGTGCGAAAAGGCACCGATCTCGTAGACGTCGAAGCACCACCGAAACTAGATCCTATCATGAGGACGGGTGCATAACAACTAAAGGTTCCCATGAGGGATGGATACATACCTACACCCACACTCCTAGTTTCTAGCTGGGAATGTTTAACTTTCGGAACTGAAGCTCCCGAAGATGCAGTAACAGGCGGATTCTTGAATGCCATTTGATCAATCGTTACAATCTTCCCGTTATGTGGAAAGCATACAACGCGAAACACAGAAGACGCAATGGCTTGCATACTATACATCCAGTTCCTTCCCAGTAAGAGATTGTAGTCAAGGGGTGCATCAACCACCTCAACCTCTATCGCAATGGTCTTCCCTCCCAAACGGACTTTAAGGGAAGGAAGGATACCGTGCGGCCTAAATGATTTCCCATCAAAAGCAGTTAACATGGTCGTAGATTTTGACAGCTAAGGGGAACCGAGACCCTTCCAACAAGACAAAGACATCACAGAAGCAGCAGCGCCCTCGTCAATCACAGTACGCTTGACGGTCATATTAAGACATTCTACATGCACCAAAAGGGACACATAGTAGGGCAAGCGAGGCTGATGTCTTGCGGTTTCAAATTTGATCACTGAGGAAGAATCATCACCATTCACACCAAGAGCGGAAAGCAAAGCCTTCCTTTGCGATGGACAACTCTGAAGCACTTCCAATGCAGACATCGCACAAGGAGTATGGCCCAAGTCCTCGAAAACTAAATAATTCTGGGTGGCTCGGGCATTTGGGTTATGCCCCGAACGCTTAAGTACCCCCTTAGGAATGCGAGGTGCAGCCTCAGGTTTATCCACAGGTTTCTCAATGCGCAAATGGGTTCCTGGTGGATCAGGTTATTTGCCTGGGTTGGGTTGTGGTGAAGTATAATCTTTCGCACGCGTCACAATTTTCACGGCACGGACCATATTAATGCACCCACGACCACTAGTCTCAGGTGGATCATCATCACTAGACTAATCATGGGACTTCAAGTTCATATTCTGGTTATGTGATAAAGGGTTCATTAACATAGCTGGGCCCTGTTCTATGAACTTCGAAGCTTCATCCATTCTAGGGCACAAGTAAGTGAGTTGATCGTCCTTACATAGCTTGCAAGGAAACTTAACCTTACGTTTAGTCTGCTTGTCCCCCCCAGCATTTTTACCATTCTTGTCATTATTATTGGCATTCTCGTTCTTATACCCACCCTTTTTATTATTATTGTTTTTACCCTTTTTTCTATTCCGTCCGGGTTGCTGGTTACCCTTCTGGTCGGACGATTGCAAAGAAAGTACATTCGCCGTTTGGGCAGGCCAAGACGAAGCCGTAGCTTGTCCCGAGGCAGATTGGTTGATTGAAAATTGAGCAATTTGTTTCGCAACCGAACCTGCAGGCTTCTTACTTGCACAACTCACAATGTCATCGGCATGTGGTCCAGGTTTGACCTTGGGATTGAAACTAGAACGAGGAGCGTTGGGTATAATCTCATATAACACACCAGACTGAGCATAGATCAAGTCCAATTCTTGCGCTCTAAAGATTGCTTGTTCCTCATTCTGCACTCCGGATGTGGAAACATCCTTCGCTATATATGGCAATAAATATTTGAGGAACCACTCAAGGAGGAACTCCGACGGTATAAAGGCTTTAATTAATCTCTTCCGTCTACGCCACTCCTGAATATGATAAAAAATATGGGTGGATTTATCTTGCCAAAATGTCGACAAGAGTTTAGTACCAACACCATAGCACACTGGTAGCTGGAAGTGATTAAGGAAATTCATCGCAAGGTCATCGAACAAAGTAAAGGCACCCCTAGGTAACTCTATATACCATTTCACCGCAGGCCCTGTGAGGGTGCATTGAAATAGTATTAAACGAACTGAGTCCAGATGCAATGAATCGGAAGAGCACCATAGGTGGAATGTCGTAATGTGTTCGCTCGGATCCTTTCCTGGTTTGCCTTCGAACTTAGGTATGTCCGAAGGAAGCTTGGTAGGGACAGCTGGCCAAGCCGAGTCATGAGCCACAGGATCGTTCGTAAGTCTTGATAAGTCAGGTAGATTGAGTGTCGCGAGGAAAGGGAGCCTAGGATGATGAGGCCTATGGACCACTCCCTGGTTCATATAGGATTGATTACCACCATAACCCTAGCCATAGTGACCTCCTCCTGTATGACCTGTATAGGGTGGCATGGAAGCACCATAATGAGGTGGACCTTGACTAGTAGGAGCTACAAATCCGTAATTAGGAGAGTAAGCAGGTTGTGAATACCCCCCTCCATAAGGTGAAGAAACCTGTCCATACTGTGTCCCATAATAGGGTCCATAGGTCATCGCTTGCGATGCCCCATGAGACACTCCATAGGTAGGCATATACATTCCGGAAGTAGGAATATACATACCAGAAGTAGGGATATATGTCGTGGAAGTAGCAATCTGACCTCTAGAAACATGAACATAACATCCCGAAACCACGGGTGGTATGTAGGCTTGAGACACAATTGGTCTAGTAATCGCAGTACGGATCTGACTCGTAGCTACATGCCGACTCGAAGGACCACATGAGTAAGGTGGAGGGTTTACATTTGAATAAATTGGAAGCGAGGATGAAGGAATCTCTGTAAGAAGATATGTACTAGTGCCTATTGTCACTCATCTGGGACCTGGTATCCCTATCAGATCACTAACTCTAGACCTAGGAGGTATATAAGATGTAGCTTCCACCACTGGGATGGAAGGTGCAATGTGACTAGTACTCCCAAACCTCTCCGCAAGGTAAGGCATGGGATTGCCCCCAGGCATAGTGTTAGGCTCGAAGTCGGGTTCGACATTAAATGCCAAATCGTGCATAGGAAAACCAGTCGTAGCATAACTACCATAGCTAGTACTGGCAGGTTCAAAGTGAGTCTCGGCGTCTTCCGACATTCCATACCGGTAATGTGTCAATGAGGGGTCAACCCTAGAATGAATAGGTCTATCATGCATGGCTCCTATCTCTGAAATCACAGGTCCTGACTCAGTTAGATAGGGTGAAGGGTCATAAGTAGGAGTGAATTCCCCATCGTCAACGCGAATGGGAGGAGGAGGTGGCTCAAATGTATCCTCTGAATGATCTCCCATGGTGTGTGAATCAATGTGTGATATAGTCCGCCTGGACTGTCTAGGTCCCTCTCCCAAAGGAGGAGGATAAGTAGAGGGCGGAAGTCCTGCTAAACGACGAGAACGGCGCGGAACCGCACCCGAATCCACAATGACTCAAAAAATAGCAAAGACTCTCTATTTACGTCAACCCTAGGTCAACTAGCATGCATAGAGCAATAACTAATAAAATCTAAAGCCAAATGCAAGCAAACAAGGGCTGGATAAGTGAGCTCCCGAATGTGGCCGGTATGTCTTGCCTAGGAGAGGCTTGAGAGGCCCTTGTCACCACAAGCGGAGGTACGTAACCAATTATTGTGGCCCTCAGCTTCAATGCGTAAAGTGACTGTGTTGTCCGACCCCAACCTGGCTAGGACACATGCAGAATAACCTCTGCAAGTACCCCCTCGATATCCTAGGTAAGGTCACTAAGGTCACCTCAATATAATCAAAGCTCAGGCAGACAGTTGTAGGCGGGATTGACCATATGGGCAGGGTAGCAAAGCCCAAAACTCTCGAAAGAGCCCCTAGATACAAATACAATCCTGGCTATATCGCCGGTGCTACACAATTATCGACTAGGGGTCATCCCAATCAACAACCGCTCACACTGCCTCGTGCTTAACTCCCTTTTGAGAGGAGGATCCTGAGAATGTTGGTTATACCAAGGATTTCACACACTCCCTGGACAGACACCTAGTTGTTGTCGTTTAGTGATCTTGGAGAATTAACTTACAATGAACTATTCCAAGATCCTAAAACCTAAGCTTGTTGGTGCACCCTAGAAAAGAAAAGAGTGTAATTCATTTTAATTAGCGTTGATTTTAGTTGGCTTTATTACTCAAAAATAGGATATGGTCGTGCAACTAATGGTGTTATGACGCAACAAGAAGCAAAATGCACACCTAACAATCAATGCAAATGCATTGTGTCCATGAAAATAGGGTATGCGTACTACGTGTAATGCACAATTTCTTCTTCAAATGCTGAACACAAATTTCCCTATATGAAGTCCTAACTATTACTCCAAAGCAAATCTAGATCTAGTGCAAGTACAATGCAAAGTGAAAAATGCAATGCATGATGATAAGCAAATGTTTTTGGATTTTTTGAAAATAAAGAGATACAAAAAGCAAAAGAATGATTCTACCCACCCCAGACTCTGCAGGAACACATAAATAGCATTCCAGCAAAGTACTAAGGTAAAAGGACTCTAATGCACTAATCTCAAACAAAAAATCAAAGATGCCATGACAAGAACTTTCCTAAAAGAAAAAATTTAGGCTAAAAAAAACGTTTCTGGTCAGAAACAGAGGTATTAACAGACTCAGGTAGTGCCAAAGGAGACTCAGCAGCTAACAGAATTCACCCAGCAATCCACTATCTTCCACAAAAGGTAAAAACCAGGGTATACGCGACTGTGCGCAGTAAACCCGCATGTATACGCGACTGTAAGTCACAAACCCGCTTACAGGAAGAAAAAGATGCACAAATCCAAGGTAAACAGACAGACTGAGACTAACTTCACACCAATCAGGCTCTACCAGGCATACATGCCCCCATACCCGACACAGAAACAAGAGAGAGAGAGCAATTCAAATACATTGAATGCTAAGAAATCAACCCCCAAAGGACAACTACTAGGAACTCCCCAGTGGAGGCGCCAATTCTATTACGGAGAGAAATTCCTATGGCTTGGGGTACCACAACAGACAACTAGACTCCAGAAATCAATCTTTCCCAATATGCAATAGAAATAAAACGTCTAAGACTAAAGGATCGAACCTCGTACCTTATTCAGGACGGTTGAAGTAGATCCCCGTTGAGCTTTCCAATCTTTAGCTTGAATTGATATAATACTTCCTCAACAACAAGTAAACAATACAAGCATACTATATATCATGGTGTTAGATCTATTCTAGCATATATAATCAATAATGTAAAAGCATTTGACATATTCCAATGGATACAATATTCATTCAAATACACATTACTGGACAGGAAAAGATATTTCTATTAATATAAATCAGAGATTACAAGTGACAACCTCTGACGGCACGTCTGCGAACCGAAGAAACTGAATCCCCCACTTGGGCCTCCACCACCTCAATCCTCCATCACTCAGATCGCAAGCTCACTAGAAAAAGGAAAGCTTGGGAAGAACACAACAGTGCTCCAAGGGACAAAGGGATGCAGACTCAAGCATAAGTTTTGGCAACAATGGACTATGGTTTCGTTACTCTCAATTCTCTCTTATGCTTTCAATGTCTCAAGGGGTTCCTTGTATAACTTTTCAAAGGGATACTAAAAGGTCGAATCCATGCGATCTCAAGGCATATGGAAGGCCAGGAGTCATATGAGTCAGATCGAAGTCAAGGAAAACTCCAAAAGGATTTGGATTATGCACACATCCCGATGTACGCGACTATAGGGGTCATATCCGCTTATGTACGCGGTTATCGGGGTAAAAGCCACGTATATCACTTTTCTTATGTTTTTAGGGATGATCAAGGACACATCAAAAGACAAAAAGTAGTCCATAAGGGCTAATGAGTCTGCAACGGGACATGGGAAGGCCATACAATGTGTGATTCACCTAGTGTGGTGAAATCCGCTATAACACCTTTGCAGCAACACTTTGATATTCCTAATCCTTTGCAGCAGAACTTTGATCTTCTTGATCATTTGCAGCAGCACTTCGATCTTCTTGATATTTTGTAGAAACACTTTAATCCTTTCGATCCTTTACAACAACACTTTGATCCTTTTGATCCTTTACAGCATCACTTCGATATTCTCTATCCTTTGTTGTAGTAGGGATTTCACCCTAGCTATAGGCAGGAACGACTTCCTTCTGTCTATAGGACGGAAGGGTAGGATTCCTGAGAGGTGGAAGAAAACTTGCAAAACAAGATTAGGGCCAAGCTACAAAACCCTACATGAAATAGTTAGAAAACAAAATATGGCTACAAGAAATCAAGGGAAAACCTGTAGCAAAGCATTAGACAACAAGCCTGCAAACAAAATAAGTTAGGAAACTAGCATGAAAATGAAACAAAACAAAAATTATAGCTTCTGTTTGGGTGGAAATGGGCCACCATGCCTTAGCTTTGGAAGCACCTCTCTCTTTGGGATGGAAGCTTGGCTTGTGGAGCAATGGAGAAGAGGGAGGGTGAATGGCTTGAGAGGCAAAGGGTCTCAAGGCACTCACATAGGAAGCATAACGATAGGGAGAGAAAGAGTGTTTTGAGAGTGACCCCCACCCCTCTATTTATACTTTTTCTTTGAGATTTAGGGTTTTAAGCCCCTGGTTAGGGATTTAGCCCCTTTCACCAAATTCTTAGCTCCTTTTGGGGTTTTAAGCTCCTTTGAGGGGTTTTAGCCCCTTTTTTGGAGGTTTTAGCCCCTGTGAGAGCTATTTTGGCTCTTTTTAGGGGTTTTTAAGCCCTTTTTCATATTTTTGAGCCTTAGCAAGGGTGTGGGGGTCAAATGAGGGTCATACATAGATGTATTTTGGTGGTGTAGGTCATGTAGAGATCATTGAGGGATTTTTGGGGTTAATAGATTGCCCCCTAATGTGTGAGGGTAGGATCTCATCGTATGGCCGATGGACATCATAGGATTTTCTGGGGAGAGGTGGTGCTTCCTGGGATGGGGCATGGTGGATTTTGGTTTTTGTATTAATATGGTTCCCATCAATGGGTGAGATACAAATAATGTATGACATGTATATGGACAAGGCGGGCATCCCCATGCTCGTAATGATGTCAAAAGAATAATGTGATCTAAGTTCTATAATACAAGAGTTGATCATGTACAACTATTGTTACGATAGTGGTTGCCTCAATGAGAGGCTGAATACAATACTGATACGAAGAACTGCTACATTGGACCCATGGCATTCTCATGGAATGCTATATCTTCATGATTGATGGTCTGTTGGATCTGGAATAGTACATAGTTGTAGGGACCCAGTGACGGAGAGTCAGAGTCTTTGTGGTAAAAATATGTTGCATCAATCATAAATATATATAGAAGCACTGTTGGGGCGTCTG
Source organism: Pseudotsuga menziesii (assembly GCA_001517045.1). Classification (NCBI taxonomy): domain Eukaryota; kingdom Viridiplantae; phylum Streptophyta; class Pinopsida; order Pinales; family Pinaceae; genus Pseudotsuga; species Pseudotsuga menziesii. Next base: position 85,402 of record LPNX010529447.1, on the reverse strand, counting down.
AACACTGTCTCCAACGCAACTCAGAAATCACAAGGGACATGAACCTGTTTGGGTCCCTCAAATAGACTCATCAATGTGCTAGAGTCAGGTGACATCTGGGCTCTTCGACCAAATACTGTGCGGACCAATACCCTATACGAATCTCAATGGTGCAATGATGTAGTTGGAGTTGAGCACGTGAGAAACAACCATCCTGAGAGGAACTAAGGACTCCTCTAAAGTGGTCCAAGGAACTCATCAATGAGGTTGATGAAACCAGGATACAGGGACCTTTGCGTCTATCCTATGGAATATGTGTGTTGTCGTCGACAGAGGGAGACCTGCAACTGGCCAAGGAAATGGATTTTCCTTGACCAGAAGCACGAGGGAGATAACCAAAATATGTGAGGAAATCTAAGGACTGACCCATTGAATGAGGGGGGGGGGGGGGGGGGGGGGGAGGAGTTGAACAGGGGCAAGGAAACACAGGGGACTCAAACTTCCTTTGTTCAGAGCATGACAGCAGGGTGGACCAGGAAGCAAATGAATCTAACTCATGGGAAAGGGATCGTAGCTGTAATACCGGGAATGTAACTGCAGATGGGAAATACTTGGGGGAGGTAGACTCTTTTGGTATTGATGGGATCCAAGGAAGACACATTGCAGAATACTCTGAACAAAGGAAACCCAAAGTGGGAATGTTGTCGAACTGATAACTGTGGGGTGGTTTCTAGAGACACCATTGTGGTACGATCTCATGCATTTTTGGCGAGCCCGAGAAAGTAAATGCTTGATGGAGCTTTCAATTTTAGAGAGTCTGAAAGCATGAAGAAGACTCCAGTGGGGGATCTTTTTCATTGATAGTCTCTTGTGCCCAAAAATTGTTAAAAGTGTACATAGGAGAGCTCACCCATCCTTTAGGGGGTGAGATACTTCTTTACCATTGGTAGTCCAATCAGGCCGGAAAAGGTTAAACCTGTACTGACTAGTCGGTCATTCAGATACCTTTACTAGCATGAACAAGACCAAGTTTTCTCGGTGATATTTTCTTAATGAGAAGGATGGAAAAGAGCTTAACGATAACCCATGGTGAGATTTTTCATAAAGTTCGTCCCCTCTACCCGAGAAGGCATAAAAGGATTGCAGAGGGGAACGGTCTTGGCTTGAATGTGCCAAGGTGGTCCTTTTTAGGTGGTGGTCTACTTAGTATGTAAAAGGAGATAAACGAAATGATGTAGATGACCTTTCCTATACTTTAACGAGCGAGAAAGGGAGCAGCTATGCTCGACAATCTTTTCATTCTTTTAGGAGTCAGAAAAGAGCTTAAAAGAAATCCTGGTATAGTCAATTGCTCGAGAGGGCACTGATGGTGCCCCCATGTTGGGACAATGGACAGTGGTACAAAAGTCATCTATGCAATATGGATGGAGCAAGTGGATCTTAAACATACCAATACATGCATAGTATAGATCACGGCAGAGGCATGTGAGTCGGTGCGGCAGAGGCATGCAAACTAAGGTGGCTCTCGAATAGAGGTCAGGAGAGTCGTGTGTGACTTGTGCTGGGCGGACTTGACTACATATGGTGTGAGTGCAAGTTTGGAGGAAGTCATATTCCAAATGCATGAAAAAGAAATGATCCACCCTCCGGGTGATGGTTCAGAAACCAGCCTAAGGTGCGGTGGATGTATTAGAAAGTTATATGTTGAAATGATAAAATGATGTGTCTTCCGGGGAGATGGTCTGGAGTCTCGCATGAGTTGCGGTAGGCAGGTGTGACACAAGTATAGGTCCTGAGACACTTGTATCATAATGTGGTATGTAAACCGAGGTAACTTCAGAGAAGTGGTCCCGAAAATTACTTATTAAACATGAGATGATGGTCTCTGTTGCCGCCTTTTCACACACCTAGATCACGTGGCAGAAATCTTCAAGCCACTCGGTGTGTCCTTGGGGGAAAGTCTCGAGTCAAGGCTGTCACCTTGTTCTTGACTTCTCCGTTTAGGCTCAACTCCTAACGGAGCCAAGC
>LPNX010529447.1:6498-74641 GCA_001517045.1 Pseudotsuga menziesii | reverse complement strand
AGTACTTCCAAAGGTCTTTTTGAAGTCCAAACAAGTTAGCCCTGTCCGGTTCACCGAGCTCACTTGATAAAAACCACTAAGTACAACTTAGGTGGTAATAGTCTCATTAAAAGATAGGATTTTGAGCCTGGAGGTGTGAGGGACGTCTCGAACAAGCTCCGGGTGACTCTAAACTAGCAGCTAATGGTGTTGCCCCTAAATTAGGGGTTTCTGATTTGTGGTGAAAATGTTGTTAAAAAAAAAAGGAAAACCAAGTGACTCATTGGTGATGTTAAGCATAAAATATCTTGAGGTAGAGCCCGTTGTGGGGATTCTCCAAGAGTTGTCCATCAGAGTCAATAAGGGTGTATGCCCCTTTTCCGAGGCAACAGTGGACGACGTATGGGTCGTACCACACTGACTTGAAACTGCATTTTCCTAACTTGTCATTGGGTTGGTCATATACCAAAACCATATCACCTTCGTTGAAGGTGCAAGGGTGGACATGGGAGTCATAATGGGCTTTGACTGTGTTTTCACTGCTTCAATGGCTTGGAGGGCAGCTCAGCTGTCTTCTATTGTTTGCTTGAGTTGGAGGAGTCATTCTTCCAAAGGTGAAGTATCGGGAAGGAATTCAACTGCCAAGCAAAGTGATGGGATCTGGAACTCTATAGGGAGTACTGATTCAACACCATGTACCAGACAGAGAGGGGTGAAACCGGTTGCATTTTTTGTGGATGTGTGATAAGCCCATAGGGCAGAAAATAGCACGTGATGCCAGTTGGTATTATGGTTTCCTACCATCCTTTGGAGCATTGTTTTGATGATCTTGTTGACTGCTTCAACTTGTTCGTTGCCGTGAGCATAGTAGGAAGATGAGTACTGGTGTTCGAATTTCAACATGGTTGAAAGCTCAGTCCAAACAACATCTTCAAAGTGTTTACCATGGTCTGAGACAAATTGTTTGGGAACACCAAATCGTGAAATGATGTGGTTAAAGAATAAACATGTTGTTGTTTCACTTTTGCAATAAAATGTGGGCATGGCCTCAGCCCACTTAGTGAAGTAATCAACTACCATAATGATGTATTTATGGTCGTTGGCTGAGGCCGGGTTAATTTTCATGAAGTCGATTACCCATTTGCAGAAGGGACCGACTGTGACTATGGGGTGTAATGGTGCAGGGGGGTTTCTTGCCTTTGGGGCGAAGAGATGACAGCTGCGGCAGTCTTTGACAACCTCTATGCAATCAGTGAATATGGAAGACCAAAAGTAGCCAGCATGTAGAATCTTCTAGGTGGTTTCCCGACCTAAAAGGTGGCCACCGTAGGCTCCACTATGACAGTCATTGAGGATGGTCTTAGCCTCGTCACGGGTGAGGTAAGGACGTAGGATGGTATCAATACGTCGATGATACAGAACACCTCCAATCAGAAGATGGCAAGCAAATTGATGTCAGATACATCACTTGTATTTGTAGTTTAAGTGGGCTGCGAATTTTTGTGTGCGTAAATATAGGAGGATGTCCCCATACCATGGATCTTCCGTGGATATGACAAACATGAAATCATTAGGGAGGTCATCCTTGGGTGGCGGTGACGTGTTCAGTGGGGGAAAATCTATCATTAGCGCAGCTAGCATGAGTTCCTTTGTTCTTTTTGAAGAAAAAAATTCCAAGTTGAATTCTTGGAGGGCGACTACCCACTTGGCCGCGCGGCCTTGTAGAAGGAGACGGCTTAAGAGGTATCGCATTGGGGTGGAACCAGCCACTGCATGGGTATGGTTTGCAATGATGTAGTGGAGCAACTTCTGAGCTGAGAAGATGATGGTGAGGGCTAGTTTCTCCTCGGGTGAATATCGCAGTGGGGGACCTATAAGCCTTTGGCTGACGTAATAAATCACGTGCTCATGGCGAGCATCACCTTCCTGGACCAAGACTCTAGCAATGGCATTTTCCGAGGTGGACACATAGAGAATGAAGTCACGGGTCAATTCTGGCACTGCGAGTAATGGTGTAGAAGCTAGGGCTTATTTGAGTGCATCAAACAATTCCTGTGCTTGCTGATCCTAAACAAAGGGGATTTTTGTGAGGAGCAAGAGAATGAATCCGTGGGCTTTTGTTGCATACTCTGGTACAAAGCGACGAAGGAATTTTGCCTTGCCTTGGAGGCTCTATAGCTGGTGCTGAGTTTTTGGTGAAGAGAGATCAAGGATAGCTTGAACTTTGAGGGGGTCCACTATTATGCCTTTGTGGGATACGATGAACCCGAGTAGATGACCTGCTGGGACACAAAAAATGCACTTTAGGGGGTTCAAGTGAATTTTGTACTTGCAGCATGTTATACCAAAATCCTGTCATCATCATGTGATAAGACCTTTGACATACCTAATTTCCCTTAATCCCAACACTTGGAGTGGAGACCCATGTTGTTTGTCAGTCTTTCATGAAAATTCTCTGCACCGTGCTTTCCCCTTTATCCATGAGTGGTACCTTGCTTGCACCGCCTGTTCCTCGTTGTCCATAAGCAGTGCCACCGCGTATAGCACTTAGTCCATAATTGTTTCTTACCTGAACCACTCTGTCATAAGAGGAGAAAAGTGGTACCCTGGGTAAAATGGGAAAAAGAGAGGATTCTCGAGGATTCTAGATCATGAGTGTCGTGTCCTCCCTTATCCCTATCATTGTGGGTCAGTTGAGCTCGAGATCCCTCATCCTAGGATCTTAGAGATCACCTCATCCACAAATCTCTCAACCATTCCTATCCATTGAGCCTTATAAATACAAGCTCATGTCCATGGTTGAGGGGGAGAACCATTGAGTTATTGTTATGCTGTTGGATTGACCACTTGGCCCAAGCCATTTAAGAGCATAGAGAGCAAAGTTGGAGCTTATGGGGATGAAGTGTTGGTTTCATGGAGATGCATGTCGACACTAAGGCTTAATTGGTTGCAAACTTCTCCATTCATCTTAATGCAAAGCTGATTTTCATCCCACATTACTGTTGTTGTTGCACATGAACATGTTGTTAGATTCCTTAGTCACTAACATGGATCAGTAGATTATGTTCTGGTAGCTTTGATGTGTTTGCATGTTTCATCTGATTGTAGGTACACAGGTGCACTATTGAAGCAACATTCTAGGTATCTACGATATCCAAGGAGGGTCTTCATCCTTTGACATTCACTCATTTGTTCTGGATCTGAACCATTCAAACCAGAGGAACAACTTCTGTCCATAGAAGGTGAAATATTCCTGCTTATAATACTTGTTGCAAATCGTCTATATGTTGTGCTCGTTTTCACGATCGAGCGGTAAGATCGTTCGAGTAAACCAATATGATGTGGATGAGGTCATGGAAAAAATATGTCATGGTGAGCTGGAAGGTGGCTCCAACATTCTTTATACCAAAGGGCATTACTCAATACGTGAATGTGCCCCATGGGGTTGTGAATGTAGTCTTGTAACAATCTTCTTTCCGGATCTAGATTTGGTTATATCCGGAAAACCCGTCCATGAAGGAAAAGACCTCATGTTCGGTGCATGCATTGATAATCTGATCGATGAAGGGTGTTGGGAATTTTTATTTAGGACACGCCCAATTTAGATCATGGAATTTTGTGCAAACATGAATGGTACCCTATTTTTGATTCACAGGAATAGGATTTGAAACCCAAGTGGTGTAAGCAATGGGGTAAATGAAGCTGGCCGTGTGCAACTTCTCTATTTTGGCTTTGACCGCAACAACTTTGGAGGGATGGATGGGACGCTACTTTTGGTGCATGGGGGCCACATCAGGCCATGTGTCGATATGGTGCTCCATAATGGATGGATCCAACCCGAGAATTTTAGTGTAGGACCATGCAAAGATGTCACGCAAGTCTTGGAAGAGTGCTTTGTAGGAAGCAACTTCTTTCGAGGAGCAGGATGATCCCAGCATGTTTTCTTCAATAACCTCAAGATTGGTTGAGATGTTGATTTTAATGGTTGGTGAGATGTTGGCCATGTTACCTTATTTGAAGGCATCTAGTGTTGGAATGGGATTCTTGAACCAATCAAATTTCCCATGAATGAAATCTTTGCTTTCCACGGAAAAATGGTCAAACTGCAACACAAGCTCTTATGGGAGGAAGAACGAGCAATGGTGCATATCGTCCCATGGGTATTCTAGGGAAGTTAAGGCTTCAAGTATGTCTTCACTGTTGTGGAAGAAATGAAGAGATAGGTTTGATGGACCGTCGGTGATGGTGGAGACAATAGGGTCTGTAGAACTGGACATCATCAAAATGGACATGGTGTCTGAAGAACGAGGTGGGGGGTGGATTTCTTCTATTAGAGTGATCTCAGATTCAAGGGAATGTTGTTGAAGGTTGGCTAGGGCCATTCGAAACTCGGACAATTCTTGGTAGTGATAAGAATAGTGTCCATACAATCCGCAAAGGGTGCAAGCATGGTTTTTTCTCAACGAATTATTTCTCACTATTGGCCCGCTTGGGAGTTCAACCAGGGGGAGGTTTTCCGTTGTATCCATGGCATCCAAATGTGCACGGATTATGGGAATATTAGGTTAGTTTTGGGTTTGATGGCCCTATTCTTCACAGACGACACAAGGTGGAATCTGTCAAGGTTCAGCGGTAGCTTTCGCATTTTTTCCCCTGGCCCTTTTTGCATTGGGTGGTGTGGGTGCGGGTGCAGTGGTCAGTTTTTGCGGGCCAGGTGGAGGATGAGATTCGACTGCAATCGGTTGTACGGGGGTTAAGACTACCTAGGGAATTGGAGGTTGGGCCGATGGATCAAGGTACCACATGGGGATACCCAATGTAATATTGGGCAAGTTTAAGGTAGCCATTACTGGCTTACTCATGACGCCAGGGGGGGGAATAGGAAGGGAATTGTGTGGACTAGGGAGGAGCCCTAATAACTCCCTGATGGTTGCATGTGGGGATGGGGTTGTGGTTGCGGATACATGTAATGCTACGGCTACGGATGGTGTTGCAGCTGTGCATATTGTTGTAGCTGCGAATGATGTTGCGGTTGCGGATGTTGTTGCGGATGTGGATGTTATTGCGGCTACGAGTTATGTTGCGACTATTGTTGGAGCTGCAGCTGTAGTTGATGTTTAGGTGCATCAGTGCTGGATGAGAGCATGCAAAATTCCGCAGTCTCATTTGGTGTCGGTGGTGGTGACACTAACGGGAAGGTATCCGTCATGGTGGTATCGACAAACAACCCAGGGCCCACATTCAAAAATGGGGAGGCTGGTATGTTGTCAACCATGGTGGTGGATGCAGGGATAACATTGGTAGGTGTGGTTAGCCCTTGCGGATCCATGGTAGTGATCATAGGGATAACATTGGCTGGTACAGTTAGCCCTTGCAGATTGTGATAACTTAGTTGGTCAACCATCACGATTTTCCCTTCGTGGGGGAACATCATGAGATGGAAAATAGTTGATGCTATGGCTCTCATGGCATACATATAACTTCTTCCAAGGAGAAGTTTATAGTCCAACTGAGAATTGAAAACCTCTATGTCAATCAATACTGTTTTCCCAGCTAATGTGATAGGGACATGCGGGAGGATACTTTGGGCTTTAGTGGGATGGCCATCATAAGCCCTCAAGGTAGTGGTGGATGGTTGCAGAATTGGGGACCCAAGTTTCTGCCAGACTAAGGTTGACATAACGCATGTGGATGCCCCCTCATCCACGATGCACCGGTGCATGACCAAATTTCAAATGGATACCATAATCTAGAAAGAAATGGTTGATGGCATATGTGGTTCTTTGTTCTCTGTGTCGAATGTGATCAACATGGATTCAAAGAGGTCTATAGCACTAAGGGCGGCTAGTAAGGCTTTCCGTTGTGTTGGGAAAGTTTTAAGTACCTCAAGAGAAGACATGGTCGTGTGTGTTTGGGATAATTAATCCATGATTTTGTAGCTCACAATAGCTCTAGCCATGACATTGTTGGAAACCCACCGTATGGGGGGGCATGGGGGAAAAGGGGTTAAGTGAAGAGGTGTACGGGTTGTTTTGGATGTGGATGTCGCTGATGGATCAGCAGGTTCGGTGTTAGTTTCGTATTGATTTTGTCTGATCTGTAAATTGACCTCTTCATTTGTCAAGGCTAGCAGATGATGAACACCTGATTCTGCTATTAGAGGTGCAGTTGGGGTGGTGGGATTGGGTTGGGGAGTTGATGCAGTTGCTACCAGTCCTTGGACTAGTATTGTGTTTTGGAGCACCATAGGAGGAGGTCCTGGTGGTGCCCAGTTGGGTTGGTGGAATGTTGAACCTCGTTCTTAATGGCCTGCTTAGCACGACCCATGAAGGGACACTCATGTGTATAGTGCCCATAGACCTCGCATAGTGTGCACGGTTGGTTTGTTCACAATGGTGTGCTGCATCTTGGTGCATTTGGTTGCTAAGGATTTTGGGCTGGCCGGTTTGCCCCGGCATTGTTGGGAGGATTTGGTTGTTGACCGCCTCCCTGCAGTTGATTATTGCCTTGGTTCCAGACTCGGTTATTTCTATCTTACCCTTGTTGGTTATTGGGGGCTAGCTGGTTGAGATGGTTTTGTTGTGCAAACACGTATCCCAAAGGTGATGGAAAAGTGGGGGCAGGAGCTTGAGCGGCTTGCACAGGTGGTGCATAGTAGACTTGAGGGGGGAGGTGCCACAAATGTGGGCATTTGTCCCACATATGTTGTGCCAGTCAAGCTAATGCCTGGGCCTGCTGTTGTGGTGTAGGTTGTGCATAAGAAGTTGTAGCTCTGAACTGGGACATCATTCTTGCATAGTCAAGAGTTTGGTTTGGGTAAGAAACACTAGGGGTGTTTCTTGGTTGAGGTGGCACTATAGGTGGTGTTGGACGTTGTTGTGATTAGTGGGAGATGGAACCTATGATGCCATCTGTAGCATGGGATTCCCTCGACGCATCATGGTATGACGTGCCTGCATGGGGAGCGTCTAAAATGATGGTGTAGAGGTATTCAAACTATGCATAAATGAGGTCAAACTATTGGGCCTTCAAGATGGCCTCTTCCTCTGTTTGGGGATGTTCAGAGGCGACATCCTTGGCTATAGGTGGTAGCAAGGTTTTCAAGAACCAGTCCAGGAAGATCCCGTCATCAAGCTTAATCTTGCACAAGTTACGACGTCACCTCCACTCGTGGATGTGGTCAGTGATGTCGGTTGTAGTGTTCTGGTGGCAAGATAGGAATATTTCCACTCCTTCATCATATCTGATGGAGAGTTGGAAATATTGCAGGAACATAAAGGCCAAGGAGTTGAAATTTGGATACTTAGCTTGTGGTAGCTCAATGTACCACTTGGCTACAACACCTGTGAGGGTGCATTGGAACAGTCTGAGTCTGATTGAATCATATACGATGTTGTTTGATGAGTAACATAGGTGAAACATCATGATATGGTTTTGGGGGCACTACCTTGCCTTCCCTTCAAACTTAGGGATGACTGAGGGGAGTTTGGTCGGCATGGGATGCCAAAAGGTTTGATGACATATGGGTTCATTGGTTAACCTGGCCAAGTCAGGCAGGTTGAGGCATGCCATGAAGGGGAGGTTTGACCCAAGGTTGATGTGTGATGGACCAACAATGGTGGTGGGGTTTGTAGGAATATGATGTACCTGCGTGACTAGGAGTACTTGTGGCACAGTTGTGGATAGGCCACTTCCCCCAAGTATGGTAAGCGGCGCAGTGTGAGTGGAAGGGACACTTCCCCCATGTACGACAAGAGGGATAGTGTATATGGAAGGGCCACTGCCCCCAGGCATGCCAAGTGGGATAGTGTGAGTGGACAAGACACTGCCCCCAGGCATGCCAAGAGGGACAGCCTGACTAGTAAGTATGGGCAAAGGTAGCTGGCTTATGACCGTCTCCATGACGGTTCTAGGACCTTCAGCAGGGGTGTTTTTGGTGGTCTCGGGTATGGACGTGGGCACACTATGAATCACCAAGACTGAAAGTGGATCCGGGTTTGCACTAGCCATGGGGCTAGATGGTGTAGTGTGCAAATCTGGCTCAGGTTGATATGATTATAAGTATGAGTTAGAGGTTGTGTGGCCTTCTAATGGTGTAGAGGGTCGTCGAGAGTGGTCTCGACGATGTTGGTTCAAGGACCCAAACTGTAGTGGATTGCCTCTTAGGAGTGAAGAAGAGCGTGGGGGATCAATTTTGTCTGGTTGGTAGATCAGATGGTGAGATCTAGTAGTGATGTTATGGACCCTAGTTTCAGTGGATTCCTATTGGATTTCAAGTGGTCACTTGGCCATCAAGAATCCTAGGAGACAACGCTTGGATTTTTCCTCACAAGAGTGCTAGTCAATCGGTAGGGGTCATTGGCCGTTTCGCTTGGTAATTCCTCTCAACGGCCAGCTACTTTGGGGTTCCCATGGTACTCCTCACAATGAGTTTCTGGGCTGATCCCAAGTACTTCCCATGGTTAAGGAAGTTAGGGACTTATGTCCTCAAAGACTGCAAGTGTTTGAATTAGTGTAAATTAATAAATTTTACTGTATAGGTCAGCGTCATGAACTGAGTTTGGTTGTTTTATTTGGTATGGTTTGGGTGCATGTCCATTGTATTTCTATTACACTTGGTGGTTGCTTGTATGGTTTATGAATATTCCGCAGAGATTATTTGGTTTATTACAGAACTTATAACATGGGTAATTTGTTTATGAAAGCAGTAAATTGTGAATATAAATTTAAAACATGTCTTACATGAATCTGAACTATGGTAGACTTCCTAGTTGACTGCCTTACACCTGTATTTCTCTTCGACAATGAAAGAGTGTTGGGATCTCGACACAATGGGACTGATCCCATTCATAGATCCTCAGGTCACTCTCTGAGTGCAAGGTTGGTCAACAGGGAGGACGCGAATGCCGTGAGGCCCCCTGGGCCTACCACCCCCTCTACCTTCCAAGTCACCTATTTTTAGTGGTCTCAAAAAATTACAAATGAAGTGCCTATTACTATACGAGCTGCACCCTTCATCTTATCCCATAATACCCCGAAGGGTGGTGACTGGGTAGAGAAGGAAGGGCTAGGGAAGGTGTTAATTTCCAATTAAGAACTGAAACTGAACCTACAGTAATTTGCTCAATATTTAAAATAGATTCATTATACCATTAACCAGTTATATTTATCAGTGATTTACACAGATTGTATGAAATGAACACATATTGTTGGACAGAGGTGGCTGAAATGCACTGATAGTCCAGATAGCTTAAAAAATTGAATCTGAGAGACAGGTCACCTGTTTTAGGGCCAATGTGGCGAGGGGGTCACCCATTTTTTCAAAATATAGGTGAGGGGGTTGCTCAGAAACAGAAAACAAGAGTGATATACCTCCTAAGAGGGAAGTCGCACCTTTCAGGCAAAACTGAGCGACCTAGTCGCCTATTTCAGCCCGATAAGTGCGACTTGGCCCAATAAATGGAAATTTTTTTAGCTTGAGTAGAGAACGACCGATAGTAACTTGTACTATGGCCGAAAAGGCTTGGTTTGGCCTTAAGGAGGCTCAATTATGAACTAAAATGCAGCAATAGATAGATTTAAACTAGATTTAACGAAAAATGAACTAGGTTAATAGAGCAAAATTAAAAAACTAAAACTTGAAAATAAAATCCAGGGATCCTGTGGGATCGACCTGGTATGGTAGCCAAAACATCTAGTAGGGATTTCACCATAGCTATAGGGTAGGGTTCTTGTTGGTTGGAAGAAAACCTGCAAAACAAGGTTAGGAACAAGATAGGAAACCCTGCATGAAATACTTAGAAAACAAACTATGGCTATAAGAAATCAAGGGAAAACCTGTAGCAAAGCATTAGACAACAAGCCTGCAAACAAAATAAGTTAGGAAACTAGCATGAAAATGAAACAAAACAAAAATTATACCTTCTGTTTAGGTAGAAATGGGCACCCATGCCCTAGCTTTGGAAGCACCTCTCTCTTTGGGATGGAAGCTTGGCTTGTGGAGAAATGGATAAGAGGGAGGGAGAATGGATTAACAGGAAAAGGGTCTCAAGGAGAGAAGGAGTGTTTTGAGAGTGACCCCCACCCCTCTATTTATACTTTTTCTTTGAGATTTAGGTTTTTAAGCCCCTGGTTAGGGCTTTATCCCCGTTCCCCCAATTCTTAGCTCCTTTGGGGTTTTTAAGCTCCTTTGAGGGGTTTTAGCCCCTTTTTTGGAGGTTTTAGCCCCTATGAGAGCTATTTTGGCTCTTTTTAGGGGTTTTAAAGCCCTTTTTCATATTTTTGAGCCTTAGTAAGGGTGTGGGGGTCAAATGAGGGTCATACATAGATGTCTTTGGGTAGTGTAGGTCATGTAGAGATCAGTGAGGGATTTTTTGGGTTAACATTTTCAGAAACACTTCGATCTTCTTGATCCTTTACAGTAGCACTTTGATCCTTTCAATCCTTTGTAGTAGCACTTTGATCATTTTGATCCTTTGCAGTAGCACTTATATCTTCTCGATCCTTTGCAGTAGCACTTTGATTCTTTACAACAACACTTCGATCCTTTTTGCTCCTTTGCAGCTACACTTCGATCTCCTTGATCCTTTACCACTATACTTCAATATAATTGATCCTTTTTATGTCATCCTACCTGCAATACACATGATCTCTTTGCGGGATGATCAATCCTTATCACTTTAGGACATAAGTCCAAGGATGATGCAATCCTTCGTCAACCTGGTCCATGATATCAACCAATTGAATCTTCTAAAACTAAATGTAGATATCAACTGTGCCCAGATGCAGGCCCTATATTCTGTGAGGAATCATCATAGACCATCCATACCAATGAGGTTAGGACCACTCCTAAGTGAGTGTTATACTATGGTATCTACACTCACGTGTAGGAATACTTTTCAATGGAAGAGTATTGTCTACAGAGAAGATATCGGTTGCATACCAAATGTCAGCCCTCATCATTGAAAATACTTACCACTAGGGTTAGGAACACTCCCAAATGAGTGTTATACTATGGATTCCATGAGGACTCATCATAGAGCATCCATACCACTGAGGTTAGGACCACTCCCAAGTGAGTGTTATTATATGGCATATACCTATTAATGTAGGAATACTCTCCATACAAGAGTATTGTCTACAGAGCATAACTTGACCGCATACCAATTCTGGCCCTGTTTCCCATGAGGACTCATCGTAGAGCATCCATATTGCTAAGGTTAGGACCAGTCTTGAGTGAGTGTTATTCTACGGTATCCCCAACTAAATGTGGGTACTCTCCATGTGAGAGTAACTTCTGCAAGGTAGATCTCATCCGGATGTAAATGTGGTCCGTGAGGACTCATTGTAGAGCATCCTTACCACTAAGATTAGGACCACTCCAAAGAGAGTGTTATTCTATGGCATATACATATGAATGTAGGAATACTCTCCATACAATATTATTGTTTGCTGAGCATATCTCAACCGCATACCAATGCTAACCCTATCACCCATGAGGACTCATCGTATATCATCCATACCACTAAGGTTAGGACCAATCTTGAGTGAGTGTTATTCTATGGTATCCACAAATAAATGTGGGTACTCTCAATGCAAGAGTAATGTTTGCAGAGTAGATCTCGACTGCATGTATATGTCGTCCCTGTCGTCCATGAGGACTCATCGTAGAGAATCCTTACCACTAAGGTTAGGGCGACTGTTGAGCGAGTTTTATTCTACGGTATCCACAAATGAATGTGGGTACTCCCCTTGTGAGAGTAACATCTGTAGGAACTCCCTTATCTCATAAGGAACACTCTCATGAACAGAGTGTTATAATTTCCATCCTCAAGAGAGGATACTATCATCCACAAGTGAATGTTGAAACTTGTCAGCATCTTCAGGTGCTCTTGACCTCTTTCATGTTGGAGCATCACTTCCATACCATCATTGATGTCAGTCTCATCATCACTCCCCCTTTCCTATGAGAATGCATGTTATCAACCTTCTCCCCCTTTGTTCGAGGAGGGTTCATATCTTCAACCTGCTCTTCCTTTCCAAGGAGAGTCCATATCTTCGACATGTTCCTCATTTTTGAAGAGAGTCCATATCTTTGACATGTTCTTCCTTTCCAAAGAGATTCTATGTCTTCAACCTATTTCTCCTTTCTGAGAAGGGTCCATATATTGGACTTGTTCTTCCTTTCTGAAGAGAGTCTATATCTTCATCATTGTTCCTCCTTGCGAGGAAATTTTGTAGTATCATCATAATTGTTCCTCCTTGCAAGGAAAGTATTTTTGAACTACACCAAGCTTGTCACAAAATCTTGGTCAACATATCATCAACTTGCTCGTCGGTACTCACATACTAGATTTTTAAATCTCCCTTTAGTACCATATCCCACGGGATTCTTTGTCACCTTTATGCAACTCTAATTGTCACAAAGACTCACTCTGGTATCCAACTCCATGTCAAATAGTCCTGACATCAATTTTCAAATAAATATTGCTTCACATTTAGCAAAGCAAGTTGATATGTACTCTGTTGCAGTTGTGTTGAGAGAAACACTGGACTGTTTCTTACTAAACCATGAGATCATGGCAGATCCTAGATAATAAAATCCATTTGAGTTGCTCTTTATATATATGGAACCTTTTTCCCAATATGAATCTATATATCCATACAATTTGTAGGCATGATCTCTCCCATACTAAAGTCTCAAATCTATCATACCTTTAAGGTACCTCATCACATGATTTGAATCTATTAAGTGAACCTATCTAGTTTTAACTACATACTGACTCAAGGTGTTCACATCAAACCATGTATCTATCCTTTTTCTCATTAGATACAATAATATCTATGTACTAATTCATATCCACTAACTCTGATGTCTCATTGAATCACAACTTCAGGCTGGTGTCCATGGGTGTAGCCATGTCTTTACAATCTGTTACACCTGATTTTACCGCATATGGTGGATCACACCTTTATGGCCTTCCCTGTCCATTTGCAGACTCTTTAGACCCCATGGACCATTTTTGTACCTTTTATGTTTCCAATATCATCCCTAAAAACATGCATTATTTTCTATACACGACTTTTAAACCTATTCTCGTGTATATACACGGATTTGACCCTTAAACCTGCGTACATCAGGATGTGTGCAAAAGGCCAAATATTTTTGGAGTTTTCGTTGATGTGGATCTGAATCACTTGTCTTTGGCCTTTCATATGCCTTGATATCACTCATATTTGACCTTCCATTACCCCATTGAAGCACTATATAAGGAACCCTTTGGTTACATTGAAGAGGGAGGAATTGAAGAGCAAGAAAACTATAGTCCATTGTTACTGGAGCTTATAATTGAGTGTGCATCCCTTTGTCCCTTGGATAACTTTGTGTTCTTCCCAAGCCTGCATTTGTTTGTGAGCTTGCGATTGAGAGATGGAGGATTGAAGTGGTGGAGGCCTAGGTGGAGGACTCAGTTTCTCCGATTCATAGACGTGCCGACAGAGGTTGTCACTATTGTAATCTCTGATTTATATTAATAGAAATATATTTTCCTGTCCAATAATGTGTATTTAAATGAGTATTGAAGCCATGGATGCTTTTAAATTCTTATATGTTATTGATTATATATGCTAGAGTAGGTCTAACACAATTATATATAGCATGCTTGTCTTGTTTACTAAATGTTGAGAGAGAAAAATATCAATACAAGCGAGAGTGGAAAAGCTCAACGGGGATCTACATCAACCGTTTGGAATAATGTATGTATCGAAATCCTTTAGTGTTAGATGTTTGGTTTCTCTTGCATATAGGAAAGGATTGATTTCTGCGGTTACTCTTTCTGTTGTGGTACCCCAAGCCATAGGAAGTTTTCTCCGTAACATAATTGGTGACCATATTGGGGAGTTCCTAGTCATTTCCTTTAGGGGTTTTTATTGACATTTAATGTTCTTGAATTGCTCTGATTTCTCTTTTTCTGATTCGGGTTTGGGGGCATGTTTTCCTGTTAGTGTCTGGTAGGAGTAAATTTTGTCTCAACTTGTCTATTTACCTTCTTTTTATCTCTTTTTCTTCATGTATGTGAGTTTTTTCTTCACAGTCACGTGTACACACGGTTTTTACTAGGATTTTCATGTATATACTTGGGTTTTCTACACACAGTTGCGTATGCCCTAAGTTTTTCCTTTTAGGGGAAGATTAAGTGTTGCTATGTGAGTTTTGATGAATACCACTTATATCCCTTATATCCCTTCACATGTCCCTTCATCCTCAATTCCTACTCCTTCAAATGCATTTTTGACAACCCTTCCTCCCCCGCATTCACGTGGTCCTTTAGGTTGGAATGTTTCTACTAGTCATGTTCGTACTGCATCTACTTGCATAGTAGTATCTTAGATTCAAGCATTTCCTATTGTATCAGGAGGTCATATTCTTGTTTCTGGTTCATCTTATGATCCATCGCAAAGAATTCCCCATATCCCTACTTATGGAGCTTCTCATGGGATATCCCATGGGACATCTTATGGAGCTTCTCATGGACAAGTGTATGGACCACAGTATGGACAAAGCTATGAACCTTATGGGTATGGGTATCAACAACCCACTTACTCCTCTAATTATGGATTTGTAGAACCACATAGTCAAGGTACACCACATCATAATGCTTCCATGCCACCCTACACGGGTCAAATGGGAGGAGGATATTATGGCTAAGGCCATGGTATGTACAGTAGTCAGCCTTATATGAACCCAAACTATTAGGGATCGTGGAATAGACTAGATCAACCTAGGCTTCCTTTCCTCACAATGTTAAATTTACCTGACTTATTGATACTAATGAATGATCCAATATCTCATGACCCGGCTTGGCCGACTGTCCCTACCAAGATTCCCTCGGACATTCCCAATTTTGAGGGCAAACCAGGAGAAGATCCTAGTGAACACGTCACTACCTTTCACCTTTGGTGCTATTCCAACTCCTTACATGATGACTCAATCTGCTTAAGGCTATTTCAACGCACCCTCACTGGGCCTGTAGTGAAATGGTACATAGAGTTACCGAGGGGGGCATTCGTTTTGTTCGATGATCTTGCTATGACTTTCCTCAATCACTTCTAGCTACCAGTGTGTTACGACATTGGTATGGAAATCTTGTCAATATTTTGATAGGACAAAGCCACACATATCTCAGACCATATCCAAGAGTGGCGTAGATGGAAGAAGTTGATTAAAGCTTTCATATCGCCAGAGTTTTTCCTTGAGTGGTTCCTTAAATCATTACTACCTTACATCGCAAAGGATGTTTCTACATCCAGATTTTAGAACGAGGAACAAGCAATTTTTAGGGCACATGAATTGGATTTGATTTATGCTCAATCTAGACTGTTATATGAGATCATACCTAATGCTCCATGTTCTAGTTTCGATCCCAAGATCAAGCCTAGAACACATGCCGATGGCATTGTGGGTTGTACAAGTACAAAACTATGGATTCGGTTGTGAAACAAGTGAGTCAATTGTCTATTAATCAAACCACTCCGGGACAAGCCACAACTTTGTCTCAACCCACCCAAACGACGAGTGTACTTTCTATGCAATCGTCATACCAGAAGGGAAACCAGCAGCCCGAAAGGAATAAGAAAAAGGGTAAAAACAATTGCAAGGGTGGGAACAATAATTAAAATACCAATTTTAATGACAAGAATGACTGTAATGCTGGGGGGGACAAGAAGTCTAAACGTAAGGTTAATTTTCCTTACAAATTGTGTAAGGATGACCACCTCACTCACTTGTGCCCTTGTATGGAAGATGCCTCGAGGTTCATAGCACAAGGTCGAGCTGTGCTGACTAATCCTTTACCCCATAATCAAAATATGAATTCAAGGACCCATGATCCTCATTGTATGTTAGGTGGAGATCAAAATCCATTGAAAACCAGTACTGGTCATGGGTGCATCAACATGGTGCATGCTACTAAGGTTGTGACTCGTGCGAAAGACTATGGTTCATCACAACCAGACCTTGTGAAGGAACCTCCTCCTACTGAGAGCCCTTTGCATATTGAAAACCCTATGGATAAACCTAATATTGCACCTCACATTCCTAATGGAGTCCTAAAGCATTCGGGGCACAATCCTAATGCTCGAGCCACCCAGAACTATTCTATTGTCGAGGATTTGGGCCAAACTCCTTGTGCGATGTCTTCACTTGAAGTTCTTCAGAGTTGTCCTTTGCAAAGGAAAGATTTTCTTTCTGCTCTTGGGTTGTATGATGATAACTCTTCTTCTGTCATCAAATTTGAAACCATGGGACTACAACCTCTCTTTCCTTACTACGTGTGTCTATTGATTCATGTAGAATTTCTTAACATGACTATCAAACGCACTGTGATTGATGAAGGTGCTGCTGCTTCCATGATGTCTTTGTCATGTTGGAAGGGTTTGGGTTCTCCCAAGTTGTCTAAATCCACTACCATGTTGACTACCTTTGATGGTATATCGTTTCAGCCACACAAAATTCTTCCTTCTCTTAAGGTCCGTTTGGGAGGGAAGACCATCGCGATCGAGGTCGAGGTGGTTGATGCGCCCCTTAATTACAATATTTTACTGGGTCAAAATTGGATGTATAGTATGTAAACCATAGCCTCTTCTCTATTTCAATTTGTATGCTTTCCATTTAATGGGAATATTGTTACGATTGATCAGACATCATTCAAAAATCCGAGTGTTAGTGCATCGTCGAGAGCTTCTATCCCGATTATCGATCATTCTCAACCGGCCACTAGGAGTGTGGGTGTAGGCATATATCCATCCCTTATGGGGACATTTAGTTGTCCTACACCAGTCCTTATGATCGGATCTAGTTTTGATGGGGCTTCATCTTCATTGAATTTGGTGTATTTTCGCACTACCCATATGGAAGATCCTTGGTTCTTCCTACACCGAGTCCTTCGAACGGACCTATCGAAATGGACGTGCCGTTGCCTGCAGCAATGATTACATATCAAACAAATATTGATGGTGTTGTAGAGCCTATTCCTTCCTGCATGGGAATTTGAGTCCTCTCACATGCATGATTTCCTTAATAGTGTTTTTCCATCAGATGAAGCTATTATTGAGGCCATGTTTGGGATTGAGCCACCTTAGGAAGAGTTACATCATAGATGTTATTTTCTTCCCAAGCTTGACCATTTGGAGTGTGAGAACTTTAGGGATATTCTTAGCGAGAGGATTGGTAGCCCCGTGGTTCCATTAAGCTCTCCTAGTCAAATGGTTGATGGGAACATGGTGAATATATCACCTACTATTCCTATCAATATCTCTCGTGATCCTGGCAAGATTGAGAATGTCTATATTGGGGCAGAATGTTCCCATGTTGAGATTCAGTAGTATACCAAGCTATTTAAATAATTTCATGACATCTTTGCTGGGTCATACGAGGAAATACCAGGTATCGACCCTCGTATTGTCAAACATGAAATTAAGACCTATCCGAATGTGAAGCCTGTTTGACAACGTTTGCGTGCGGTGAATCCTAGAAAAGCACCCGCGATTAAGGATGAGATAGAAAAGCTATTAAAAGCCATTTTTATCTATCTTGTTCCCTTGACAGAGTGAGTTTCAAACCCTGATCTAGTTGATAAGAAGCAGGGAACGATCTGTATATGCACTGATTTCTGTGATTTAAATCATGCTTGTCCTAAGGATAATTTTCCCACACCATTTATTGATCAGATTTTGGATGTGTGTAGGAAGTGAGGTATTTTCCTTTATGGATGGATTTTCCAGATATAATTAGATTCAGATCAAACCCGGGGATCAACACAAAACTGCATTTATTTGTCCTTGGGGTACGTTTGCATATCGCAAGATGCCTTTTGGTCTTAAAAATGCCTAAGCCACATTTCAGCGGGCTATGACCTTGATTTTTCATGATCTCAAATCAATTATTGAAGTCTTTTTGGATGACCTTGCTGCTCATTCTCGGCTGAGAGTGCATCATCCCTACCATTTGAGATTAGTATTCAAAAGATGCCACCACTACCTGGTTAGGTTAAATCCACATAAGTGCATCTTTTGCGTGAATTTTGGTCGCTTTCTAGGATTCATTGTTTCCAAGGAGGGTATAAGATTCAATCCCTTAAAGGTTGAGGAAATACTTCAATTGTCTCCCCTGAGAAATATTAGACATCTTCAATGTTTTCAAGGCATCGAAAACTTCTTACGGAGATTCGTGGTTAAATTTGCCAATTTGACTAAAGGATTTATGCGTCTTTTAAAGAAGGACACTACATTTTGCTAGGATGAGTGAGCCCAGGAGTCCTTTGATGTTCTTAAGAAAGCCTTAGCATCGGCCCCTGTGCTTAGTCCACCCAACTATAGCCATGACTTTTTGATGTATGTGGCCGCGTCCATGGAGACGATTGGTATGGTTTTGGTTCAGGAGGATGAGGAGCTCCATGAGCATGTCATATATTATTTGATTCGAAACCTTATAGATGCGGAAATCCATTATTCCCATGTGGAGAAACTTTCCTTAGCTACTGTTCATGCGGTTCAGAGATTGAGACACTACATTCTCCTTCACCAAACCTTGGTGGTAGCTCATGTCAATTCATTTCAGTTCATCCTCACTAGAAGGATGATCAAAGGAAAGTATAATAAATGGATTTTTATTTTGCAAGAATTCAATCTCGAGTTTGTTTTGGCGAAATCGAAGAAATCGTTAATTTTTGCGGAGCTCATTTTTTATTTCCCAAGGGATGAGGAGGAGGAGGTTTATGAGGATACATTTGTCGATGAGCATATTTTCCTAATATCAACTTTGGATCCATGGTATGGGGATATTATCATATATTTACAAATGTTGAAGGTCCCTACTCACCTTTCATAGGATGAGCGACGATGATTACGTCACGTATCTAAGAACTACCTTATAGTGGATAACACTTTGTACTGTTGTGGGGTAGATTCCATCTTACATCGTTGTTTAACCCATGAAGAGGCTGAGGTTGTGCTGAATGATTTCCATGGGGGGGCGTGTGGTGGTCATTTGTCTGGGCTTTTAACAGCCCAAAAAATCTTGAGAGCGGGGTATTTTTGGCCGTCGATCTTCAAAGATTGTGTTAATGTGGTCAAGAAGTGTCACCCTTGCTAGGTGTTTGTATGGAATATGCACTCACATCCTTCCCCGTTACATCCGATTATCACCGCTAGTCCCTTCGCCAAGTGGGGGCTTGAATTCATGGATTGCAACCCAGATTTGGCTAGGGGGCATCATCATATTATAGTGGCTATTGATTATTTCATGAAATGGGCTGAGGCTATGCCCATGATAAAATCCGACGATGAGACATCTGCACATTTCGTATTCAACCAAATTATTACTCGGTTCAATATTCTGAAATATCTTGTTAGTGACCATGGTAGGCACTTTCAGAATCAAATGATGGAAGAGTTGGACTCGAAGCTAGGGTATAAGCAGGAGCACTCCTCTTCTTACTACCCTCAAGCGAATGGACAGGTTGAAGCAGTGAACAAATCACTTAAGCCCATTCTCCAACGAACCATCGCACAAAGAAAAATGAATTTGCATATCATGTTATATCCTGATTTGTGGGCCTATAGGACCGTGGTTAATATTTCCAATGGTTTTTCTCCATATCATCTCATACGTGGAGTGGAGTCTGTCTTGTCGGTTGAATGTGAAATCCCTTCATTGAATCTAGCTATAGAGATTTTACCAAACACTTTTGCATTGGAGGAACGTTTGGTCCACTTAGAGCAACTTGATGAGTAGAGTCGAGATGCCTTAGTGGCTCTAGAAGTAAATAAGCATCGCGTTAAGGTCCAATATGATAAGTCTGTCCATCCGAGGAGGTTTAGTGAACGAGATTTGGTCCTTTTGTGGGATCAAGCTAAAGAACCCTTGCGGGAAGGGAAGTTTAATCCTATGTGGCATGGTCCTTACGTGGTCAAATGTGTGTTAGAGAAGGGTTCCTATGAGATGGTGGATTATGAAGGGACAGCCTTGGCAGAGCCTAGAAATGGGCTCTATCTTAAAAAACACTATGCATGATATTTAGCCAGGGCTGATTATTGTATATTATTGTACAGTTTTTTGCATAGTTAGGTTTTCTTATGGTGATCGGGTTTGTTGATTAGCATTAATTTCTTATGGCAGATGTCAATGGAGTCTTCCACTTACATAGGATTTGCTG
The DNA here is from genome assembly GCA_001517045.1 of Pseudotsuga menziesii. Taxonomy (NCBI): domain Eukaryota; kingdom Viridiplantae; phylum Streptophyta; class Pinopsida; order Pinales; family Pinaceae; genus Pseudotsuga; species Pseudotsuga menziesii. The sequence goes on along the minus strand of LPNX010529447.1, from coordinate 54,449 downwards.
ATGGTGCTAGCTGCCACACTCAACACTCAGCCTCTGCTGCTTGGGTGATTTATACTTCTATGGGTCAGGTATTGTCTTCAGGAGGCATATGTTTACGACCTTCTTAGAATAATGTTGTTGAGTATAGTGTCATTATCGAGCTATTATGGGATTCCATTTCACATGGTGCTCTCTGTCTTGAGGTACATCTTGATTTGCATTTAGTAGTGTCATAGCTTAATGGCTTGTATCGTATTAGGGATCTGACATTATTACGAAGATTCTTACGTGTGAGATTATTAGAACGAAAATTTGACAACATAACATACATACATGTTCCAAGAATTTTTAATCAAGTTGCTAACTCATATGCTAACTATGTGTTAGATTGGCATTTGTTTCATAGACCATAAGCACATCACAAACATACATTTTTACACACATGTAAATAAATAAAATCGATCATCATAAAAGTTTTTCATTAAACATCCAAAATGTAAAATCATAATACATAAGTGTCATAATACAAAAATGGGGCTTCCGAGCCACCAAAATATAATACACGGTAGTACAAAAATGAATCACTCTCAGGTCTCTAAGCCTGTGGTCAAGGAGGAGGGGGGTTCTGATCATGGTAGCACACCATGACTCTAGATAGTCATCGGAATAACTGAACCCATGCTCGTGGTAGCACACCATGGCTCTAGCTAGTCATCAGAATAACCGAACCCATGCTCATGGTACCCCAACCACATGATGCTACATGGCCTCAGACAAGTCCTCGACTTGTGCCCTGGGTACCCGGTGTGTCAATCATACAAAGTTTGTGTGGATTATTTGGATCATATGCTCCGCATCCACACCCATGATATCATCTTCTCTTCCCCTTCGTCTATGATGAGGGAAGTCGTTAGGTCGTCGTGGTCCAACATCTACATACATATGACAGATTGTCACTATGTGTCGTCACACCAAAACATGTCTTTTGATTCTATATAACAAAAAACACTAAAAATTTAATAATTCAAAAAAATTTTAAAAGAGGGTTTGGGATTCATTACCAATGTCACCGTATGCTTCTCCTGGTGGTAGGGGCATGTCGAGATCTCCCTGAAAATCTATCCCTACATAAGGGTAATCATCGATGGAAATGATCTGCCACCGCCACCATGGAAAGAAATCAGCTGGGTAGGTTTTAGACACCCTGCCTCCACCCAGTCTGTGCATAGCATATTCCCAATGTCGTTGGGCTGGATATCGAACCCCTTGAGGAGGAACGTCATCTCTAGGGATTAGCCCCAGAACACGCTCAAAGAAGAATGTGCTCAATATACTGCTAAAACCGAAGTTTCATACCCTGCCCATCTTGCAGTCATTGAGCTACTACTTCATGTCACTCAACAACATAGTGCTCCAATCATAAACTATGGTCCCATGCACTCCACTACATAGAACATCAATGGCTGCAAGGCCTGGTGGAGTGATGCTAGACCATCTATCCTACCGAGTGCCAATAGTATGGCCTTCAGTCCTAGCACCTGAATGGAGTTTGTTGGGATTTGACTCCCAACCTTTTCCATGTCTAGAAAATAGTATACTGCAATGTACTCATCAATGGTGAGGCCACCTCTGGGTCTACGAGAGCATATGATCACCACCTCTCCCCATCGGGACAATCCAGTAATGAAGTATATGTCCTCCACCTCTATAGTGAGGGACATCCCGTCGATATGGAAAGATTCTAAGTCTAGATCCTAGTAATCTACTAGCATTTGCAGGAGTCTTGGTTTGGCCCTTAGGCTACTAAGACACCAAAACTTGTATAACCCACATGCACGTAGATCTTATTGAGCCATCAAATCACCCCGAACAGCCTCTTCTACATCTCCATGTTCCCTCTCGCTCCATTCTAGAACCATCTTGCACATTAAAAATAATTTATGGTCATTATACACCTTAAAAAACCATGTGTGTGGCCGCATACGCGACTGTTTACAAAACAGCCGCGTATGTATGCGGGTTTGGGAGGTTTTTCAGTGTATCACCAGCCCTATACATGCTAAAGCCCCGATTTCTGTGTGGGATGAAACAACCAATTTAGACTGGCCTAAAAGTCAAAAATTGACCATGGAAATTGAAAAAATTTACATGAAAATGGAAGAGGAGAACATGAGAAGTTACCTGGAACAAATGGTGTCGAATTTCGCCGGACGAAGCTTCCAAAATTTGCGTTTGAAGTTCTGATCTCAAATGGGTAAAAATTTCAAATTCTATGTAATTTTTGAATTTTGTACTATTTATAGAAATTTTTTGAAATTTTTGAAATTTATTACCCCCTTTCTATAGTTTTGGACCATTTCTAACCATTTTGGACGGTTTTGGACTAATCTGATGATGTAGGAGTCTGTTTTGAGCGTCATTTTGACCATTATTTTGACCCATTCATGCCTCTCTTAGGTATTATGTCTAAACTGGCATATAGGTTAGATTTCAAATCCGTGTGTACTTTGCATGACCTTATGACCATTTCATTATAACCTTAGGTACGAATGCATTCCATCTTGTCACGTAACCTTCTTGCTTTTTTAGAAGTGACATGATGTGAATGGTAGAGCTTGACCATACATGGGTTCCCTAGTTAGCTCCTTTGTTGCAATTGGTGCCCATGCCGACATTTTTTCCTTTAGGGTGTGGGAGTCCTTTCTATAGTATCACCATGTCTTTGTGCAAGAGCCTCATACTCCTCTTAATCTTTTTGTTTTCCTTTGTCCCCAGGACTCCCTTATGTCAAGTTGTAATTGCATTATCATGAGTTTTTCCTGCCTCATTGAGCCTTATGCTAGCTTCCCTGACTTTGATTATCAGCTATATAGCCCAAGCTTGTCTCATGTCTAGCCATGCAGAGCCATTTTATATATCCTTTGCAGCTTGATTCCCCATTTTTACCAAGAGGATACTTTCCCCCGAGTGTCTTTATCCTACACTTGTGTCCTTGCATTGAGCATAGGTATGTTCTGCTACTTGGAACTAGTTTATTTTCCCATTTGACACTCATCTCCTCCTAGTCTGTAACTATAAATCACTTTTATTCTTTTTCAAGCTTTTCAAAATATTTGAAAAAGTCCAAAAAATAAAAAAAATAAAATGTCGGACAAGAAAAGATGTTATCTTTGGCAGCAGTCGAGTCGTGTCACCTTCGAATAGAGCACTGTATATCACATCTGTGGGTCGGGTTAATAGTTTGACTTTAGGAGCTGTACTCGTTTCTCTTAGTTTATATCCACTGACTGGTTAAGCTTCCAGTCCCTATGGAGCCTTTGTCGATGCCTCCTGTGTCACATATATGTCCTAGTTTTGTATATCGAGTCTATGATGCCTACATTCAGTCACCATTCACCTTTATGCTCTTGTTCGAAGGAAGTTGAAACCTCAGTCGACCATTCCTCAATTATCTTGACTTTGCATGTCGGCCATTCTTAGTACTGATATTAGTTCATGCACTTTATGATTGAGTCCTTTCACATTATAAAGCCTTGCTGAGTACCTCGTGTTAGATGATGAGGGATGCATTAATGCCCTCCTTCTAGCGGATTTTATCCCATCGACTTTAGATCATTTATTATGGGATAGGAATCTAGAGTCAATTTTGAGTGCCTTGAGACTTGTATTCATCAGTGGAAGGTTCTCTCGCCATCGACAGTTTTGGGAATGCATCAATGTCCCCTGATTGATGGATCCTTTCAAGTGTTTGATCTCAACACATTTATTCACACTTGTTAGTTTGCACTCTAGTACCTTCATTCCCATTTTCATTATCGGTGGGTGATCTCGCATCTGTTAATGGAATACATCAATGACCAGTAATCATACAATGGACTACTATGTTTGACCTCGACACCTCTATTCACATAGTAGGACATGTACTCGTAGTGGATTGTGTAGAAGACCTTCCAGATTGGTGGCATTTCATATATGATACCTCCTTGATCGTGCCAATGTTAATGAGATTTCAGCTCTCGTGACTTGATTCCAATGTATGTTAGATATTTCTAGCCATTATGGAGATCTTGATCCATTATATATCTTTATCCTTTATGGAGATAATGATCCTTTGTATATCTTCATCATGGAGATTCTAATCTATCTATATTGTACATGGCGATGACCACACATGTCATATTTTGTATCATGCCTAGTCATGGCCATTGTACTCTTATGTATCTGAGACTTCTATATCTACTTGCAGTTATGTGCATAGTTTGATCATTGTATTGTACTTTTGGATGGCTGGTTCTTCCACCTGGTTCTTCATCACTCCACTTCTAGGATGGACTTATAATGTATTTCGGCCATCGTATGACCCCTCTGACCTCACACATTAGGGGGCATATTTTACAACTGATTTTACCACACATGGTGGATCACACCTTTATGGCCTTCCCTATCCCTTTGTAGACTCTTTAGACCCCATGGACCATTTTTGTACCTTTGATGTTTCCAATATCATCCCTAAAAACATGCATTATTTTCTATACGCGACTTTTAAACCTATTCTCACGTATATACGCGGATTTGACCCTTAAACTCATGTACATCGGGATGTGTACAAAAGGCCAAATAGTTTTGGAGTTTTCCTTGATGTGGATTTGAATCACTTATCTCTTGGCCTTCCATATTCCTTGAGATCGCTCGGATGTGACCTTCCATTACCCCATTGAAGCACTATATAAGGAACCCTTTGGTTACATTGAAGAGGGAGGAATTGAAGAGCAAGAAAACTATGGTCCATTGTTGTCGGAGCTTATACTTGAGTCTACATCCCTTTATCCCTTGGAGCACTTTGTGTTCTTCCCAATTTTCCCTTTGCTTCTGAGCTTGCTATCGAGAGATGGAGGATTGAAGTGGTGGAGGCCCAGGTGGAGGACTCAGTTTCTCCGATTCGCAGACGTGTCGACAGAGGTTGTCACTATTGTAATCTCTAGTTTATATTAATAGAAATATCTTTTCCTGTCCAATAATGTGTATTTAAATGAGTATTGAATCCATTGATGCTTTTAAATGATTATATGTTATTGATTATATATGCTAGAGTAGGTCTAACACAATTATATATAGCATGCTTGTCTTGTTTGCTGAATGTTGAGAGAGCAAAGTATCAATACAAGCAAGAGTAGAAAAGCTCAATGGGGATTTACATCAACCATCCGGAATAAGGTATGTATCGAAATCCTTTAGTGTTATATGTTTGGTTTCTCTTCCATATAGGAAAGGATTGATTTCTACGGTTACTCTGTCTGTTGTGGTACCCAAAGCCATAGGAAGTTTTCTCCGTAACACAATCCAGCATATCAAATCTTTTTAATATTTATACTGCATACTTTCCCTGATTCAGAAAGATTCCTTATGGGATCTACCACACTTCCAACCCTAGTAAACAATGCATCAATCCAAGATATTTTATCTCAGATTATTCAACTAGATTATTCTTTATATCTATGATCTGTTTCACATTTCTTGTCAGAAATAGATCATTCTCATACAGAAATAGTATGGTAGGTTCATCATCCATAACCTTGAGCTAAAGGTTAGGATCAGCTTTACTTTTGGTAAAGCCCAAGCTTGTCAAGAAGCTATCTATTTTTCCATACCAAGCTTTAGGAGCTTGCTTCAGTCCATACAAATCCTTTTTCAACTTATATGCATGATTCACTCCGTCTTTGACTTTTAAATACTTGCGGTTGTTCAATGTAAATATCTTCCTCAATCATACCATTTAGGAAGGTTTTCTTTACATCCATCTGGGGTAGATCCCACTTCATCATGGAAGTAAGTGCCATGATGGTTCTAATGGAAGTGTACCTTGCTCCTTGAGCAAATGTCTCTTCATAATCAATTCCCTCTTTCTGAGAGAATCCTTTAGCCACAAATCTTTCCTTCCATCAACAACATGTTTTATATTTTATATCCACTTGGAAGATACCAAAATCTTTCTTTTTGGTTTGGGTACTATATCCCAGTCTTTTGCATTCAAACTTGAAGGTTGAAACCCACTTTAATCTTGGTAAATCCTTAGTCCATCAGGGAGATGTCCATCCTTTCATATCATGTCAAACTCAAATATATTCTGTAGTCACTATCCCTCAAGTGGAGTATCATCCTCACTCTGCATTCTATACTGGAGTGACAGGTAGCATCCTCTACTACTAATATTCTATATATCCATCTTATGTTAGTAGATACCAATATCCCTTTATCTTTAACTTTGTTGAAAAGTTCCTCTTCCACCCATCTATGAGCTTGTTGTCTTCTATAGGTTTCCATATTCAACTTTGTAAAAAAGGTTAACATATGCATCACTCTAGGTGATCTTTAATCTCTTGGATGTGCTTATATATAGGTGCCTTATGATCTCATACAAATCCTATTCTGCATAGGTGGTTCTTTGTTTGATATATACTTCTATTAGAGAAGTGTGTCTGGTTAATAAAGTATGTCATGCCATAGTATATTATTTCTTAGACAAACCATGAACCTTGCTTTGTATAATTGTTCTTGTAGATCCATATGGAAGACACTATATCCTAGACATCATTCCCCATGATCAATTGTTACTCTTTGATCATAGCTTCTTCCATAGATGGAAGGTTCTGTATCAATGATGTCACTCAACTCTGCCACATAACTAGAGTGTATCTGAGGCCTATTAATTTGGTTTGTAATTCCGGCCATACTTTCCTTCATCTTGAATTATATCTTGTGTCCAATATGGTCTTCATCTCTCAAGGTGGATCTATTGCTCTCTTATATTCTTCTGAAGCTCTTTCTTCAATCACGGTGTCTCTGACCCTAGGAGCTTCACGTTCATGTTTGTTGGAGTCAATCTTGAATTTCCATCACTTGTTCTTTGAAACAAGTATTATCCTTATTTTCTTGTAGGAGTTTGTACATGACCTTTCCTCCAAGTAAAATGCACCAGTTGCATGGTTAGAAACATTTCATATGCATAATGAAAAATTATTGTGCATAATGATACAATCATGCAACTATTTTATCCAGTACAACATTCATCCATATCTAATGGAAAAATTTGAGGTGCCTTCCATCTCTACCATAACATCATTGATATTGTTGTTGAAATATTGTAACTTCGAAGAATATTCTATATGTATCTTTTTGTGGCCCCCGATGGTCCTACCGGGAGAACCACTTGTATTACATTGTACCCCGATGCTCCTAATTGGAAGAAATAATAAGAGTCATGAGGTAGTCCCCTCTAATTGTAAAGGTGGGTCATCAACACCCCAGTGTGGTTACTTGAGCCTATATGTGTAACTCGAGCCTACATGATTTAACTCGAGCCTACATGTCAAATGAGTTAACTTAAGTAAACTAATGAATATAAATAGAGGTGTAGTGCTCCTCATTTGTGACACACACACTCTCACTTGTGTAGAGCATTAGTGGAGAAGAGAAGTAGTTGTAGAAGGAGGAGGATCAGGCTTTGATCTCCTTGCTAGTTTTATCTTTTATCTTTTGGGGGCATCTATATTGAGGAAGCTTTTGCTGGGTTTTTCCCTTTAGGGTTTTCCCAAGATAAATATTTGTGTTCCTTTTGTATGGTTGTGCTTGTCTATCTTTCAGTGATCCTATTTATATGCTTTTGTTATGAAAATGAAATGAAATACTAATGTCTTAAGCTAAGCATATGGAAATTGAACAATTGTGCACTAATCCAATAAGCTACTTGATAACATTGCCTTCCAACTCTCCATTGCTAATTGTTATACCAAATATTATAACATTTAGCATTGTAACATCATAACCATATGAAAAAGGATCACTGAAAGATAGACAAGTACAACCACACAAAAGAACACAAATATTTATCCTGGAAAACCCTCATTGGGAAGAAAACCCAACAAAACTTTCCCTGTATAATATGTATCAAAATTACAAGACAAGACCCCATATAGGTGTGCCTCCCTCCAACATATATAACTTTCTCTCTCTCTTATATACACAAGTGAGTGTGTGTTCAAATGCAGAACACATCTCCTCTATTTATACTCTTTTTGTCACTTGACTTCTAACCTAACAAGTCAGTCCCACTTAACGAACTGGTTCGACTTAACTTAGGAAGACTCAATACAATATTATATTATATTCATTAGGTTACTATTGACTCAACTTAAAATGGAGGCTTTACCTCATGAATCTATCATGACCAATTACAATAGTAATGCCCTGACGGAGGAATAATAACATCTTCATTGGGTTACATCGGTAAAAAATATTTAGAATATCGTTTGAATTTACAATATTCAACACATACAAAATTCCCATTCTTGTCTTAGTGGAGCATAACACTAGTCAAATATACCTATATATTTGGGAAACACATATTCAAATTCCTCTAACTAGAATCACATAGCTCAAATTAAAATGCACAAGAATTGGTTCATTGTTGGGACCATCAGATGATCCATTGAATTTGGAAAATCATGTATAGCACTTGATTGATTTCCCTACTATTTTGGTTGACTATACTAGCTGAAGGTGAGTGAGGTAATGAAAACATTATATAAGTTTATATGTTCTTACTTACTATAACAAAGCGAGGGAAGGGGATAACCTTTGTGTCTATTTGTTTTAACTCCCCCCCATAGTAAGTGAAGTATGTCTTATTTCCCATGTTCATTAGGGGTGCCCCCCACTTATTGGTGAGCAATCCAATAATTAGAAAATTTGTGGAACATCAAAGTGACCTTATTGCTTGTTTTTTTCTTGAAAATATGATCCAAAAGGATATTGGTGGCCACCCACCTATTCCACTTGGACCCCCACCATTGTTTCTTTCAGTTTTTCAGTTTCCTTAATTGTAGCACAATTTACTATTTTTGGTAGTTATTCGGGCCTAAACTTTCAGAGCCATTTTGAGGCCCTAAATGACGTTTTTTTCAGCATCTAATGGTTAGGAAAACATGAGTCCATTTTGGTATCAATATTTATTATTAATAGATGTATTCCTTGAAAAGATATTTCTAACGATGTATCATTTGTGTCAAACAGAGATAGTATGCCAAAGTTTCGACCATGGGAAATTGATGTACCAAGTTACCCAACAGGGCCCATATTCTGGCGTTTCACCTCCTAGGGTTAGGTTTTTGGATGTGTAGGGTTTTCCATTATTTCTCAATAATATATAGGCATTAGAGATGTTAACACCTCTATGTTGAACAGTTGAGGAAGAGGTATGATTGAGGAAGATAAAATGATAAATAAATTTACAAGGTTTAATAGTTTTGATTCCATTATTAAATTGCGCATCATGGTTAATTTGGCATGCAATCCGAAGGTGTAAAGCAATTGGGGTGAAATCTACGGTTTAAAATGGATCTACTAGGTAAAGATGCATAGGAGATAAGTTATGTGGACAAGCGAATGTGGTTAACAAAGCTTAAAGATCAACGGTTATGGAATAAAGCAAACAAAATCTACGGTGGAGGGACAGTCCGCTGAATAAAGATGCATACTTGAAAAAATTTAAAAAGGCTAGCGGAATGTGTACAGCTAATCTCAATCCAATGGTTTAAGCAAAAAGTGAAAACTCATCGATGGTCATTATTGGTTCCAGAGGGTAAAGTTATGAGATGGTTAAAAGGAAAAGGTGGTAGCATAATGTAAACCATCTTCCACGTGGCAAATTGAAGTGAATTCCGTAGAGAAAAGTAGTTTGGGAAAAACCGCTTGATGAGGGCTCTGGAAAGGACCGTCATATAAAGGTAAAGTTGAAATGGTTTAAAAAATAATTTCATTTGTGTGCTACGGGAGAAAGGAAGGATACATTCCACCATCTTTCCAAAGTCAACTTTTACGTGTTTACAATTATAAGTAAGCCTTGAAATACTTAAACTTGGTTCAAAGAGTTGCTGCCATTGTTCGTTATGGAAAAGGAACAGGGTTTAGAATTTTTATGCAGGGTTTTGGATGAAACGGAGGATTTTTTTGTTGATAGGGAAAGAAACATATGTGACCCTATTTTATCAATTGGAAATGTATCAGTCTCGAAGGAGAGATTGTGGCAGTGTAATTTGCAGGGAAATGATGTTCTTAATATCTGCAGTTCTTTTTCACATTATTTTGCTATTGAGCAGACCTTACCATTTCCTAAATTTGTTGAATGGTGTGCAAATAGTTATTCCCCCTCCGAAGAGTTGTCATGAGTCATACCATGTCCAAAATACTTTGTAAGGTTGATGCAAAAGCCGTTCGTGGAATACTAAACCTACCTGATAATTTCCCTGATAATAGTGAGTCTTTGAATGAGTCGGTCTTAGTCGAAATCTTTAAAAGTTGTAAAACTGAAGTTAGATGCCAATTTTTGTCCAGTATTCTGAAAGATGGTTAGTCATTCAAAGGACTTTTTCTGCCATGTAATGTTAACATTTAAAAAAAAGAGGTACAGATGGTTATGTCTTTAGTCAGCCAAATTTTAGATTTAGATGATGATATTCATATCAGGGAATTCGTTTTAGGTTTCTTATTGAGAATAAGTTCAATTGAGCCCGAGTCCCATTTAATCCATTGTTTCAATCCGGATGAGTATTTGGCTTAAGTTATCCATGTCCAATTGGTCGAATTTCCCAAAGTTGGGTTTTTTAAATATCAATCATACCTACTGAATATGTTGTTGTGTTCAAATGTGTCGGAATTGCAATTCTTGTTCACCATGTTCTCTCCAGATCTTCCAAAACAAATCAATATGTTTGAGTTTGTAAATATAATTATGGCCGAGGTGTATAAGTTGTTGGTTGATGATGTATTACCAAGGGCGTTAGAAGAAATGAAACATATGCTACAGTCTTCCTCAGAAGAAAAAATAGGAGACCGGTTCTTATATAAAGATTTTACTATTTTGAGGGTGTATGGATTCACTGGGGAACCATACAAGCTACCTGTTTTTCTGACTCCAAGATTATTTGCACTTGAGTTTATGAGGAAAATATTGTGTGTAGAATAAGAGCATTTTGAGACATTCCAAAAGTCTTCAAATGTTAAGTTTAATCTTAAAGTTGGTCCATTTATTTTCAAAAACAAAAGTTCCCTGTTGGTTATAGAAAAGTTATTAGAAGTTATGGATTTCCAAAAGGAGCAAATAATCAATTAAGATCCACATCACCTAATTTCTCAGAGAAAGTAGTCAAACAAAAATAAACCATTTGATTATCAAGTTTTCAAAGGTTTAGATAAAATAGCCAATTTGTCTCGTTTTGAAGAAAGTTCAAAAATTGATGAGGGTAGGAGCAATGAGTCGATTGCAGCAGGTCAAGCACCTGATAATCCTAGCATTTTGAGTAAGAGGAGTCTTCCTGAGACTAAGAGTATGGATATGGATGAAAACATTTCATATAAAAAGATCAAAACATACTCTCAGGATGATCAAGTCTCAGAAGAAATAATTTCAAAGGATTCAAAGAAAATGGTTTTGTTCCTAAAGATGTCTATACAGATACATCAGTATTCCTTTGGAGGAGAAGGTAGTGCAGAGCCCAGTTCATGTTTCAAATCCAGAACTGATTTAGTGTCAAGTTATGTTGAAAAACAAATGCAGTCATCAGAGGAAGCCATAAATTTGATTCCTCGAGTTAGAAGTCTAATGAATCAAAAGACATTGTTGATTTCTACTCGAGATGTGGAGAGGAATACCTTGAAGTTTGTTGTGGTTAATGATAAAAAGGTATCTGAGATGGAAGTGAAGTTAGATAAAATTAGTGTTCCCGATAAGATATAGCTCCATAAACAGACTGGAGATGTTATATATTCTGATTTATTACATGCTATTATGAAAGTTAACAAATTGCAGGTCCTTGTAGATAAAATGGAAGTCCAATTGAAACATGAGAAAGTAGAAAATAAAGCAAATCTGATCAAGATTAAGAAGTTACAGGGGGATGTTATAATCTTAGGAAGCGATCCAGGAAATGTACAGGAAACCAAAAATCTTTTAGAAGAAAAGGACAATATCATCCAAGTATTGAAAAAGAAGCTTAAAATCCCAAATACTGAACATGCTCACTCCCCAGAATTATTTACATTGCAGGAAGAAAAAGATAAAGTTTATCAAGAGATGATGGATTACAAAGGCAAAGCATTGAAACTACAAGAGGAGAAAAAATATGGGAAGTGGAAAGAGTTGAATTGATGACCCAGATTTCAAAGTTAAAAAAAGATCAGAATGATGAAAAGGAAATTATGGAAGAGCTGATGAGTCAAACTCCTGTTGACACAGATTTATCTCTTGTGAACATTGAAAAACCGTTAAGTGAATTTTCTGCAGATGATTTGTTAGTTCCTATGTCACAGGTAAGTTTGAAGGATGTGGAAATCAAAGAATTAAAGGAATAAAATGAAAAGATTAAATTAGAATTGGCTAGAATCATTGAAGAGAAGAATAAAACATTAAATGATAAAATCCAGTTACCGAAAAAGTTTAATGAGTTGAAGGAAAGAAGTATAGGAAAATATCCTCTACAAGGAGCTAAACATTTAATTTGGGATACATTATCTGTGGAAATAACTAAGTTTAGACACTATTTAAATTTTATTGATGATCAAAGTGCATTAGTCAATTTAGCTACTCAAAGACTGAAGTTGGCGAATGAGACCATGGAAAAGAAGCCTCTAAATACAGCTCAGAATGCTTTAATTTTTTTGAATTCTATAACATATCAAAAGTTGCAGGACATTGGAATTAAGGGAAGAGTAGATATTGTACTATGGGCGAAGAAATTTATTAACAAACATCAGCTCATGAAGGTGGTACAAGATAAAGCAAATAGAATGTCTTCATAGATAAGGGATTTCAAGCTTGCTTTCAAGGACCTATTTGAAGATGACCTCCCTACTTTCTGGGACGATGAAGGAAGATTATTTTCTTAGGAACATTATCACAATATGCTAGTACAAAATCACATGGACCATTCCAAGTTTGAATATTTAGTTAAAGGGATGAGTGGAAAGATCATTGTAGAAAAATTGATAGAGGATTTCGAAGTATTGCAAAATTTTTTAATCATTAGAAGAGGATTTCCCACAGTATCTTATGAAGCCTATGTCGATCTGGAGGTATCCATTAGAGAAATGACAGAATATGACACACCAAGTGTAGAACAATGGAGGATCGTGGAAAGATTCGGGAATACCAAGTATATAATTCATCCTTGAAAACAGGTGTTGCGTGTCGTGGAGCTGCTCATTCGAGATATTCTGCAGTCACTAAGTTGATTATAATCAAACAATCTGTTATTAGAATCGAAGCATGTAGTTTTATTCCTATTTGTTAGGGATACAGTTACAAAAAACTTTGATTAACAGATTATTCGATTATTAATCTTCTTGGGAAGAAGTTATCTTTGTATATATTTGAATTTATTTGATGTATTGAGGGCTGGAACCCATATGTTTAGACTGATATTTTTGAGAACTTATGATTTTTGAATGAAATAACAAAGACAAAATGCTGGTGGATCTTCAGAGATTCCTGTGTCGTTTATGTTACAGTCTTTGCCTTCTTTCCATGTGATTGTCTTCTTAGTGTTTACTATCCATTTTGTTTTCTTCATATCTGAAACGTAGTGTTGAATAGTTTTAGAATTCATACTTGTTATGCTCTGCCTATTTTCTCAAATATTTCACAAATATTTCTACTAAAGTTGATATGGAATTCATCCTGTTATGCTCTATTTTGATGGATTGTTCATGTTTCTTTCTTATTCGCCTGAAAATCAATGAATGACTGTGACTGAATGGTTGTCTTGTCTTTGTTGAGATCCCATGTATGAAATATTTGTATTATCTTTATCTATTTGACTCCATTTCCCAATGGTATATGTGTTGTTTCAACCATCTACTTGATTTAAAATATTGATTTCATATATCTGGCCTTATTAAATTTATATGTGAGAGATCCCTCTCTAGAAAGAAAAGCCAGTTTCTTTCTGAAGTGGTTTTTGCTATTACCTTGAGGTCACCTTCCACAACCTTTGGTATATTTTTAGTGCTAACAAATTGGCGCCGTTTCCAGGGATGAAAGTGCAAATCATCCCTGGGAGGAACGAAAAAGTTTATAAAGATTAATAAAAGATTTTTGTGGGCAAAGAAGAATTTTTGTCAGTAAAGAGGGTTGTATATTTGCCCTGGCGATTCCAGTTCTAAAATTATTGCAAGATTTCAAAATACATCCTAGCTTTGAAAATACATACACGAGGTAATTTTGATACTGAAGTTTTACGAAGTTTGGAGGATCCAGAAAAATTATTTAAGAAAAAAGACAAAGAAAAAGTAGATATTTCTTTGTTTGGTGCATCATCTTCTCAAAATTTTCATAGCGTCTTTGATCAAAATTGGGAAATTGATATTGCAAAGGGTTTGTTGAAATCTAAATCTGAGTCTGATATTGAAAACGTTGAGTTTAACCCTCGAATATTAGAATCTTATTTACTTGATTCCCTTTGGAGAGATCTTCAACAGTCTGCAAAAGTCTAAGAAGCACCTACTATTCAAAATATTCAAAATTCATCAGTCCCTCCAATTCCACTTGTTGATGTATTTGTAACTTCAGAATGTATTCATCTATGTATCTTATGTATCGTAACCCGATGTTTATTCTGGGATGTATCTATTATGTATTTGAGTCATGTTGTCATACCCCGATGTTCCGATCAGGAGGATCAATAATGTAAACAAGTCATGTCAAGTCATTGTTAAAGTCCCCACAGTTTCGGGGCACTAGGGTTATTAGACACTCATAGAGATGTCGGCTCTAGTAAGTAATTGTTAAGTGAGGCCAACATGATTGAGTGCACTTCAAGTGAACGAAAGAATATAAATAGAGAGTGAGCCTCTCTATTTATCACACACATCATTCACTCACTCAAGTGTAGCGCATTAGTGAGGAAGGAAATACACTGGGGCTAGACAAGAAGAAGACTATTGTTGTTGGGAGATCACTTACTGTTTTGGGGCTTTTACTGTTATGGTGCTGATTCTATCTCTGAGGAAGTTGCGGGGTTTTCTCCTTTATGGTTTCCCCGAGAAAAACTCTTTGTGTCTCTTGTCTCTTGTGATGTGCTTATGTTTTATTGCTGTGCTTGTTATTCTCTCAGTTAAAAGATCCTAAGATCATAATGCTAGATTAATGTTGAAAAACTAACATGGTATCAGAGCTAACCTGAGAAGAAGACACTATGCAGCTGCGGGAACTAAGGATTCCTAGTTTGTGGACCTTCCTCCATGTATTTTTAGCAAAAGTAAGGTGGAACAAATCTCCTCCTTAGGGTGCATCTTTCTGTCGAAACATAATCCAATTATGAGCTTTTTCAGTTTTGTACCTGTCACTACTGTCGAAAATTAGGGCTTTTTACAGAAGAGGAATTTTTCAAGGAGCCCAAGCCTGGATTGATCTCCTCCCCAAAATCGAAGTTAGGGACAAATTTCAAGGCATTTGGGTGGACAGAACTCCGGAAAAGCAAAACCCAAATTTTCTCCTGAACCAGCTCTGCAGGATTTCAGCTCAAGTTTCAGATCCGACATCTTGAACCTGGTAAGATCTAAAATCTTTTGTATTTCCATTTGAGGTTCTCATTTAAATATGTCTCATCATACCAAGCTTGATGAAAAGATTGAGGGAGCTGAAAAATTCCGAGCCTGGAAGTATAGGATCTCCCTGGTCCTGGAAGAGAATGAATTAGACTCCTACATTCATGAGGAGGTTCCAGCTCTAGAGGGAGATGAGGCAAAGGCCTTACATAAGAAGAATATGGTTATGGAAAAGAGGATCATTGCTAATTCTATTAAGGATCACCTTATCCCACAGGTGTCCTATCTCAAGACACCTAAAGCTATGTTTGATTCCCTAACCAAATTGTTTGAAGGAAAGAACATCAATCGGAAGATGACCCTGAGGAACCAACTGAAGAATGTGAAGATTCACAATGCAGAAACTATCCAATCTTATTTCACAAGGGTTTCTCAGATCAAGGAACAATTAGAAGCTATTGATGAAGAAGTGAAAAATGCAGAGATTGTGATGACTACTTTGAATGGCCTTCCTAGGTCATGGGATGCTTTCATCCAAGGAATCTGTGCTAGAAATAAGTTAGTCAAATTCAGCAGACTATGGGAAGAATTCTCTCAAGAAGAAGCATGGATAGCAGCTCGAGAAGAGAATATGGGAAGTGAAGACCAAGCTCTCACAGTTCACTCCAAGAGAAGCAAAAGAAAACCTCATTACTCCAAAGGTAAGGATCCTCATCATAAAGATAACATTAGAAGAGATCTATCTAAAATAAGATGTTATACATGTGATGAAAGAGGACACTTTGCAAAAGACTGCCCTAAGAACAAGGGCCACTCTCATAAGAAGAAGGGGAACAAAAGAAGACATCATGCTCATGCTACAGAGGATGACGAACCATCCAAGAAGAGATCCAGATATGAAAGTGAAGATTCTTCAAGCGAGGATGAATATGTTCTAATCTCCGCTCTCACAGGTAACATTACTCATGGTAGTGATGACTGGCTTATAGACAGTGGGGCTTCTAAACATATGACGGGATTCAAGGAATCCTTTGTAAGACTGTCAGAACATGAATCACCTCACAAGGTGAAACTAGGAGATGACTACCAATATCCAATAAAAGGTAGTGGGGAATCTTCGTATAAACTAGACTCTGGTAAGTCTCTAACAATGAATGAAGTATTGTTTGTTCCAGGACTCAAGAAGAATCTTCTCTCCATTTCAGCATTGGATGCAAAAGGAATGCGGGTTGCATTCATAGATGGTCAATTCATTATGTGGCCAAAAGGAAAGACTATCGATGATGCGGTAGTGATTGGAGAACAAGAAGGAGGCTTGTACAAATTGAAGGGTCATCCAGAACAAGCCTTGATCCATGACACAGTAGAACCAAATGAGCTTTGGCATAGAAGGCTTGCACATGTGCATTACAGAGCACTACCTATTGCAATCAAAGTTGTTGAAGGTCTTCCAGAATTCCAAGCAAAACATGATGGAGTTTGCAAAGGATGTGCAAAAGGGAAGAATACAAAGAAGAAATTTCCCGGTAGCGAAATCAAAGCCAAAGGTATTCTAGAAATCATCCACTCCGATGTATGCGGTCCTATGTCATCAAACTCACTAAGCGGGTATGCATACTATGTTTCTTTTATTGATGATTTTTCTAGAAAGACATGGATTTACTTTATGAGAAACAAAGATGAAGTATTCAGTAATTTCAAGGAATTCAAAGCCTTAATCGAGAACCATACTGAAAAGAAGATCAAGACTCTTCGATCAGATAATGGCGGAGAATTCTCTTCGAATGAATTCAAAGAGCTATGCAAAGAATCAGGGATTAAGATGGAGTTGTCCACTCCTTATAATCCACAACAGAATGGAATTGCAGAATGGAAGAATAGAACCATCATGGAAGCTGCAAGAGCAATGCTTCATGATCAAGATCTACCTATGCATCTTTGGGCTGAAGCTGCCAGAACAGCGGTATATGTACAGAACTGTACTCCACATAGAGTACTCAAGAACAAGACTCCTGAAGAAGTCTTCTCCGGCGAGAAACCAGAAGTCAGCCATCTCAGAATATTTGGCTGTCCCGTGGACATACACATTCCAAAAGAGAAGAGAACAAAATTAGATCCTTTAGGAAAGAAGGGCATATTTGTGGGATACTCTGAAAGCTCGAAGGCTTACAAAATCTATTTCCCAGGAAACAAGAAGATTGACATCAGCATGGATGTGACATTTGATGAAGTCACAGCTTACAACAAATCCAGAAAGAGACTTGCTGAAGAACCTGAAGAAGCAGAAGCAGAATTACCCAGAATTCATGATACGATCATGGACGAAGAAGCTCAAGAAGAAGATCAAGAGTTCGAGGAACCACAAAGACCTGTAGATCCACCTCTGGAGAAGAATCCTCATAAGAGGAAACCTGCTTGGGTAAGTGAACTTATCCAAGGTGCAGAAAGATATGGGTCTCCAGAAGAGAATCACAGAGAAAGGAAGAGAACCAAATCCAATTCCGGGTATGTAGCTTTACTATGTGATTTCATTAATAAAGAACCTTCCAGTTATGAAGAAGCAGTAAAACAAAAAGAATGGAAGGATTCTATGATCGAAGAATATCAATTGATCATGAAGAATGATGTTTGGTATGTTGTCCCAAGACCAGAAGGGAAGTCAGTTGTAACTTTGAAATGGATCTACAAGATCAAGCATGCTGCAGACGGTAGCATTGAAAAGTATAAGGAAAGATTTGTAGCTCGGGGTTTCTCTTAGAAAGAAGGAATAGACTATGAAGAAACCTTTGCACCTGTAGCTAGATACACTTCCATCAGATCAGTACTTTCTCTGGTTGGAGTGATGAAATGGAAGATACACCAGATGGATGTCAAGACTGCCTTCTTGAATGGTGTAGTAGAAGAGGAAGTGTATGTAGAACAGCCACTCGGTTTTGAGACACATGACAGAGAATCTCATGTATGCAGATTGAAGAAATCCCTGTATGGTTTGAAATGGGCACCCAGGACCTGGTACAGCAGAATTGACAGCTTTCTATTCAGTTTGGGCTTTACCAAGAGTAAAGAAGATTCCAACCTTTACTACAAGGTTGAAAATGGCAACCCAGTGATGCTCCTACTGTATGTAGATGATCTATTTGTGACAGGTACAGATGGATTGATTGCTGATACGAAAAGAAAGTTTGCTACTGAGTTCGAAATGAAGGACTTGGGGATGATGCATTACTTTCTAGGTATGGAGGTGTGGCAGAGTATAGATGGAATCTTCCTTGGACAAGGGAAGTATGTAGTAGAGATACTGAAAAGGTTTGGGATGATGGACTGCAAAGATATGGCCACACCTATGGAATCAAACCTGAAGCTATTGAGTGATGCTTCATCAGAGTTGGTTGATGCTACGATGTATCATCAGATGATTGGGTCATTGATGTACCTGATGAACACGAGACCAGATATTTGCTTTGCTGTGAACACCTTGAGCCAGTACTTGACATATCCGAGAAGTGTTCACTTGATTGCTGCAAAGCATGTTCTGAGGTACCTGAAGGGAACAATTGATTATGGGCTCAAGTACGATGCAATTCAAAAGATTAGCCTAGAGGGTTATGTTGATTCAGATTGGGTAGGTAGTGCCATTGACAGGAAGAGTACTTCAGGATGTTGCTTAAGTATGGGATCAGGAGTGATCTCTTGGTTTAGCAGGAAGCAATCCTGTGTGGCACTGAGTACAGCTAAAGCAGAGTATGTCGTAGCTTTTTTAGCTAGTTGTGAGGCAGTATGGCTGCAAAAGCTACTGTCTGATATATTTGATCTCCAGTTGGATACTACTTGTATACATTGTGACAACCAGAGTTGCATGAAGTTGTCAGAGAATCCAGTGTTCCATGACAAGTCGAAGCATATCGAGATCAAGTATCACTATATTAGGGATATGGTGCAGAGAGGAGCAGTGAAGCTCCAGTATGTTGCGATGGAGGAACAGATAGCTGATGTATTGACGAAGCCATTGGATAGGCTAAAGTTTGAGTACTTCAGGGAGAAGCTTGGTGTTCTCCAGATCGAGGTTCCCTCCAAGAGAAAGTGATGAGACCCATAGCCATTCTGACATGGTGAGAGGATTGGTTCCTTCCATGGTCAGATGTAAGGGTTGAGCCATTCTGTCATGGTGATAGGGTTTCTCCCTTCCATGTTAGATATGAGTGCTGGCCATTCTTTCGAGTAGGACATATGTAAGGGAAATTGCCATTCTAGGAATGGAGGCACCTGGTTAGTTACCAGGAACACTCAGTATAGAACTGAGTAGCCATTCTGATGTGATAGAGGGATGTGTTCCCACTTGATCAGATGTAAAGGCTAAACCATTCTTTCATGGATAAAGGATTAAGTTCCTTCCATGTCAGATGTGAGTGTTGGCCATTCCAACGAGTAGGTTGGATGTAAGGGCAACTGCCATTCTCTAGGAGAATGGAGGCACCTGGTCAGTTACCAGGTAGCTCAGTCGAGGACTGGGGGCCATTCTGATATGATTGCTAGGATGTGTTCCCTCATGATCAGATATGAGTGCATGCCCTTCCATCATTGTGAGCAGGATGTGTTCCTGCCTGAATGGATGTAAGTGCAGAGCATTTCCACAAATGGTAGTAGGTGTGTCCTACCATGCTGGTGGATGTGAGTGCTGTGCCTTTTCACAGATGATAATAGGTGTGTCCTATCATGCTGGTGACTGTAAGTGCAGTGCCTTTTCACAGATGGTAGTAGGTGTGTCCTACCATGCTGGTGATTGTAAGTGCTGAGCCTTTCCACATATGGTAGTAGGTGTGTCCTACCATGCTGGTGGATGTGAGTGCTATGCCTTTCCATAGATGATAGTAGGTGTGTCCTATCATGCTGGTGGTTGTAAGTGCTGAGCCATTTCACAGATGATAGTAGGTCTGTCCTATCATGTTGGTGAATGTGAGTGTTGGGCCTTTCTGATATGATTATAGGATTGGTTCCTACATGATCAGATGTGAGTGATGGGCGTGCCTTTCTGACGAGTAGGTCAGACGTAAGTGCTGGGAGAAGACCTACATGATGGCTAGGCCTACAACTAGCATGAAAAAGGGCTGGCTCTGTATAACTTCCTGTGATGAGAAGAATCATGAGATAGCACCAGTGATGATCCAGATCTAGTGATGATTGAGATCTAGTGATGATAGCCAGCGATGATCTAGATCGAGTGATGATCGAGATCCAGTGATGATGATCCAACAGTGATGATCCAGATCCAGTCCAGTGATGTTGATCCAGATCGAGAGATGATCCAAATCCAGTGATGATGTTCCATGATGATCCAGATCAAGAGATGATCCATATCTAGTGATGATGTTCCATGATGATACAGATCAAGAGATGATCCAGATCCAGTGATGATGCTCCATGATGATCCAGATCGAGAGATGATCCAGAGAAGAAGACCAGTGCTGAAAATTGTGTCGAAAGAATACCTTCCTAGTTAAGAGGGAGTGTTGATGTATTTGTAACTTCGGAATGTATTCATCTATGTATCTTATGTATTGTAACCCGATGTTTATTTCGGGATGTATCTATTATGTATTTGAGTCATGTTGTCATACCCCAATGTTCTGATCGGGAGGATCAATAATGTAAACAAGTCATGTCAAGTCATTGTTAAAGGTCCCACAGTTTCGAGGCACTAGGGTTATTAGACACTCATAGAGATGTCGGCTCTAGTAAGTAATTGTTAAGTGAGGCTGACATGATTGAGTGCACTTCAAGTGAATGAAATAATATAAATAGAGAGTGAGCCTCTCTATTTATCACACACATCATTCACTCACTCAAGTGTAGTGCATTAGTGAGGAAGGAAATACACTAGGGCTAGACAAGAAGAAGACTACTGCTGTTGGGAGATCACTTACTGTTTTGGGGCTTTTACTGTATTGGTGCTGATTCTATCTCTGAGGAAGTTGTGGGGTTTTCTCCTTTATGTTTTCCCCGAGAAAAACTATTTGTGTCTCTTGTCTCTTGTGATGTGCTTATGTTTTATTGCTGTGCTTGTTATTCTCTCAGTTAAAAGATCCTAAGATCATAATGATAGCTTAATGTTGAAAAACTAACACCACCTAGACCAATGGAAGCCAGATTTGATCCTTTACGTTTACCTACTGTCTTGCATGATCTTCCTCAAAATTATTTTCAGAGAATTTATTTATTTGATGGAGAAGGAAGCAGCACAACAAAGTAGCATGTAGCTAAATTTGAAAATTTTGTTGACTTAGAGGAAGCCGATTATATGGATGTTAAAATGATCTTGTCTACTCAGAGTTTATCTGGGGAAGTGAAGAGATGGTTTAAATATTTTCCAACTGCATCAATATTGACTTTTCAATCTTTCCAAAATGCATTTCTAGAATGATGGGATGACAAACAAATCCCTTTGCAGCTTTTGTCCCAATATAGAAGTCTCAAGAAAGGAGGTTTTGAATCTATTCATGAATTTTCAAGCAGATTTATGAGGGTTTATAATTCCATTCCAGAAGATATAAAACCTTCCTGGCTACTGCTAAACTTCATTATGCTGGGGCTTTTGATAATGACTTTGCTTTTTCATTAAGGGAGAGAAAATCAGTGAGTCTTGCTGCTATATTCACAGATGCTTTAGAAGTGGAAGCAAATATGATGGCGAGTGGAAAGATGAAACAAAGAGACATTGACAGGAGGAAAACAAGACAATAAAATATTCCTTCCACTTCTTCTTCTGCAACTGATATTAAATTTGATATGATGCTGAAGACAATGGAGAAGTTAATGGATAGATTAACTGTGGACAATAGATCATTCAATAGAGAACAAGCTGATCCTCAAATCAGAAATCCAAATTTTAGAAGGCCAAATCCTCCTATGCCTCCACAAAACAGGAAAAGAGATATGAGAAACCCAAGGAATCAAGAAGAACAACAGATTCGACCACCTTTCCCTGAGAATTATGTTGCAGATGAAGAGGATCCTACTCAGAATGAAAATCATCTTTTTGGGGAATTAGATTCAGAGATATATCTTACTGAAGAAGAACATCACATGTTTGCATAAGAATATGGAAATGAAGAATTTGAAATGGAATCAGAGCAGCATCAGAGGGGTTATTTGCATGCTATGGACGATGTACAGAGGAAGATCAGATTGAGAAATAGAGAAGTTGTTATAAATAAAGGGAGGCTAAATCCAAATCATCCTTCCACAAGTTCATTAAATACAAAAAAAGGATAGGAAATACAAAAAGAGTCTGTTGTAAATAAATAAGTTGAAAATGAAGTACAGAAAACAAAAGGATTGAAACAAGTAGCACCAGTAGATGTAGAGAAAGTTAATTCTACTTTTAATTTGCAGAATGAACTTTCCAACCTAAAAATCTCTGTTCCTTTTAATGAATTGTTTAGAAATAATGAGTACATAGATATAATAACAAAGATGGTTAAAGGTCAAGGAGAATTTCAATCAAACATTTTAGAGTTGATAGATGATAATCCTACTATTTCATTTGGGTCAAAAGTTAAAAGTATAGATGATGAAGAAGTTCCTCCTTTTTATTTGAGTTTGAATGTGCATAATATGGTGGTACATAATGCAATGTTAGATTCAGGTGCATCACATAATCTAATGCCAAAAGGAGTAGTTGAAAGTTTGGGACTGGAAGTGACAAGACCTTATAAAGATTTGTATTCCTTTGATTCCAAAAGGGTGAAGTGTCTTGGATTAATTAAAGATATGGTAGTAACTTTGAATAAATTGCCAACTAAAACAATAGTAATGGATGTGGTAGTGGCAGACATTCCACTAAAATTTGGGGTTTTGTTATCAAGATCTTGGACTTCAAAGTTGAAGGGTAGCTTGCAAATGGACATGTCATATGCCACTATTCCTGTCCAAGATGGGAGTAGGAGGTTGTATAGCAAGAAAAGAACTCCTTATGTAGTAAGTAGTCAAGATAGACCTGATATTCATCATATATATGCCGTTGATACTAATTTGGGTTCTTCTATTTTCTTTAATGATATTGTCCTGTGTGATTTGGAGTCTACGTTGCAAATGAAATCTGAAAATAATGAAGAGGGAATGATAGAACAAAATGCTTTGGAAAAGAAACAAAAAAGAGATGGTTTATGGACTATGTATTTTGATGGATCTATGGCAAAGGTTGGCGCTGGTGTTGGTGTATATATAATTTATCCTATCAGGGATTTTAAAGCTTTGTCATATAAGTTAACATTTGAATGCACGAATAATGTGGCCGAATATGAAGCTCTGTTACTTGGGTTGCATGCATTGAAGGATCTGGGAGCACAAAGGATAAGAGTTTTAGGAGATTTAGAGCTTGTGATAAACCAAGTGAATGAAAGTTATCAAACTAGACATCCCTGGATGAGAGCTTACAGAAATGAAGTATGGGATATGTTTGGTAATTATTTTACAGAACATACAATTAAGGTGATTCCAAGATATGAGAATACAATAGCAGATTCTTTGGTGGTTGCTGCTGGTAAATTAAAAACTCCAAGTGCTAGTCAAAAAGAGTATCAGGTAGATATTGTAAATAGACCATCTATACCTGATAATTCTAAATATTGGCAGGTATTTGAAGATGACATGCAGATAAAAAGATTTTTGGAACTATGAGGAGAATTTGTAAACACCCATATTGATGCTGAAAACGATGATAGTGAAAATTTCCAAGAGGTTGAAGAAAACAAAGAAGAAAAGACCAGTACTGAAAAATTGAAGGGAACTTTAGGAGGAAAGGATATCATTCAATTGAAAAGAAATTTTATACCAAGAGGTTTGATTCCTTTAGAGAAAATTGTTTATCAGAATGATGTTGCTAAATATCTAAAATTAAAACTGGCTGATAACGCTATTAAAGATAGAAATATTGGCACTAAAGAGAATCCCAAGATTGTAAAACTGTCTAAAAATTTGCCTGCAAAAGAAAAAGAAGAATATGTGAATTTAATGAAAAAGTATACAGATGTATTTTCTTGGAGTTATGAATACCTTAAGGAATATAATACTTCAATAATACAACACACTATTCCAATTAAACCTGGAGAAAAGCCTTTCAGACAGAAGCTCAGAAGAATAAATCCAAAATTGCTATCAGTTATTGAGAAGGAAATTAAACAATTATTTGATGCCAAAATTATTGTCACTTTAATATTCTCAAGATGGGTTGCTAATTTAGTTCCTGTTAGAAAGAAAAATAGAGAAATAAAGCTTTGCATAGATTTCAGGAATTTGAATAAGGTCTACATGAAAGATAATTATCCTTTACCGAAGATGGATCATATTTTGCAGAAAGTGGTTAGAGCTGAAAGAATTTCTATGATGGATGGATTTTTTGGATACAATCAGATTAAGGTGTTACCTGAAGATCAAGAGAAAAATGCTTTCACCATGCCATGGGGCACCTTTATGTATGCAAAATTGGTTTGATGAATGCAGGGGCTACCTTCCAGCGTGCCATGGATATTGCTTTTGCAGGAGAAACAGGCAAATTTGTGGTAATTTGTATGGATGACATCACAGTTTATTCAAGGTATGATAGGGAGCATATTCATCATTTGGAAAAAAATTTCATAAAATGTAGGAAATTTGTTATATCATTGAATCCAAAGAAATCAAAATTCGCATTGGAAGAAGGAAAGCTGTTGAGCCACATAATATCAAAGGATGGAATAAAGATTGATCCTGAAAGAGTCAGTGTGCTTTTGAAAGTGGGAGAACCAAGAAGCAAAAAAGAAATACAATCATTCTTGGGACAAGTGAATTTTTTAAGAAGGTTCATTCCCAGTTTTGCTGAAATATTAATGAATATCACAAATATGTTGAAAAAGGGTCACGAGATAAAATGGACAGCGAAGGCTAAAAAATCTTTTAAATAAATTAAACAAGCTATTTCGGAGGCTCCTGTGTTGGTGAGTCTAGATTTCACTAAAGATATTTTAGTATTTTCTTATGCTTCAGAACATACTATTGCTGCAGTTTTGTTACAGAAAAATAATGAGAATATGGAGCAACCTGTAGCCTTTTTCAGTAAGATGTTGAGAGATGGAGAGTTAAAATATGATATTATGGAGAAGCCAGCATATGCTTTGGTTAAAGCATTGAAATATTTCAGGGTGTATATTCTTCACTCACATATAATTGCTCCTGTTCCAACTGCTGCAGTAAAAGGGATTCACACACAACCTAACCCAGAAGGAAGAAGGGAAAAATGGATAGTGACATTGCTGGAGTATGACATAGAGATTAGACCTACTAAGTTGATTAAAGGGCAGGGACTGGCAAAAATGTTGATAGATTCAAACTATGAATCTTTACAGCTCAATTAAGTATCTAGTCAATTTCATCAATTGGATACAGGGGTGGAGGTAATGATTGACTTCACTACATATCCATGGTATTCTGATATTGTTCATGTTCTTCAAAATTTACAAGCTCCTGCAGGATTGAGTAAAACAAGAGAAAGATCGGTAAAGTTGAAAGCTGCTAAGTTTTGTATTATAAATCAATATCTTTATTGGAAGGATCCTGGAGGTGTGTTACTAAATTTCCTTTTAGAAAATGAATCCCAACATACAGTAAAATAATTTCATAAAGGAGATTGTGGAGGACATTATTCTTGGAAGGTGATGACAAACAAAATTTTGAGAGTAGGATTCTATTGGCTGACATTGTTTTCAGATGTGTACAAAGAAACTAGAATATGTCATCAACATCAGATTTTTTACGGGAAAAGAAAGGTAATTCCCCTTCCTCTTAATCCAATAACAGTAGAAGCTCCTTTTCAGCAGTGGGGTTTGGATTTCATTGGAGAGATAAACCTGAATTCTTCAGGACAACATAAATAGATTCTAAAAACCACAGATTATTTCACAAAATGGATCGAAGCAATTCCTACTAGGAGAGCAACTGAAACAGTAATTATGGATTTTCTTGAAGAAAATATATTAGAAAGGTTTGGGTGCCCCAGAAGAATAGTGACTGATAATGTAGTAGCTTTTAAATCCAAGAAGATGATTAACTTTTGTCATAAATATCATATCAGCTTAAATCATTCAACTGCTTATTATCCACAGGGAAATGGATTGGTCGAGTCTTCTAATAAAAGCCTGGTAAGGATTATCAAGAAGTTGTTAGAAGACAACAAGAGATCTTGGCACACCAAACTTAAGTATGCTTTATGGGCTAACAGGATTAGTACTAAAAGAGCAATTGGAATGTCCCCTTTTCAATTGGTATATGGAACCGGAGTTATTTTTCCAGCATCATTGGACAGTTCCAGTTATGAGATATTTTCAGGAGCAACAGGAAGAACCAAACCACATGCAGAGAAGGATAAACCAAATCATTGAATTAGAAGAGCAAAGGAATAAAGCCTATGATAAAGTGTAGACACACCAGGAAAAAATGAAAAATACTTTTGATCGAAGGGTGAAAGAAGAACAATTCCAAATTGATGACCTGGTGTTAAAATGGGATGCTCCTAAAGAAGATAAACATGGAAAATTTGATCACATGTGGGTAGGTCCTTATGTTATTGCAGGTCACAGAGGGAAAAATACATTTCTTTTGGAATATCTGAATGGGGTTTCTTTGGAGAGTAACCCTGTCAATGGAAGATTTTTGAATCATTACCTATCCTAAGGTGGAAGGTAAAATTTGTACCATAGTTTGTAAATATTTGTTTTCTTGAAAGCAGTACAGATGGTGAACCAAATATTTTTTAAGTATGGAGTGAAGGCCCTAAGATTTAGGAGGTAATCCATTTTTTATTTTATTTTAAGAAGAAATATATCATATAAAAAGTAAAATTTTTGGAAGTTTAGATACAAATATTAGAGACAGGCACCTGGTCTAAGAGTTCTTTGATACCTCACAGGGAGGATATCATCCCCAGTTGGAGCCAGTTGTTAACACCTGTATGTTGAACAGTTGAGGAAGAGGTATGATTGAGGAAGATAAGGATAAATAATTTTGCAAGGTTTAATAGTTTTGATTCCATTATTAAATTGCACATAATGGTTAATTTGGCCTGCAATTCGAAGGTGTAAAGCAATTGGGGTGAAATCTACGGTTTAAAATGGATCCGCTAGGTAAATATGCGCAGGAGATAAGTTATGTGGAGAATCGGATGTGGTTAACAAAGCTTAAAGATCAACGGTTATGGAATAAAGCAAACAAAATCTACAGTGGAGGGACAATCCGTTGAATAAATATGCACACTAGAAAAAATTAAAAAGGCTAGCGGAATGTGTACAGCCAATCTCAATCCAACGGTTTAAGAAAAAAGTGAAAACGCATTGAAGATCATTATTGGTTCCAGAGGGTAAAGTTACGAGATAGTTAAAAGGGAAAGGTGGTAGTGGAATGTAAACCATGTTCCACGTGGAAAATTGAAGTGAATTCCACGGAGAAAAGTAGTTTGGGAAAAATCGCTTGATGAGGGCTCCAGAAAGGACTGTCGTATAAAGGAAAAGTTGACTTGGTTTAAAAAATCATTTCATTTGTGTGCTGTGGGAAAAAGGAAGGAGACAGTCCGCCATCTTTCCAAAGTCAACTTTTACATGTTTACAATCACATGTAAGCCTTAAAACACTTAAACTTGGTTCAAAGAGTTGTTGCCATTGCTTGTTATGGAAAAGGAACAATGTTTAGGAGTTTTATGCAGGGTTTTGGATGAAAGGGAGGAATTTGTTGTTGATAGGGAAAGAAACATATGCGACCCTGTTTTATTAGTTGGAAATTTATCAGTCTCGAAGGAGCAGTTGTGGTAGTGTAATTTGCAGGGAAATGATGTTCTGAATATCTGCAGTTATTTTTCACATTATTTTTCTATTGAGCAAACCTTACCATTTCCTGAATTTGTTGAATGGTGTGCAAACAGTTATTCCCCCTCCGAAAGAGTTGTCATGAGTCATACCACGTCCAAAATACTTTGTAAGGTTGATGCAAAAGTCATTCGCGGAATACTGAACCTACCTGATAATTTCCCCGATAATAGTGAGTCTTTGAATGAGTCGGTCTTAGTCAAAATGTATAAAAGTTGTAAAACCGAAGTTAAAAACCAATTTCTGTCCAGTATTCTGAAAGATGGTCAGTCATTAGAAGGACTTTTTCTGCCATATAATGTAAACATTTTCAAAAAAGAGGTACAGATGGTTATGTCTTTAGTCAGCCAAATTCTAGGTTTAGATGATGATATTAATATCAGCGAAGTCATTTTAGGTTTCTTATTGAGAATAAGTTCCATTGAGCCCAAGTCCCATTTAATCCATTGTTTCAATCTGGATGAGTATTTGGTTGAATTTATCCATGTCCAATTGGTCGAATTTCCCAAAGTTAGGTTTTTTAAATATCAGTCATACCTATTGAATATGTTGATGTGTTCAAATGTGTCAGAATTGCAATTCATGTCCACCATATTCTCTCCAGATCTTCCAAAACAAATCAATATGTTTGAGTTTGGAAATATAATTATGGCCGAGATGTATAAGTTGTTTTTAAATGATGTATTACCAAGGGTGTTAGAAGAAATGAAACTCATGCTACAGTCTTCCTCAGAAGACAAAATAGGAGAGTAGTTCTTATATAAATATTTTACTATTTTGAGGGTGTATGGATTCACTGGAGAACCATACAAGCTACCTGTTTTTCACACTCCAAGATTATTTGCACTTGATTTTATGAAGAAAAGATTGTGTGCAGAAGAAGAGCATTTCGAGGTGTTCAAAAAGTCTTCAAATGTTAAGTTTACTCTTAAATTTGGTCCATTTATTTTCAAAAACAAAAGTGCCCTGTTGGTTATAGAAAAGTTATTAGAAGTTATGGATTTCCAAAAGGAGCAAAGAATCAATTACGATCCACATCACCTAATTTCTCATAGAAAGTAGTTAAACAAAAATAAACCATTCGATCATCAAGTTGTCAAAGGTTTAGATAAAATAGCCAATTTGTCTCGTTTTGAAGAAAGTTCAAAAATTGATGAGGGTAGGAGAAATGAGTCGATTGCAGCAGTTCAAGCGCCTGATAATCCTAGAATTTTGAGTAAGAGGAGTCTTCCTGAGACTGAGAGTATGGATATGGATGAAAAAATTTCATATAAAAAGATCAAAACATACTCTCAGGATGATCAAGTTTCAGAAGAAATAATTTCAGAGGATTCAAAGAAAATGGTTTTGTTCCCGAAGAAGTCTGTACAGATACATCAGTATTCCTTTGGAGGAGAAGGTAGTGTAGAGCCCATTTCATGTTTCAAATCCAAAGCTGATTTAGTGTCAAGTTATGTTGAAAAACAAATGTAGTCATCAGAGGAAGCCAAAAATTTGATTCCTCAAGTTAGAAGTATAATGAATCAAAATACATCGTTGATTTCTACTCGAGATGTAGAGAGGAATACCTTGAAGTTTGTTTTGGTTAATGATAAAAAAGTATCTAAGATGGAAGTGAAGTTAGATAAAATTAGTGTTCTTGATAAGATACAACTCCATAAGTAGACTGGAGATGTTATCTATTCTGATTTATTACATGCTATTATGAAAGTTAACAAATTGCAGGTCCTTGTAGATAAAATGGAAGTACAATTGAAGCATGAGAAAGTAGAAAATAAAGAAAATCTGATCAAGATTAAGAAGTTACAGGGGGATGTTATAAGCTTAGGAAGCGAACCAGGAAATGTACAGGAAACCAAAAATCTTTTAGAAGAAAAGGACAATACCATCCATGTATTGAAAAAGAAGCTTAAAATCCCAAATATTGAACATGCTCAGTCCCCAGAATTATTTACATTGTAGGAAGAAAAAGATAAAGTTTATCAAGAGATGATGGATTACAAAGGCAAAGCATTGAAACTACAAGAGGAGAAAAACAGATGGGAAGTGGAAAGAGTTGAATTGATGACCTAGATTTCGAAGTTAAAAAAAGATCAGAATGATGAAAAGGAAATTATGGAAGAGCTGATGATTCAAACTCTTGTTGACACAGATTTATCTCTTGTGAACATTGAAAAACCGTTAAGTAGATTTTCTGCAGATGATCTATTAGTTCCTATGTCACAGGTAAGTTTGAAAGATGTGGAAATCAAAGAATTAAATGAAGAAAATGAAAAGATTAAACCAGAATTGGCTAGAATCACTGAAGAGAAGAATAAAACATTAAATGATCAAATCTAGTTACAGAAAATTTTTAATGATTTGAAGGAAAGAAGTATAGGAAAAGATCCTCTACAAGGAGATAAACATTTAATTTGGAATACATTATCTGTGGAAATCACTAAGTTTAGACACTATTTAAATTTTATTGATGATCAAAGCACATTAATCAATTTAGCTACTCAAAGACTGAAGTTGGTAAATGAGACCACTGAAAAGAAGCCTCTAAATACAGCTCGGGATGCTTTAAATTTTTTGAATTCTCTAACATATCAAAAGTTGCAGGACATTAGAATTAAGGATAGAGTAGCTATTGTACTATGGGAAAAAAATTTTATTAACAAACATCAGCTCATGAAGGGTGTATAGGATAAAGCAAATACAATGTCTTCACAGATAAGGGATTTCAAGCTTGCTTTCAAGGATCTATTTGAAGACGACCTCCCTACTTTCTGGGACGATGAAGGAAGATTATTTTCTCAGGAACATTATCACAGTCTGCTAGTACAAAATCACATGGACCATTCCAAGTTTGAATATTGAGTTAAAGGGCTAACTGGAAATATCATTGTAGAAAAATTGACATGGATTTCGAAGTATTGCAAATTTTTTTAATCATTAGAAGAGGATTGCCCACAGTATCTTATGAAGCCTATGTGGATCTGGAGGTATCCATTAGAGAAATGACAGAATATGACACACCAAGTTCGGAACAATGGAGGATCGTGGAAATATTTGGGAATACCAAGTATATACTTCATCCTTGAAAATAGTTGTTGCGCATCGTGGAGTTAATCATTCGGGATACCCTGCAGTCACTAAGTTGATTATAATCAAACGATCTATTATTAGAATTGAAGCATGTAGTTTTATTCCTAGTTGTTAGGGATACAGTTACAAAAAACTTTGATTAACAGATTATTCGGTTATTGATCTTCTTGGGAAGAAGTTATCTTTGTATATATTTGAATTTATTTGATGTATTGGTGGTTGGAACCCATATGTTTAGACTGATATTTTTGAGAACTTATGATTTTTGAATGAAATAACAAAG
Source organism: Pseudotsuga menziesii (assembly GCA_001517045.1). Taxonomy (NCBI): domain Eukaryota; kingdom Viridiplantae; phylum Streptophyta; class Pinopsida; order Pinales; family Pinaceae; genus Pseudotsuga; species Pseudotsuga menziesii. The sequence goes on along the minus strand of LPNX010529447.1, from coordinate 22,613 downwards.
CTGAAATGCTGGTGGATCTTCAGAGATTCCTGTGTCATTTATGTTACAGTTTGTGCCTTCTTTCCTTGTGATTGTCTTCTTAGTGTTTACTTTCCATTTTTTTCTTCTTCATATCTGAAACGTAGTGTTGAATAGTTTCAGAATTCACGCTTGTTATGCTCTGCCTATTGTCTCAGATATTTCACAAATATTTCTACTAAAGCTGATATGGAATTCATCCTGTGATGCTCTATATTGATGGATTGTTCATGTTTCTTTCTTGTTCGCCTAAAAATCAATGAATGACTATGACTAAAATGGTTGTCTTGCCTTTGTTGAGATCCCGTGTATGAAATCTTTGTATTATATTTATCTATTTGAATCCATTTTCCAATGGTATATGTGTTTTTTCAACCGTCTACTTGATTTTAAATATTGATTTCATATATCTGGCCTTGTTAAATTTATATGTGAGAGATCCCTCTCTAGAAAGAAAAGCCAGTTTCTTTCTGAAGTGGTTTTTGTTGTTACCTTGAGATTACCTTCCACAACCTTTGGTATATTTTGAGTGCTAACAAGAGCCTCATTGTAACACAGAGTTCATAGGAATGTAGCCACCACATCTCTTCTTAGAGATAAGCTACCAACACTCTAGCTAGTGTATTTACATCATGTCTGTAAACAAGTTTCAGTTCTTTGATATTAATGAAATCAAGTGTTATTTCCATTGCATGTTTGTTTTTATGGTTATTTGTGTATTCTATTATGTTCCTGCATAAATCCGTATTGGTGGTATCAGAGAAATATGCTCTTTCTCAATCCTTCTTTGCATGTCCCCAATGAGGTCAGGGTATAAGGAGTTAGGGCTCAATCTGGTTGAACCTTTGCAAGATCATCCTCACAAATCCAGATGGCCTCCCATGGGGGACGGAAAGAAAGAAGGGGGTGTAGAAGATCCTATCAAAATTTTACTTGAAGAGGCCTTTGAAAAACAAAGGAATGCGGTGATGGATAACTTCACTCATATCCTTCAACGAATTCCCACTAGCGGCACATCTGTATCTAGCAGCCACTCTAGAGGCGCAACCACTTTTAAGGTACAAGTAAAATTTGACATTCCCGTATTTGATTTCTGAACATATGCAAATTCCGTAGATAGATGGTTGAATATATTAGAAGGATATTTCTCGGTTCATGACTTTTTCAACCGAGAAAATATTACTTTTTCAATACTCAAAGCCGCCCCCCATGTCAAGGAATGGTGGGAAACCTACTGTGATAGAAAGGATGAGGAGGAACACACTCTGTTCTCATCCATACCCACTTGGAATTCTTTCCGAGACTCCATAAAGGAATAATATTATCCCATGGGGAGCTATGAGGAAAAGTACATACAATGGACTAAGCTGTGGCAGCAAAGAGATCAAGATGTACATGAGCTGACTAATATGTTCCATACCCTAAGCACCAAGTTGGGAATCAAATATTCAGTTGAAGTATCGCAGTTGTCTACACAGGTACATTCAATAGGAAATGAAGTTCCTCGACATCTCCTCGCTTGGTATGGCATACCGGTATGCTGCCAAAATTGAGAGAAAGTTCAAACAGAAGAAGTGAGACTTTGGATCTGTGAATCCAAAGCAAGAGAAAGGTGCCCCGAAACCACAAAATCAAGGACAAATCCAAGGCATGGAAACTCAAGAAAACTTCTTAAATCTGTAAGCAAATAGAAACACCGTGAATCCGAGGAAGGACATGGGAAAGTGGTGTGAGTTCCATAATAGTTCCACTCACAACACAAGTGACTGTTGGGCCAAGAAGTCACTGGTGGCTAAGATAAAGGCTTTCGAATCAGATGCATACTCTGACACTGAATCAGAACCTAAGAAGGGGAATGACAAAGGGAAGAAGATTATCGATGCAGATCCCAATGCCATTTTTTCCACCACAAAGATCCAAAAGGAAGAACCGAAAGATTTAGAGGAGGAGGAACGTCTTTTCCACACCCAAATGTGGGTAAAGGGTTCCCCATTTCAGTTCATTATCGATAGTGGGAGCCAAAAGAACCTCATTTCCTCAGAGGTTGTGAAGCGTTTGGGATTCGCGACCACAGTACACCCAGATCCGAACACCATCGGGTGGCTTCACCAAGGACGGGATCTCCGCGTCAGCCAGCAGTGCCGCCTTCCCTACAGCATCAAGCCCTTCACCGATGAGGTATTATGTGGCATTGCTCCAAATGATTTTTGTGATGTATTATTAGGCCAACCATACTTACCGTTCAAGTGACATGTTGCGTATGAGTCTTGGCCTCACGATGTTATTATTATGTTGGGAAATAAGTTGTACAAGATACCATAGGTACCACCACTTGTTGTTCAGGAATAAACACCCTTATAAACTAGGGTCTGGGGTTACCAACTTATTTCTAAAACTTGCAAACAACTAGCTTTAGCTAAGTATAGAAAGGAAATAGGAAGAAATATTGGACTCACCTGATTACCGATAGTTGATCCAAGCTTTATCTTCTTCCGCTATGCTTCTCTCCAAAGCTTTCAGGGATGTACCTCCTTCACCTGCAAAGAGAAAATTATCCAAGTACAATCTTATACATGTATATATAACAGGTTAGATAAACAACATATACAGTGCTTAATCAAATATATTCATCAAACCCTAATACATGAAAGAGACTCAACATATTGTTGGAAGAAGAATTATCTTTATTAACAATCATTGAATGAGATAAGTGTACAACCCAATGCCTAAGATAAGGACTCCTCTGCAACCAAAGGACTCTGAGTTTTTCTACTCCAAGACTTATGAAGATATACAACCAGCATAACTTTTCTCTCTAAAATTGATTGATTAATGCCCTCCCTAAGGCCTCTATTTATACTTTAGGAAATAGAGTAGTTTCGAAGGTTGAGGAGGTTGAGACAGTTGAGATGGTTAATGATTAGGGCTCAAATAATCTCCATTAATCATGATTTATATTTTTTAAGGTCGAATGGAGGTGTACGCGACTATTAATATAGGCAACCTGCATATGACACGCGAGTTGCTTAAAGGAAACTCGCGTATAGATCTGTACACGGCTTGCAATGGGAATAGTTACATACAGTACGTGAGTTGTCAACGAGGATAGTTGCGTATGTACATGAGTTTCAATGAAGATAGTAGTGTATGCCAATCCACACTTAGAAAAAAAATGTAACAAGCTGGTTGAAAGGTAAATGCATCTCATGTCATGCCCATCTATAGTGTTTTGGCAAACTTCAATCCCGAAATGTCCTTTTGTGTACCAACATAATGAATTGTTGGCACTCGGATGGAGAAGTGTCGTTTGGGTTGATAACAGATGCCCCCTAATGTGTGAGGTCAGAGGGAAGCGGTGGCTGAAATACATTATAATAATTATCTTTGGAGAACTCAGAAGTCTAATGGAGCAGAGGTAGAACCTGAAACAAATACATAATAATGTCATATACAAATTCATATATGAGGAAGCTATGTTCAATATACTGGAACACTAGCTCCTTTACAATATTTGAGTACATCATATAATACGGGTACAAGACCACGTATATTACAAAGGTGGATGGAAGCCACAATATACAATAATGATGAGTCTTGAAAGATCTGGAAGTTGTGTAAATAACCATAACATAATATTGCGCAACTTAGTTCATGAATGTGAAACTAAGGTCTTCATAAACAATCCCAAAGAACCAGTACAATCCAAGCCATGTGAATAGATGTTATTGAAGTCAAACATGGGGCAGATTCAACATATTGTCAATCAATAGGTGATAATCGACAACTGAAGAAAAGGAATTCACCAATAATGAAAGTGAATCCTAAGGTACGATCATCAAAATTCTAGGTCTTCATCATCAGGAAGTGCTAATGCAGAACCATACTATGATAAGGAAGGCAATAGATCCTCCAACAGATCACAAGAGTGATTAGGAACTGGGTAAAGGAAGGGAAACACAAGTAGTAACAGATACGATAATGATGGAATCAGGATATAGATAAAACACAGGTTAGTTCCTTGAACAGTGAGCATGACATAGAGATGACCCAAGGTAGTTTTTTAACTTTACAGATAGGACAACTAAACTTATCTGTCATGTAGGAGACATGATCAAATTCCCCAGGTAGAACTGATAAGAGGAGTAAGAAACTCGAAGTAATAACTGAACTGAAAGTGAACACTGAGACATGAGTATCGAAAAAAACAGAGAGTGCTATGCTCAAGGAGGACATGCTTCTACTAACTGAAAACCAAAAGAAAACTTCTTCCTTACCTTCCCTATTAAATTTTAACGAGTCCAGGAAAGTCAACTCAAATCTCCATTTTTTGACAAGCTTGAAGAGAAGAGGGAATAATGCTTGATAGTGTCACTAATTCGTGCATTTTATGAGCCCGAACTAGTACATGCTCACTTGGTGTTTTCATGTTTAGAGAGTTTGAAAACTCCAAAGAAGACTCTAGGGGGGTCCTTTTTCATCCAATTCAGTCTCCTAAGGCTAGAAAAGTATAAAACATACCACATAAGAACTCTCTTAACTTCCGTAGAAAAAAAAGGTGAACCTTTTTCCTACTTAGTCAAGGAGGTCCGAAAAAGGTTAAATTATCACCTACCCAACGCTCCTTCAAGAGCAGCATATAGCTTTAGTTTTACGAGTGTGAGGGAAAGCAAGATCACTCAGAAAGATCCATTTGAGTACGAGAAATGGGGCTTACAACAATAAACTCAATGCTTTGTTCTTAGTGTTTAACGAGCATGACAAAGACATAAAGTACACTTAGAATATTTTTCGTGTTTAGGTCTAGAGCACGAAAAACAGAAAACTGATCTCATACCAGGTGTTCCTTTTTCGTAAATTTAGTCCCTCAGGTCCAGAAAAGTGATAAACCTGTACCTAAGAATACTCTTCTCAATTCCAAATAAAAGAGAGTGATCCTTTCTCGTATTATTCCACATGGTATAAGAAAGAGATAACCTACCACCAATGTGGATTCCCATTCATGTATTCTTAACGAGCTTGAACGGACAAGTTTACTCAGCAGTCAAGTCTATTTTAAGGAGTTAGACCTGGGCCTAAAGGAACTCCATAATGGCAGGGAGTCCTATAAAGGGATAGCTTATAAAAAGAGACCAAAATGAATTTCAATTTGGCGTGAAAAATAGCTAAAAAGACTCCTCTGAACCTAAGACAGTTGCAACATGAATATCAAAAAACATTAAAAAGGTTCTAAATGAGGATACTCATGGTAGGAAGGCCCTATCCATGGAAGAACAATGGTAAAGACAAGGAGCTAATGGTTAAAAATACCATAGTCCGTGGTAAAAAATGTTAATGCTAAGTTTAAGATGGAGTAGGTATAAATGTAGAATGCATGTGAAACAACAAAAAACCATCCTATATGAGCAAAAACACCTTAAAAATGATAATGAACCTGTCACATGGAAGAAAATATATGGTATTAGTTTTATAGATTATGAACTATAGGGAAAAACCCACTTGAAAAATAAATTTTCAATAAATAGTTCAAAACATAAACAAAAACTCACCATTTTGATTTTTAACCATAAAAGACAAGTTTATACCTCTGCCTTCAATTGCTCAATGTGGACGATCCGGTGGACCCTTCCCAAATCCGCAAGTGTCAGGTAATATTACACTCCATGCTCTTTCTTTTGATCCAAGCATTTGTCAAAATTGAGCCCTAATTTCATGTTTTTAGACGCCTTCAAAATAGCAACACTTTGTACGTGGGTTTGTGTTAGACTTTTATCATTCAAGCTACCATTATGATCTTAGGATCTTTAACTGAGAGAATAACATGCATAGCAATAAAACACAATCACAACACAAGAGACAAGAGACACAAAGAATTTTCCTTGGGGAAACCATAAAGGAGAAAACCCTGCAACTTCCTCAGAGATAGAATCAGCACCAAAGGTAAAACCGAAAAACAGTAAGATGATCTCTCGATAGTAGCAGTCTCTCTCTCTCACACTAAGAGAGATTCTCCTCTCTAACTCATGTGCCCCAATGAGTGAGTGTGTGTGTCCTAAATAGAGCCCCAATGAGTGAGTGTGTGTGTCCTAAATAGAGAGACTCACTCTCTATTTATATTCTTCCTTTCACTTGGAACTCACTCCATCATGTCGGCCTCACTTAATAATTACTTACTAGAGCTGACATCTCTAGGAGTGTCTAATAACCCTAGTGCCCCGAACTTGTGGGGACTTTGCCTCCTCCAACCAACAAGGAGGTTTATCCTTAACACAATGGTGGGGACTATTGCCCCGAATTACAATGACTCACCTAGGGTCGACTTCACTAGGATAATCTAATAACCCAAGGGCCCCACAACTGTGGGGACTTTAACCCTTGACCAATAGGAGGGTTACCCACAATGAATTGACATGACTTTCTCATTATAGAAACTTCCTGGAATAAACATTGGGGTATGACATGACTCAAGTACATTACAATACATCCCAGAATGAACATCAGGTTACAATAGATAAGAAATACAAGTGAATACATTCTGAAGTTACAATTACATCAAAACTCCCTCTTAACTAGGAAGGTATTTGCTCGACACAATTTATCAGCACAAGTCTTCTTCTCTATATCATTTTGGTCGTTGTCAGGTCTTCGTCATCTTTAAGTCATCTTCATCTATAAGTCATCTTCATTTGGATCTGGATCATCACTCGATTTGGATCATCATCACTGGATCTGGATCATCACTCGATCTGGATCATCATCACTGGATCTCGATCATCACTCGATCTGGATCATCATCACTGAATCTAGATCATCATTTGATCTGGATCATCATCACTGCATCTGGATCATCACTGGATCTGGATCATCATCACTAAATCCAGATCATCACTTAATCTGGATCATCACTGCTGGATCATCATCACTGGATCTGGATCATCACTCGATCTGGATCATCACTGGCCATCATCACTAAATCTGGAACATCACAGGTGCTATCTCATTATTCTTCTCGTCACAGGAATTTCTACAGAGCCAGCCCTTTTTCATGCTGGTTGTAGGCCTAGCCTCCATGTAGGTCTTCTTCAGCACTTATATATGATAAACACATGATCGAATAAAGGCTCATTATTTCCATCTGATAAACACATGATCGAATATAGATACTACACTTACATCTGATCAACACATGATCAAAGAAAGGATCATCATTTCTATCTGATCAACACATGATCGAAGATAGATACTACACTTACATCTGATCAACACATGATCGAAGAAAGGCATGCCCAGCACTTACATCTGACCTACTCATCAGAAAGGCACGCCCAACACTCACATCTGATAATGTAGGAACCAATCCTATAATCATATCAGAAAGGACCAACACTTACATCTGATCAACATATGATCGGAGAAAGGATCAACATTTCTATCTGATCAACACATGATCGAAGATAGATACTGCATTTACATCTGATCAACACATGATCGAAGAAAGGCACTACACTTACATCTGATCAACACATGATTGAAGAAAGGCACAACACTTATATCTGATCAACACATGATCGAAGAAAGGATCAGCACTTATATCTTATCAACACATGATCAAAGAAAGGCTCTGCACTCACATTCATCTAGGCTGGAACACATCCTACCACAATGATGAAAGGGCTTGCACTCATATTTGATCATGAGTGAACACATCCCAGCAATCATATTAGAATCACTACAACAAAAACTGGATTTAGCATCTCTTTTTGCATCTAGACCATCTTCCAGTGTATTTTTCTTCATTTTTTGGACAAAATGGCGCAATTTCACAGGTTGGTACTATTTTAGGCATTTTTTGCGTCCTTTTTCTAAATCTGGCGCAAATTGCGGCGTAATTTGCACCGGGTTTTGCACCTGATTGTGCGCCAGGTTTTGCATCAGGTTTTGTGCCTAGTTTTGCACCTAATTTTGCACCTAGTTTGTACATCTACTCTTGTTGCGCCCCCTTTTACGTCCATGTTTTCCTCAACTTTTATGCCCTTTTTTTCATCCACTTTTGCATCCTTTTTTACATCCACTTCTGCTTCTTTTTTTGCATCCCTTCATGCGCCAAGTGTTGCATCAAAGTTTACATCCTGTTTTGAGTCTAGTTTTGCATCTCATTTTGTTTCAACCATTTTTGCATCCATTTTTTCGTCCACTTTTGCACCCACATTTTCATCCCTTTTTGCATCCCATTTTGCATCCATGTTTACGTCTTTTTTTGCATCCACTTTTGTCACGTCCCAATTCACACCCATTTTTGCGCCTACTTTTACACCCTCTTTTGTTTCAACTTTTGCATCCACGTTTGCATCTTTTTTTGCATCCAATTTTACATCAATTATTGCATCCCTTTATGCATCTATTTTTGCATCCACTTTTGCATCGGGTTTTTCGTTGGGTGTTACAACTACTTTTGCATCTACTTTTGTTGCATCCACTTTCGCATCCAATTTTTTATCCAATTTTACATCCGTCGTTGTATCCACTTTTGCGCCACTTTTTTCGTTATGTTTTACTTCCACGATTGCATCATTTTTTGCATCCACTTTTGCATCCACTTTTGCATCACCTTTTGCATCCATTTTGGTGTACCCCATTATGCATCCACTTTTGCGGCTACTTTTGTTGCATCCATGTTTTTATCCACTTTTGCATCCAGTTTTACACCCAAATGTTGAAGATAACAACGAGGATAATGATTATGATATTGAGGATGGCTATGATGATGATAATAATGCTGTTGATAATGAGGAGAATGATGACAATGATGATGATGAGGATAATGACAATGATGACATTGACAATGATTATGATGGAAATGAAATGAATGATGATGATGGTGATGATGACAATGAGAATGATGATGAATACAATGAGAATGATGATGTTGATCATCTTAAAAAATAAGTTTTTATTTTTCATGCATAAATTGTATGTGTCCTCCATGACCCTTTTCCAATAATCACATATTTTGGGTAGATGTTATTTCTTATGCCAAAGGTAATGATGAATAAATGATGAAAATGTAAATAATCATGATGATGATGATGATGTCAAGGACAATGGTGATGATGATGACATGAATGATGATTATGTTGATGAAGATGATTATTGTGATAATCATGGTGACAATGACTAAGATGACGATGATGATGACCATCATCATCATTTCCATCGTCGTCATCTTCAAAAACATCATCACTATCATTGTCGTCTAGTTCATCATCGTCATCATTTAAAGCATATGGGATATGTTTACCATTTAAAGCATGCATAACAAGTGGGATACTGTTACAATTTTAAGCATGCTTAACTTATAACTATGATTGAGCACATTTTAATCTTGGAGCTTGTAGTGAAACTGGGTTTATTTACCTCTACCAACACTTTCTTATAAGGATCATCATCATCATTTCTCATGTCATTCTCATTGTCCTCATTACTGTCATCATCATCATCACCATATAATCACATCATTGTCAACTAATTGTAAAACACAAAAATTTGTGGCTATGATACTAGTTGATAAAAAACTAAACAAAATTAGAGAACTGATTTTTCTCTAATAACATAGTGTTACATGTATTTCATATATATTGTTTCTTAGAGACTCTCACTCTTGAGGGACAATGACCATGGCTCCAATTTTGTATCATCATGTAGCTCCATAATGTTCCCCCACTACTAAGAGAAACTATGTTCAAGTATTATAACATCCTCTTCATAGTTTTGATATTGATTACCCTATGGCTTTGATGCATTTTTTGTCTTGAGACTCACGGCTCTACCACACAAACTATTTCTAGTGTATGACTCAAAAGGGTTTTTGTATGTATGTCTAGGTTGAGTTTCTTTATGCACAATGATATTCTATCTTCTAGAATGCTAAACTAGAATTATATTTACATGAAATAATAAAGAACAATTGTATTGCACACATTTTTAGAGAATTAAGTAAAATATTTGTAAAATAATATTAAGGGAATATCCCAAAAAAGTAAATAAAATGAGGAAGTGCCTCTCTTTTTTTATAGGATAGGATAAAACTTTGTGTCATATAATAATTTATGGGGAGAGGAGAGGAAGAAACATATTTTATTATATCTCATCTTGTATATTATTCATTGCCAATAAATCATTCATGTGTGTGTGTGAGAACATGTGTTTCCTCCTAGGAGGTCATAGGTTCAAATCCAGAGGTGGGTAGGATATGTACACGTTTGTAGACTTCATCAGTTACTTTTTTGCGTAGAGGGGGGTCCCTTGTTGATCCTAGTGTTGATCCTTCTCCAACTCTAAGGGAATATTGATTTCAGCTATAGAGCTTTGACAATTCCAGGTGGCTTCTAATAAAATTTATTGTAGCATCCCTATCAATCTTCTATCCCTTATTCTGACCAGGCTGAGAGGAAGACAAGGAAGGATTTTCTCTAGTGGATGTATCCATTCCCTACCTATCGCATGGACCTGACAACCGTGACAAGGAAAGCCATGCTTGCACATTGTCTTTGTGTCACATCTGAACAAAAGGCTTAGTTTTGTAGAGGATCCATTAACGGGGAGCTGATTGGATATGCAATGTATCTCTCCTCCACTCTAAACACATGAGTTCACATCCCCTGTAAGAGTTATGATGTTGTCCTCGTCAAAGAAAAACCTAGACCTAACCTCCTCATCAACTACACATATTTCAACTTTCGACAACGTGTCTTTGGAGTAATCAACTACTTGGACCTCCAACTCCAATCCCGCAAAGAACATGACAAAAATATGAGGTGACAATCACCCCCTTGAAACCCTAAACACCATATTATTCTTTCTCAAGGGATCTATGCTAAAATTTTGTTTATATTTTATGAACGATTCACATGCATTCTACTGGAACATTAAGAAACGCATTAAGTGGATCTATTGTTCTAGGGATCCAATAATATAGTAAATGAATTTGATGCATTATCTAAACCCATATGGATATGTTGTTTACACAATCCATGCTAGAGTTAAGATAAGGGATATTGCTCAAGATCTAGTTTGGATTTTTTTTATCACAATAAATGTTACATTTTTTTTTTAATTTGAACTAAATTCACAAGTCAAAATTAATACAACCAATAAAATATATTGAATTAATTGTCAAATTTTTAACTAACCAATTTGACTTTTCACTAACGTTTTTCCTTTTTTTTTAAGAAATGAAATTCATTAACATCCTCCCACCCATTTGATTTTTTATTGAGAAAATCTTATCCTACTTTTATTCTTTAAGTGAAAATCATTCACATCCTACATACGGACAATTATTTAAAGCAATAACCCAAAAATATCAAAATTAAAATAAAAAAATCGAATTATACTTAAATCTATTCACACATTTTTTTCCCAATAAAATAATAATTTACGGATAATTATTTAAAGCAATAACCCAAAAATATCGAAATTAAATTAAAAAAAAATCAAATTATACTTAAATCTATTCACACATTTTTTTCCCAATAAAATAATAATTCATTTTAAACACTTTTCTATTTTCCAAAAGTTTGCCCTAGGTTGAAATCCGAAATCTTAGGCTCCTAGACCAAGCTTAATTTTCAAATATGCATCCTACAAGACTCCACTTGAGTTTCTCTTTTGGCATCATTTTGGATAATTTATTTGAGACCATAGGATTTTGGAAGGGTTTTAGATTTAGTGGGATTCCAAAGGGGTTTTATATTTCTCCAGTTCCAGGAAATGTGGATACCTACATAATGGAGGACGAATAGAATAAAAATAGATAGGAGGAGACAAGGAAGGTGTAAGTTTGATTCATGACTAAGTTGCAACCCGCCCTCAAAGTTCCCACTACGTTTATTGCAATTCCTTCTCACCTCACCAGATATGGTCTCTCTGATATCATCAATACTTTCCTTAGCCATGGTAACTTCCATGGGTCTCTAATAAAAAAAAAATTCTCGTAAGGTTTATTTTTTCAGCTCTTTATCTTGAATAACAATCATGGTAAAATGCATGGGTTTACACACAGGAGTTGCATATGAGTGCTCTTGCAAGATGCAATATTATTTAATATTAAATTTAATTTTTATTTTTATTTTGGCAGAAAGTATGTCTGTAGACCAAGTTAGCTCTGAAAGGACATAGGAAAATACAACAATACAAACCGATTCTTTAGAATTGCTTCTAGAAACATGCCTCTCAAGGAGTCGCATGGCATAACTTATATTTCTTTAGCTTTAGATTCTTACGGTCTGAGTGATAGTAACATCAGAGATTTTTAATTTGGTAGTAGCCTGATTGAGACAAGGAAAGGTGAGTAAGTCAAAAGGGTGGGTGACAACTAAATGGGTTTAACAGCTGACACTTGGCTTTTTCCCATTGGCTCAAGGTTTAATAATTCCCCTTCCTTATCCTTAGGAAAATCATGCCCTTTTCATTATGGTTGCATTGACATAGTTGGTTGTGGTTTATTTTTAATAAAAATGCATATTTACATGATGCAAAAATTATAATGTGTCGGATATCAATATATACCATCGACAACGATTTTAATCACCGGATTATTAAACGCTAAATCGATGGTGGGGCTTTTTCCTTTAGCTCCACACCACGATTAATTACAATATATACATCATATACATTTAATGAAAACGGGGTCAAAACTGGGGTGTTACAGTTATTCTCTATCCCAAAGGCACAATGTAACCTTCTTTCATGGAGTAGTTACCTAATTTAGCTTCCAGTCCCGAATCAAATTTGCAGGGTCATATATTGAAGAATTGTTGTAATTTTTTTATATAACTTTTCATCTAAGATGAAATTTGAAGTGTAGGGTTGTAGTTTAAACTTAAAGAAATGTTTCCATTGCTTATATGACTCAAATATGAGATAAATTTTAAGAACTATCATAATTTAATTCGAAAGGTTGCCATTGCTAAAACAATTCTATGTTGGCAAAGTTAAAATAAACTATTTTTTTTTTATAAGAAAAATAATCAAAATTTGAAACATTTTAATTTGTGTTAAATATAGGTTTTACATAATTTCAAGGAAACAAGCCAATATATATACTTGAACCAAAGAAAGTACTGGTCAAAACATCAACTTTATATATTTGATGGATCAACTTTTGATGATTTGAACAATGCGATGGAAAAACTAACCTACAATGGTTAGCGTCTTGGTTGAAAGAGAGAGTAGTGAAGCACTTAGTTTGGGGTTTAGGTATATTATCCTCCATAGATTTTTTAAAAAAAATTATATGATATATACTCTCTTGTAAATGATCTTGACTCTTATTAATTTCTGTTTATTCACAGTTCATATATTTTATACAAATAAGATGACAAGTATACAAAGTTTTAAGGTTAATATTTTAAATAATAATATAAATGATAAGATATAAAAAGCAACTAAATTGCTTTTACATTTTCTTTTAAAACTTAGAAAAAACTAGGTATAAGCCCATTAGGTGTCTCTAGGTGTAGACCCCAATGCTTTGCCAAACCCCATAAAATCTTGAAGTTCCGTTCTATCTTTAAAACTCCATTTATGACATATATTACGAATTTAAAAGGTAATCAATTGATGTCATGTTTTTTATACCTGCCTCAGGCAGGTATATTGTAATCGATCACAAGTCAAAATCCTTTGACTTTGGTATTAGTTGGTGTTTTTTGAGGCAGCTATAAAGAATTAAAACCTGTTTTGCAAAGTATGACTTAGGGATTTGTAAAATATTATTTTTAATTTTGTTCAAAAACTATTTTTGTAAACAGCTGATTGGTGGATAGAAGATGATGTAAGATTTGGGATTTGGTATCTGGATTTGAGTTGACATGTGGCAATATGACATCATAATAATAAAATTAAAAAAATAAAAATTATATGCTATTGCCATCTGGCTCATGCCTCCTGCTGCTGTTGCTTCCGCTGCCGTGTGGACCGTGGCGCCTACCAGCAGCCAATCGCCAATGCCTGGAACCATTTGGATGCTTCCCGTGACCGCCGGCTCAAGCTCGACCCCACCCGCCAGTGTTGCGCAGAACATGTTGATCCCACGCGTCATCTATAGCAAACAGGGAACGTTTTCCTTTTAATTGTTTATGAATCTTCTTAGTAAGCTCCTGCTGCACCTTTCGCTCTACCTCGTGCTGGACCTCTTCCTAATCGTACAAATCAGTGAAGAACTTTTGATTTTTTGAAATTTTCTTCATTTCCTTAACACTCTTTTTCTCCATTTCTTCAATCTCTGTTTGATAATATGACAGTTGTTTGAATATCTCAAACCGTAGCTGTTTAACTGATAATTTCTTAGAAACAGGTAACCACACCATATGGTCGAAACCTTCTCCTCCCTTCTGGCTGTTAAAAACGTGTTGGAGAAGAAGATTCTTGCCCTGCCCTCCCATGCCCATAATAGCAATGAATCGAGGGCCGCTTTCCTGCCCTATCAACTCATTGATTTCAATAATCTGGTGTTCCATGCCAACAGTCTGAGATTCTTGAATAACAGCATTAGATCTTTCCCTCTTGTCATGTGAATCATATGCATTGACTATTTGCATACGTTCATTGACATGCAAGACAGACATGAGAGATATGAGATATTTAGTACTCCGGTGTATTTTCTTGATTCTCTTCTTCAATTGGTTAATCCTTCGGCCCATCTTATAGCGGAAGATGGGGGTCCAATTAAAGTTGCGAGCTGCCCCACATTCCTCCACTATGTCCACAACATCGAGCAGAAACTCTTCAAGTCTGTTAAGCCAACTAGACACCGAAGTGGAGTTTATTTTGTCTCTGGCATCATTGAAGAGAGCTTTAATGGAAATAAGCTCTTTGCAAAGGAATTCAAAGTCTTCTCTGAAACCAGTAAGGAGCGATACCTCTTGGAAAAGCTTTTCAACGAGAATAGAAGTCAAATTTCCTGTAACCTTGCTAACAACCGCTGCTTCTACCATGTTGTTTCTTCCTTCTTAGCCTTCGTTAAGTCTCCCTGCCATTACTCTCTTGTTCAACTCAAGCACGCACTTACACCTTACTTGCAGACTCTTCGTCAATTCATCATGTAGACTCTCAACCTTACTTCTCTCCTATAATTAGGTCACAGGTTACGATTACGAAGCCAAGAGCCAAGAGCCAACCTTAAAAAGGGTACGAGTGCAAGACCCAATCGAGCAGGATAAAACACAACTAAAACGCCCCGCTTTTTGGGAGATTTTTGTTAACAAAAATTGGTTAAAATTGGTCAAAATTGTTTTTGGTAAATTGCTATTTATTTATATAATTTTAGCAATTTTAATGCTAATTATAAACTAAATCCCTGATTTTAAGACTATACAAATAATCAAAATTACAATTTAAATCCTCCAAATTGGAATTTCGACCAAAATAGCTCTACCAGATCTTTTGGCCAAAATGGCTCTGCCAGATCCCAACAACATTTTGCCGGATTCCGGCGGTTTGGGGCGTTTTGCGCTTATACTGCTAGTCTGCTCCTTCTTATAAGTTTTCTTGAACTTTAAGCTCTGCCATCCTTTGAATCGAACCCAAGACCTACAGAGTTTCAAAGACTTCTTCGGCATCTTCTTTTAAGTTTTCGGTTCGGCGACCCTTCCAGGGAATAAGAAGTAATGATTTAATATATTTTTAATAAAATTGTTTCAAAATGTTAAATTTTATTTAAAAGAATTAAAATTATATTTTTTTTTATTTAATCAAGAAATCCAATAATTTACATCGAAAAGAAACATAACCTTCGCTTTGAGTAGTTAAAATAATGTAATGCAATTCACATGACAATTGTAATGAGTTTTTTCTAAATCATCTAAATGTCAAATATCAAATCATGATTAATTGACCATAATGTATAAATAAATCCTACTTGATTAAGTCAATAATATCATAAACCTTTGTTATATGCAAAAATAAATAAATCTGAATTGATTAAGTCAAAATAATAAAGAAATCAAAATTATTTAAACAAAAATAAGTAGATAAAAATTGCAATATAGTCTATAGTACACTCTATAAGATATATAGGATCATAAGATTCATAAAACTAC